>CM022302.1:504647037-504960738 GCA_011799875.1 Thinopyrum elongatum | reverse complement strand
GGACAATCTCTTTCGAAGTATCAGGGTTTCAGACGAAAAACTCATCTGTTACAAAGGGATTTCATTTTTTTAAAACCTATTTGAAATCCAGACTTTTTGTGTGTTCAAAATGCACATTCAAAGCCACAACATCAATTTTCAAACCCTTCTACTTCATTTGGTATTTTTCATGCATTTATTGATTTTTTGAGCTAAATGACCCTGAAATTGAAAAGCATCAAAAGAACTCTGAAAAGGTGAAAGTTGGCATGGTATCATCATTTCACCCACATAGCATGTGCTAAAAAGTGTGAGAGGGTTTAGGGCAAAAAAGCTGGATGCACTTCGTGTACAAAATGGACAATCTCTTTCAGAAGTATCAGGGTTTCGGACGAAAAACTCATCTGTTACAAAGGGATTTCAATTTTTTGACTTATTTGAATCCAGAATTTTTGTGTGTTCAAAATTACCATTCAAAGCCACATCATCATCAATTTCAATCCTTTCTGACTTCATTTGGTATTTTTCATGCATTTACTGATTTTTTAAGCTAAATAACCCTGAAATTGAAAAGCACTACAAATGAACTCTGAAAAGGTTGAAATTTGGCATTGTATCATCATTTCACCACCATAGCATGTGCTAAAAAGTTGAGAGGGTTAGGGCAAAAGCTGGATTGCAATTCGTGTACAAAATGGACATCTCTTTCGAAGTATCAGGGTTTCGGACGAAAACTCATCTGTTACAAAAGGCATTTCATTTCTTCACATGTAACTGCAGTGATATTCTAGATCAAAGGCATCATCATAATAGTTTGGAGAGAAAGTCTTCACTTTTTCTTGCTTGTGTATTTGCTTATTGCGCCGTAAACCATGGATAATCTTCATCGTTTAATAGGGTGCTTGGGTCAGCCTTGACTTTGAAGGGAGGAATTCATGAAACTTTCATAATCTTCAGACATGTCTGTCTTGCCCTCCACTCCCACGATGTCCGTTTTCCTGAAAGAACTATGTGGCGCTTTGGCATCGTATGATGTATTCGCTTCCTTATCTTTCTTTTTATCGGTTTGGTAGACATGTCTTTCACATAGAAAACCTGCGCCACATCATTGGCTAGGACGAATGGTTCGTCTGTTGTACCCAAGATTGTTCAGATCCACTGTTGTATTCAATACTGTGGGTTCTACCTGTACCCCGCCTCCTGACAGATTGACCCATTTGACGAAACAAAGGGACCTAAAATCATGTCCATAGTCAAGTTTCCATATGTCCACTATGTAACCATAATATGTGTCCTTTCCCCTCTTGGTTGCTGCATCAAAGCGGACACCACTGTTTTGGTTGGTGCTCTTTTGATCTTGGGCGATGTGTGTAAAATGTATTCCCATTTATCTCGTACCCTTTGTAAGTCAATACAGTCGAAGATGGTCCCCTGGCCAACGAGTACAGCTCATCAGAAATGTGTTGTCACCCATGAGACGTGTTTGCAACCAACTGCCGAAAGTCTTGATGTGTTCACTGTAATCCAATCGTCACACTGCCCTGGTGTTTGGAGTGCAGAATATTCTGTGTTCATTGACATACGGGGTACACAAGGTAGAATTCTGTAGAACGTGTAGTGTGCTTGAGACCAAGAATGCCCGTCCCTACATATTATTGAGTCCGCTCCTAGCGTGCCTTTCCAGTCAGCTCCCCTCATACTCGATTGAGGAGACCAAATCTCTTAAGGCAGGAATGAAGTCAACACAAAACACAATGACCTCCTCTGTTTATGGCCCGTGGAGATGCTTCCTTCTGGCCTAGCACGGTTACAAACATATTTTTTAAGACTCCCATGAACCTCTCAAAAGTGGAACATATTGTGTAGAAATACAGGACCCAAAATGGCAATTCGTCGACTAGATGAACTAGGACGTGCGTCATGATATTGAAGAAAGATGGTGGGAACACCAGCTCGAAACTGAACAGATATTGCGCCAAATCACTCCTTAACCTTGGTAGGATTTCTGGATCAATCACCTTCTGAGAGATTGCATTGAGGAATGCACATAATTCACAATGGCTAGTCGAACGTTTTTCGGTAGAAGCCCCTCAATGCAACCGGAAGCAGTTGGCGTCATAATCACAGTGGCATTCATGAGACTTTAGTGTTCTGAAACTTTTTCTCTGGAAATTTATTATTCCCTTTATATGACGAGAAACCAGACGGGACCTTCATACTGAGAAGGCATTCAAAGAAGATTTCCTTCCTTCTTTGGTAAGAGCGTAGCTGGCAGGACCTTCATACTGCTTTGGAGGCATGCCGTCTTTTTCGTGCACACGTTGCTGGTCCTCCCGTGCCTCTGGTCTATCTTTTGTCTTCCCATACACGCCCAAGAAGCTAGCAGGTTCACGCAAAGATTCTTCGTCACTGCATCACGTCGATTGCAGAGCGGACCTCTAGGTCTTTCCAATAGGGTAGGTCCCAAAATATAGATTTCTTCTTCCACATGGGTGCGCGTCCCTCAGCGTCATTCGGAACAGATAGTCCGCGGGACCCTTTCCAAGATTACTTGTAAATCATTGACCATAGCAAGATGTGATCACCAGTACGGCGGAGGGGCTTCTTCTGGTGATCTGCCTCGCCTTTGAAATGCTTGCCTTTCTTTCGACATTGCTGGTTGGTCGAAAGAAATCGACGGTGCCCAAGTACACATTCTCTGCATTTGTCCAATATATACTTTCGGTGTCATCTGAACAGTGCGTGCATGCGTGGTATTCTTGTTTGTTTGTTCTGAAAGGTTATGAGAGCAGGCCAATCATTGATGGTTACAAACAGCAACGCATGTAGGTCAAATTCCTGCTAGTCTTGCTCATCCCACACACGTACACATTTTCCATTCCACAGCTGTAAAAGTTCTTCAAAATAATGGCCTTAGGTACACATCAATGTTGTTGCCGGGTTGCTTAGGGCCTTGGATGAGAACTGGCATCATAATGAACTTCGCTTCATGCACAACCAAGGAGGAAGGTTATGGATACATAGAGTCACGGGCCAGGTGCTATGATTGCTGCTCTACTCCCCAAAAGGATTAATGCCATCCGCGCTTAAACCAAACCATACGTCCTTGGTCACCTGCAAAGTCTCCCCACTTTCTCTCGATTTTCTCCACTGCGACCCGTCAGCGGGTGCTCTCAACTTCCCGTCTTCTTACGGTCCTCTTTGTGCCATGCATAAACTTGGCATGCTCTTTATTTCTGAACAGACGTTTCAACCGTTGTATTATAGGAGCATACCACATCACCTGGCAGGAACCCTCTTCCTGGGCCGCTCGCCCTCAACATCACGAGGGTCATCTCGTTTGATCTTATACCGCAATGCACCGCATACCGGGCATGCATTCAAATCCTCGTACGCACCAGCGAGTAGAGGATGCAGTCATTAGAGCATGCATGTATCTTCTGCATCTCCAATCCTAGAGGGCTAGAACCTTCTTTGCTCCGTCGTACTATCGGGCAATTCGTTATCCTTGGAAGCTTCTTCTTCAATATTTTCAGTAGCTTCTCAAATCGTTGTCAGACACACCATTGTTGGCCTTCCACTGCAGCAATTCCAGTGTGGTACCGAGTTTGTGTTGCCATCTTCGCAATTTGGTACAACCCTTTTTGTGATCCTCTAACATGCGATCGAATTTCAACTCCATTTTCACTTTCGCATTGTCTCTTGCATCAACAATGACCCGGCGAAGATCATCATCGGGCACATCTCTGGTTCCTCTTGATCTTCAGCTTCCCCCGTTGCAGCATCACCGTATTCAGGGGGCACATAGTTGTCATCATCCTCTTCTTCTCGTGTCTTCCATCATAATCCCTCTTTCTCCGTGCTGGTCCACAATATAGTGTGGCATGAAACCCTCATAAGCAGGTGGGTGTGAAGGATTTTATGGTCGGAGTAAGACTTTGTTTTCTCACATATAGGGCATGGAAAACATAAAAACCATTCTGCTTGTTTGCCTCAGCCACTTCGAGAAAATTATGCACGCCTTAATGTACTCGGAGTGGTGCGTCTGGCACCGTACATCCATTGCCGGTTCATCTGCGTGCATTATATATAATAAGTGTGTCAAAAACCATTATGAAACATCATAAATACAGAAGTGACCAAATTAATAGAAGTTCATCATCACATTAAATAAAATACAGTAGTGATCAAATGTTATTACTGAAAAATAATACATAAAGTTCAACTAGTTCTCATTGAACAACATATAGCTCTCTAGAGCATCTAATTAAACCCTACATTGAAACTATGTAAATATTCAATGCAACAACAAATGCGATCATAATCGAAACTAAGGTAATAATTGATCCAACGGCATAATGATACCAAGCTCGGTATGAATGGCATATTTTTTCATCTTTCTAATCTTCAAGCGCATTTATCATCTTGATCTGTGATCACGACGATATCCGCAACATGCAACCCAATTCCATCTTCTCTCCCTCAATTCTTTTTAATTTTTCTTCAAGTAATCGTTTTCTTTTCAACTAAATTTAACCTCTCGACAAGAGGGTCGGTTGGAATTTCGGTTCACATACCTCCTAGATAAAAACAATCTATGTCACGTTGGTCAGCATAATTGTCATAAACACTAAATGAATCAAATAGTATAAAGATAATATAACCACATCCGAATCATAGACAGGACGAGGGCCGACGGGGGCGGATACTAAAACTATCGCACTATATAATAACAAACAATAATAAAAGTAAGAAAATTACACAAGTATCTATCTAAATCATACAAGTAAGAATTTTTTTTCTTTTAGAAAGAAGATAAAGAACAAGAGGCTCACCACGGTGGTGCCGGCGACGAGATCGGCGCGGGCGATCGACGGCGGGTGAGGGCGGGGACGGGATAGGACGGACCGCCAAATCTAGACAAATCTTAGGAAAATGTAGCTTGGACAAGGACCTTCGAGAGGAGAAAGCTTAAGTGTGGCTCGGGCATTTCATCGAACACCTCATGTGCATAGGATGTGACTAGAGCACCAAAGCTTCCCACGGCCGGCCAAAAAAAATAGAGCAGTGCACACTCTGCTCGCGGACAGGGGGTATATAGGCCTCTCTTTAGTCCCGGTTTTGTGTCTAGAACCAGGACTAAAGGACCCCATTTGGTCCGGTTCCAGCCACAAACCGGGACTAAAGGTGGTGGGCCAGGAGCGAGGCCCATTGGTCCCGGTTCGTGCCTGGAACCGGGACCAAAGGGGTCAGACGAACCGGGACCAATGGCCCACGAGGCCCAGCCGGCGCCTTGGTTCACGAACGGGAATGATACCCCCTTTAGTCCGGTTCGTAGGTGAACCGGGATTAATGCACTTTTCAGACCTGGACCAAAGCCTTGTTTCTACTAGTGGGATGAGCGGCTGATGCTATTTATAGGCATGTCACACCACACATGAAAAAGTTTTTTTTTTTTTTGAAACGGAGACACGTGAAAAAGTGATGGCTAGCTAGATTTGGGATTGATCGATCTCGATCTGCATGATAAATTCACCACGCATGCATATGATGCCCTGGTGGCGCTACTAATTGGCTATTTTTTGGGAGTATCCCTAATTGCCTAATTCACTGATCTAATCAACGGCAAGCGATGACTCAAGGTCGAGGCTTATCTACATCTCCCCAATTAATCGTGCCTATGCGCCGCCTCGATGACCTTATTTTATCTCCATGATCCCGGGCGACTGAAGGAATAAGAGCAACACATAGCGCAGGCAGCAGCGGATGCTCATCGCCAGCCCCGCCCAGAATGAGAGAAGGTATGTCTCACCTATGCCTTGTGCAATTTATTTTCTTGGAATACTATCCTGTGCGATTTTGCCAAGTCGAATTGATTGATCTGTCAAGATGAATTGATGCTTTGATAAGTTTATGTTAGTTTTAATTACTTTTTTTGGGGTGTTAGTTTTAATTACTAATTGCTTCTTCAATTCGGCATCGTCAATCATCTAAAAAGTTTGCATCCGGTCGTCAGAAAGAAAAGAGAGGAAACATGTACGTACATGGTTGATAGAATCACATGATGTATCGATAGATTCCTTAAGTGGAACTTTATGCATTGAGAAAAAATATTGGACGAGGTTATATTGATACCACCACCAGCAATTTGCATCTTGGATTGTTAGAAGAAAAAAATTCTAGATAACATTTATAAATTAATTGACAGGAATATTGCATTTGGAATCACTTGCATTTCATATCTGATGCAGCTTGATTAGTTCGGTGTTTATATTAAGGGCCCCCTATAGTTTTAGTTCCGCCCCGGGCTCCGAAATCCCAGGACCGGCCCTGCATGTCCCTGATGTCGACGGACATCTCATTGCTAGTTGCACTCGGAGCAAAACAACATCCTGTCATTTCGATAGATGAGAGATGTCAGTCTGAAGAATGGTTGCTAAGTGAAAATCAAAATGCAATCACCGACACGCGCGTTGCATATAGTTGACGTGCTGTGCGAACAAGAAGAAAACAAAATGTATTTGGTCCGAGCCAAGAACGAAGGGGGCGGGGGGGGGGGGGGGGGGGGGGGGGTGCACCTAAGTTGTAGAAACAGTAGGAAACAACAAGAACGTACGAAATCTGACATAGGATTTTTAAGCGTGCCAAATCAGACATTTTATATGGCAAACTACGTTATGGCGCCATGACAATACCCTTCAACGAGAATGACAAGAATTGAACATGGCGAGGATTTGCCATGCTCGCTGAAGGGAAATGTCATGTCGCGACAATGAATTGTCATAAAAAACTTTTGATTGCCATTCTTAAAAACTTGACGTCAGATTTTAGCAAAACATTGATGAATTTGCTACAAATCAAACATCAAGTTTTGAGCATGGCAAAAACGAACGTTTTCTATAGCAAATTAGTTGTCACGGAGATTTCAATTTTCTTTAGCAAGCATGGCAAATCGAACGTTTCCTATGACAAATTTAGTTGTCACGGGGATGTCAATTTTCTTTAGCGAGCATGTCAAATGTTTGCCATGTTCAGTTTTTTGTTGGGATTTGCCATGCTTGCTAAAGCAACTGTTATCCTCGTGACTACTAAATTTGCCAATAAAAAGTTTGATTTGTCACGGTTAACAATCTGACGTCGGATTTGACAATACATGAATCCTATTTAGCGCCCCCTTGCGCCACTTGGACAAAACGGTAAATGACGCACACCCCCAGTGTACACAGGTTTCCTAAGTGGGCCGGCCCATTACGCCATGCCTCCTTATACACAAGTTTGGTTTCTCTCTATGTCTTTTTAGTGTGGGGTTTTCCACCTGTCTTTGTTGGTTTTTTTTTTGTTTTTATCTTTTTAGATTTTTGGGTGTTTCTTTCTCTTTTTTCTTCTTTTCCGATATTTTGTATTTTCAATATTTTTAACCATTCTCAAACTCATGATCTTTTCACTATTTAATATTTAGAACTTCTTCAAATCCATGAACTTTATCAAATTTCATGAACTTTTCAAATCTATGAATTCTTTCCAAATTCATGGACTTTTTAAAAATTTGGGAAATTCTTTAAAAAAAAATAGTTAACTTTTTTCCATTTTTGTTACTTTTTAAATGCATGAACTTTTTCAAATTCTTGAACTTTTTCTGAAATAATGAACTTTTCAAACCCGTGAACTTCTCTCAAATTCAGGATATTTTTTCAAACTCGCAAAAATTTTTAGAATATTGTGGACTCCCTTTAAAATCCATGTTTTTTTCTGAATAATGAACTTCTTTCAAATACGTTAAATTTTCAAATTCTGGAATTTTTTCAAATGCATGAACGTTTTTCAAATTTATAAACTTTTTGGAATCCGCATTTTTGTTTCAATTTCGTAAACTTTCCAAAATCTTGGGATTTTTTTTGTGGTAACCCATCAACGATCAACGGTCAACCTGTTAACCATGAGTGAGCGGACGAAGCAGGGGGGCGACGATCGAGCGATCGTTCACAGTAGACATGTAGATGGGCCCGGCCCATGCAGTGACTGCCGGTTCGCTCCCGTGGCGCTTAAAGCGCTAAGTAGGAGGTCCCCAAAAAGCACCTTAAGCGCCAAATAGGGATTACCTATCCAGACAGCCCAACAAATAGGTTTGACACAGCACACTATTGAAGGCCTAAGGCATCTCCAACGTGACCAGCAAAATGGACACCGTAAATGTCTGTTTTATGTCCGGGCATGGTCCGCGGACATGATACTAGAGTGAGTCATCCAATGATAATGACAAAGTAATTTGGTTGGGGAGGAGAGAAAGTAAGTGGCGACCATGCATGTGATGAGATATTGCGGTTTGGTGTCCGGTTGAGAGGAGAGGAGAACCATGATGTGCGGTGGGAGGAGATAGAAAAGGCGACCATGCATGTGATTGGTCAAATGACTCGTAGAAAAAAGCCCATTTGTCCCAGTTCCAGAGGCCCATTTATCCCGGTTCTGGAACCGGGACTAAAGCCCAATACCTTAGTCCCGGTTCGCCTACGAACCGGGACAAGATGGGGCTCCACGTGGCCGCTGCGGCGAGCCCAGGCAGGAGGGCCTTAGTCCGGTTGGTAACACCAACCGGGACCAAAGAGCATCCACGGTCAGCAGCTCAGGAGTTGGGGTTTTTGTTTTTTTTAAGGGGGGGGGGGGGGTTGGGGGTTTGTCGGGTTAATTAGGGGTTTCATATATTGTGTTAGCTAGCTAATAGAGAGAAGTGTCCTCTCTTATCTCCGTGCTTGGTCGACGCTACGTACTATACGTATAGAGAGGACTCGACATGCTAGCTAGTAAGCAAATGAAGGAAACATTAAGTACACAAGATCGCCATGAACATATACAGAGAGGAGTGATCGACCTCCTCCTTCTCCGAGAGATTGGTCGAACAAAAAGTTTTCGTATATCTATCGACGCTACTAGCTACATATATACAATATAAGATCTCTTACAATCCCTAACATCTGATGTCAAGTTCCACTGGTATTCTCCGGCTGGATTGATGATGTGGTCAAGAAAGAATCCCGCCAATTCCTTGAATTGCTTTATGCGATCTTGTGGTAGGAGTTCATCCCGCATCTGCCAAATAATTGAAGAAGGGGGTCAAAACAATATATATGAATGAAACTCAACACAAATGATGGTAATAAAATAAAATTGTGAATATTATTGCTTACGCATTCATATTGTTTTTCAGAGTAGCCCCGCTTAGAAGTCGTCGCGTTTTGTAGATGTATCGCAAACGTAGTATCCACAAAAATTATTCCCGCCTTCCTGCCACAAACCACTTTACGAGAAATAGAGGTCAATCAAACTGATAATCAAGCATATAAATGGTATTGATGAAACTAGCTAGAATCAATGGAGATGCGCGGAACTAGCTAGTAGTACTTACTTTCGGGTGTGTAAATCGCAGCTCCCCCGGCAGTCCCGGAACTTCTGCGGTGTGAACACTTTCCAAACCCTGCGAGACATAGAAAATAATTATTGATATCAGGAAATGAACAAAGTTGCCGATATGGTGCGACAATGATCGATTGAACTTACTTCTGGAGCATTTCAGTCATGGCCGCATACTCCTTGGGATCTTTTCGTCTCGAGTCTAAGACGGTTACTAGTCCCTGCTCAAGCTTAACTCTAGGAGAATAAAGTGGAAGCTGCGCATGCATGCATAACTCATCAATTACATTACTATAACCTCGAGTAATAAGGGAAACCGAATATGCACAAGACAGTAACACTCACTTGAAGTTGTAAGGAAAGAGTATTTTATCTTTGTTTTGATTTCGAATCAACGATTGTAGCAAGTTGGCCTCGGTTTCTTTGGCATTATATTTAACCGTCCATTCATCTATGAGATTTGTGTAATGAACCCAATATCATAGATTTGTGCATTTCTGCATTCGACGATCTTCAATCTGCATAATATAGTGAGGATAATTATATATACATGCAATGAAAGAGCTGAGCTATAATAGAGACTTAATTACAGAAGTAATACTTACAGACAGTAGCAAGTGATGATTATTTTTATCGCGGTCCTTTTGATTGAAAAACTGGAAGAACTCCTCAAATGGAACAGACAACAGATCAATTCCAACGAGGTCGTGCTCCTCTTAACTCTCAACGTCAAAATATCCTTCCCAGACTTGCAGGTGTCCATGTACCACTGATGGAATCTTCGCATCATCGTTGTTAGAGGAGGATGACCAGGTTTGACGAGAGGCTTCCCGTACCGGTATTTGGTTCATCCACCTCCATTGTATCAAAATGTGCATCGTCGGCAGGTAATCACCAGGATTGGTACCGGGCAGATCCCCGGCAGATTTGCGACGATATCACTAGACACCTTGAGCGGGGGGGCACGATTGGTTCGCGTTCGCGCGAGCTGGGGAATTTTTTTCCTACTTTCGTTCTTGTAACCTTTGTCAATTGAAGTAGTTCCCGACCGGCGCGCTCTTGCACTACCTTTTTAAGAGCGCAGACATGGTTGTCATCGGCGGAGGCGGTGGTGGTCGCTTCAGGGCATCCAAAGTGCACTTCAATTTCACCGGATCTATCTCTCCTCCGGAGGTGGATTTTTCTTGCAAAAAAGTCCTTCACTTCGGCTTGACAGATCTGCGCGTTTTCCTCCTCGGTCATCTAGTATGGTAACTTCTCTAGAGGCGTGAGAGTCGGACCGAATCTGTATTGCCTCCCGCTGGTGGGTACTGCTAGACGCCGGAGCAGCCGGAGCGGCTGCGGCTGTCTTCCTCGTTGCTTACGAGGCGGAGAAGGAGGCGGAGTGCTACGACGCGCGAGCAGCCCGGAGCGGCGGCGGTGTCTTCCGTGTTGCTGACGAGGCGGAGGAGGAGGCGGGCTGCTCGGATGCGCCGGGCAGGGGAGAAGGAGGCGGAGTGCCGCCACGCGCCGGAGAACAGCCGAGAGAGAAGGGGCAGAGTGCCCTGATCACTCGCCGGAGGAGGAGGCGGAGTGCCCTGACTCGCCGGGAGGAGGAGGCGGAGGCGTCCAGTTCGAAAGGTTGATGAGCTCCTCCGCCATAGACATGGAGTCTTCAGAGCAAGACCCAGCTGAGTCTCCCTTCACCGGTAGGGTGGTCAAGCTCGAGCTCCTCAAATCCCTCCGTATTTCATCGACCATCACAACAGCATAGCCTTCTGGAATCGGAAGGCAGTGAAAAGTTGCGCCGGGTTGAGAAGGTGCCAACAGAGCCGACAGCCGCCTTGACTTTGAGGTGCTGCCATTGCATCATAAGGTGGCAATCTTGAGCCTCCATGATAGCATCCACGGGGTTAGCTAGGAGCCGTGAAGTCAGGCTGCTGAACGAGCTCGGTGGAAGCCACGCTGCTTCTCCACTGAGATGGCGGGGTAGCTTCTGGGGTAGCTCCGGCAGCTCGCTGGCTCTCAACTGTTCCTCTAGCTTTTGTACCCTTGCATTCAGCTTTGCAGTTCGCTCTGCTCAGTTCCTCTTCCTCTCCCGGGTTTTGTAACCGCCTGCGCCCGGGAAACGCAACCTTCCACGCAACGGAGCCTGGCGTGCCACGTGTTCGTCCAGGGTGCTTAGGATTCCCGAGGGCCTGTGTGAGCTCGTCGTTCTCCTGTCGGGAACGAACGTCCCTTGCTGCGCTGCGGCGATATACTTCTGAAGCTTCTTGACGGGTATTTCTAGTTGCTCCTTCGTCCAACGGCATTTCCCTATTTCAGGGTCCAAGGTTCCCCAACCCCGAAGAAACCAAGTCCTGAACGGTCTGGCCAAGTTCAATGCTCTGGTTCGACCCCTTTATCAAGCAGGTCCTTCTCAGCCTTGTCCCACAACGGCCGGGCTTTGAGGTAGCCACCATGACCCCGTGCGATGGTGATGCTGCTTCTTTGTAGATTTTTTGTTTGTCGCTGACATCTTTTACTCTTCTCCGATGTCTTGTGGGCCACAAATGCGGGCCAGTGATCTCTATCTTCTCAAATCGGCCGGTGAATTCTGGAGTCTTCCCTTTGTGACAAACATTGATTTCAACTCATTCTTTCACCTCCTGAATAGATCTGCCATCTTCTTAAGAGCATGAGCCTTGACCAATGGCCTATAACGGCTTATCCGGATCCTCCTCTGGCGGTAGGGTGAAATTTGCCTTCAGCGCGGTCCAAAGATCATCTTTCTATCTATCGTTGACAAAAGACACTTGGGTCTTCGCTCTTAGGCTTATTCCATTGGTGAATGCTGATCGGGATCATGTCCCTAACAAGAACCCGCACTGAGCAGAAAATGCTTCCTGGGTCGGCTGGGTTCAATCGGTTGGCCATCGCCCTTGATTGCTGTGATCGTGAACCTTTCATCCTGGCGTAACCTTTTCTTGGGTCTCGTCTCGTTAACGAAGGTTGGCTCGATCCGGAGGGCGAGAAAGAAGAAAGAAGAGAGTTAATATGTGTACATACCAAAAAAAATTAATGCATCAATAGCTAGTCAGCACAGGCTTAATTAATATATATACCTCGCCGAACTTTGCAACATCTCCTTCCTCCGTTCGCTCACCGGAGCAGTCATCACGGTCTCTTCTTTCACCGGCATTCCGTCACCGGAGCCTCATAATCATGTCCTTCCACCTCCATCGTTCGATCACCGGAGCCTGCTTCACCTCTCCTTCCAGACCACCAGTGTCGTTGAGAAACGACAAGACATCACCTCCGCCGAGGATTATGTCCCCAACAACTGTTCTGCTTCGATGTCTCGGTGCTCCATAGTTTCTGCAAATATTACAAACATGGCAATTAATATACAAACATGACAGATGGATATATTAGTGCAAACGTAGACCTAGCTAGGTCGACGCTTCTACGGTTTGGGTGGCCTCGACAAAACTTCTAGGGTTTGGGGTGGCCTAGGCAATGCTTCTAGGGTTTGGGTGGCCTCGACAATGCTTCTAGGGTTTGTGCGGGACGCCTCTCTCATGAATGTCCGACGTCCGGACCGACAAGGGATTTAACAAAATGACGCCATTCTGGATGTGCAGAAAATGGTCCATATTTTCCTGATCTCATCTACCCTTCTATATGTCATGTTGTCTAGTGTCAAAGAATTCAAGAAACCTTGACTTCATCATTAGCCAGAAATGACAGGCGTATAATGGTACGAAGCTCTTCAAAGTTGTTTTGGAACGGAGTTCGCGATAGAATAATTCGTTTTTTGGTACAAAGTTCAGCAAAGAGCCTTCCGAATATCGCTATTTGGAAGGCCTTGCTGAAATTCGTACCAAAAGGCGAATTATCTATCAGGAACTCCGTTCCAAAACAACTTTGCAGAGCTTCGTAGTATCATACGCCGTTACTTCTGGCAAATGATGAAGCCATGGATTTCTTCAATACTTTGACAGACAACGTGACATATAGAAGATATATATATATATAGATGAGATCAGAAAAAAATTGGATCAAATTATGCACATCCATAATGGGGCATTCTTGAAAATCTGGACCCTCGACCCCTGGACGACCCTCGACCCCTCGGCGACCCTCGACCCTCTACCCAGTTCACGACCCTCGACCGCTCGGCGATCACGACCCTCTACCTAGTTCCCGACCCTCGACCCCTCGGCGTTCCTCGACCCTCAACCCCTCGGCGGTCCTCGACCCTCTACCCTAGTTCCCGACCCTCGACCCTCGGCGTTCTCGACCCTCGACCCCTCGGCTTTCCTCGACCCTCTACCCTAGTTAACGACTCGCGACACCCGGCGTTTCCTCGGACCTCGACCCCTTGACGACCCTCGACCCTCGAAACCTTCGGTGACCCTCGACCCCTCGGTGACCCCTCGACCCTCTACCCTAGTTCACGACCCTCGACCGCTCGGCGATCCATGACCTCTACCCTAGTTCCGACCCTCGACCCCTCGGCGGTCCTCGACCCTCTACCCCTTGGTGTTCTCGACCCTCTACCCTAGTTCCGACCCTGACCCCTCGGCGTTCCTCGACCCTCGACCGCTCGGCGATCCTCAACACCCTTGTTCCCGATAAAAATTAAGAAGAGGAAGAAGAAGAGAAAACAAAAGAGGAAGAAGAAGAAAAAAAAAGGAGAAGAAGAAGGAATAGAGGAGAACAAGAAAAAATAGAGTAATATTAATTTATTTTTCTTCTTCTCCTCTTTTCTTCTTCTTCTCCTTCTTTTGTTTTCTTCTTCCTCTTCTTATTTTTTTTATCTTCTTCCTCTCCTTCTTCTTCTCCTTCTTTACTTCTTATTTTTTTGTTCCTCTTCTTCTCTTTTTCTCCTCTTTTTCCTCTTCCTTCTTTTCTACCCTTCTCCTTCTTCCTCTTTTCCACACATATAAAAAGTTTAAAAATACATACATACATACAAAAATACATACATACATACATATAAAAAGAAAGCATATATATATAACAAAAAAAACATATATAAAAAAATAGCAAGCCGGGAGGAGGAGGGGAGAAAGAGGAAGGGGCGGCAGGAGCGAGGGAGAGCGGGGAGGAGTGGGGGGGACGAGGAAGGATGAGCGCGGGAGGCGAGTGGGGAGTAGGGGGAGGCGAGGGAGAGGGCATCACTTGTCATCCACAGTTGGACGGAGAGATAGGGGAGAGGGCGATTGGCCCTTGGTAAGGAGTGGATAGGGAAGGGCTCTAGGGCAGGCCACCTTGGACTTGCGAGTAGGGAAGGGAGAAAGGTCCGGGAAGTGAAGATGGACAGGAGGACCTCGTCAGAAGAGAGCGCAGGCGTAGGCAGGGTTTCCGAGGTACTGCTGGCATACAGATCGACGGAAGAGGACGCGTGGAGACGAGAGGCAAAGGGGAGGGGGGCGGTGAGTGAGGGCGGAGGCGAGGCGACGGAGTCGGGCAGGGCAGCGACGGAAAGGACGTCGGGGCAGAGGGGCAGCCTCGGCGCGTTCTGTCGGGGCGTGGAAGAAGGAACTGAAACGAATTTTCACAAAGTGCTGGCTATATAGACGGGGCATTGGTCCGTGGTGGCACCCAACCGGGACCAAATGCCCCCCTTTGTACCGGTGGTGCCCAACCAACCGGGACAAAGGTCTCTTTCAGCACGGCACCAAACCGGGACAAAGGTCTCTTGCAGCCTGCTGAAAAAGAGGAACCTTGGTCCCGGTTGGTGGCCACAACGGGACTAAAGGGGGGCATGGGTCCCAGGTTGTGCCACGAACCGGGACCAAAGCCCAGCTTTAGTCCCGGTTTGGTGGCACCAACCGAACAAAGGCCTTGTGCTGCCCGCAGCCAAAAGTTTAGTTCCACCTCGCTAGTTGAGAGGGGCTCGGAGTGGTTTATAAGCCCCACTGCGGCTGCCCTCTCGAGCTCCTCTCAAATGCAGGCTTACGGGCCTAACCTGACATTCCGCTGCCTGTGGGCCTACTGGGCCTTCTGCAGGCCTGAATCCTAGCCCGTGGTTGGGTTTCTAGTCGTATTCAGGCCGTGGTGGCCCAGTAGGTGGCATTTTTTTTCTATTTTTTTTTCCAGTTTTTTGTTTTAGTTTTTGCTTTATTTTTTTCTTTTATTTTTTGCTTTATTTTTTAATTCTTTTGCTTTTAGGTAATAAATATTATAAACTTTCTGTTAGTGCCATTAGTTTTCCAATTCGAATAGTTTAAATTTGAATTCTTTGAAATTTGTGTGAATCACTAGTTTGTGATTAACTTTACTATAAAAATAGATTTTTGAGTGATTCTTTTTCCTACTATTTAATATTACTGTGTTTTATCATTATATTCAAAAACAGTTTTTGTTATTTTAGTTTCTATCAAAAAAATCTTTATGATAATTCTTTTTGCTATTAAAGTTTCTAACAAAAAAAGTTCTTTTTGAAAATTCTTTTTGCTTTTAATGTTTTGAACAGAAAATACTTTGCTAATTTTAGTTGCATAAATTTTAGTTGATTCCTTTTGCTATTAGAGTTTCATTAAAGTTTCTAGTTCATTCTTTTTTCTATTAGAGTTTCATTAAAGTTTTCTAGTTTATTCTTTTAGTTTATTATTTTTGCTATTAGAGTTTCATAAAAGTTGAGAGGGTTACGGCAAAAACTGGATGCACTTCGTGTACAAAATGGACAATCTCTTTCGAAGTATCAGGGATTCGGACGAAAACTCATCTGTTACAAAGGGATTTCATTTTTTTGAACTTATTTGAACTCCAGACTTTTTGTGTGCTCAAAATGAACCATTCAAAGCCACATCATTAATTTTCAACCCTTTCTGACTTCATCTGTCTTCACTTTTTCCTCGCTTGTGTCCTTTGCTTATTGCGCCGTAACCATGGATATTCTTCATCGCTTAACAGGGTGCTTGGGTCAGCCTTGACTTTGAAGGGAGGAATTTCATGAAACTTTTCATAATCTTCAGACATGTCTGTCTTACCCTCCACTCCCACGATGTCTCTTTTCCCTGAAAGAACTATGTGGCGCTTTGGCTCATCGTATGATGTATTCGCTTCCTTATCTTTTCTTTTTCTCGGTTTGGTAGACATGTCCTTCACATAGAAAACCTGCGCCACATCATTGGCTAGGACGAATGGTTCGTCTGTGTACCCAAGATTGTTCAGATCCACTGTTGTCATTCCATACTGTGGGTCTACCTGTACCCCGCCTCCTGACAGATTGACCCATTTGCACTGAAACAAAGGGACCTTAAAATCATGTCCATAGTCAAGTTTCCATATGTCCACTATGTAACCATAATATGTGTCCTTTCCCCTCTTGGTTGCTGCATCAAAGCGGACACAACTATTTTGGTTGGTGCTCTTTTGATCTTGGACGATCGTGTAAAATGTATTCCCATTTATCTCGTACCCTTTGTAAGTCAATACAGTCGAAGATGGTCCCCTGGCCAACGAGTACAGCTCATCAGAAACAGTGTTGTCACCCATGAGACGTGTTTGCAACCAACTGCCGAAAGTCCTGATGTGTTCACATGTAATCCAATCGTCACACTGCTCCGGGTGTTTGGAGTGCAGAATATTCTTGTGTTCATTGACATACGGGGTCACCAAGGTAGAATTCTATAGAACTGTGTAGTGTGCTTGAGACCAAGAATGCCCGTCCCTACATATTATTGAGTCCGCTCCTAGCGTGCCTTTTCCAGTCAGTCTCCCCTCATACCGCGATTGAGGGAGACTAATCTTCTTAAGGTCAGGAATGAAGTCAGCACAAAACACAATGACCTCCTCTGTTTGATGGCCCGTGGAGATGCTTCCTTCTAGCCTAGCACGGTTACGAACATATTTCTTTAAGACTTCCATGAACCTCTCAAAGTGGAACATATTGTGTAGAAATACAGGACCCAAAATGGCAATCTCGTCGACTAGATGAACTAGGACGTGCGTCATGATATTGAAGAAAGATGGTGGGAACACCAGCTCGAAACTGACAAGACATTGCGCCAAATCACTCCTTAACCTTGGTAGGATTTCTGGATCGATCACCTTCTGAGAGATTGCATTGAGGAATGCACATAACTTCACAATGGCTAGTCGAACGTTTTCCGGTAGAAGTCCCCTCAATGCAACCGGAAGCAGCTGCGTCATAATCACGTGGCAGTCATGAGACTTTAGGTTCTGGAACTTTTTCTCTGGCATATTTATTATTCCCTTTATATTCGACGAGAAGCCAGACGGTACCTTCATACTGAGCAGGCATTCAAAGAAGATTTCCTTCTCTTCTTTGGTAAGAGTGTAGCTGACAGGACCTTCATACTGCTTTGGAGGCATGCCGTCTTTTTCGTGCCAACGTTGCAGGTCCTCCCGTGCCTCCGGTGTATCTTTTGTCTTTCCATACATGCCCAAGAAGCCTAGCAGGTTCACGCAAAGGTTCTTCGTCATGTGCATCACGTCGATTGAAGAGCAGACCTCTAGGTCTTTCCAGTAGGGTAGGTCCCAAAATATAGATTTCTTCTTCCACATGGGTGCGCGTCCCTCAGCGTCATTCGGAACAGATAGTCCGCCGGGACCCTTTCCAAAGATTACGTGTAAATCATTGACCATAGCAAGTACGTGATCACCGGTACGCATGGCGGGCTTCTTCCGGTGATCTGCCTCGCCTTTGAAATGCTTGCCTTTCTTTCGACATTGATGGTTGGTCGGAAGAAATCGACGATGCCCCAGGTACACATTCTTCCTGTATTTGTCCAGGTATATACTTTCGGTGTCAGCTAAACAGTGCGTGCATGCGTGGTATCCCTTGTTTGTCTGTCCTGAAAGGTTATTGAGAGCAGGCCAATCATTGATGGTTACAAACAGCAACGCATGTAGGTCAAATTCCTCCTGTCTGTGCTCATCCCACACACGTACACCATTTCTATTCCACAGCTGTAAAAGTTCTTCAACTAATGGCCTTAGGTACACATCAATGTCGTTGCCGGGTTGCTTAGGGCCTTGGATGAGTACTGGCATCATAATGAACTTCCGCTTCATGCATAGCCAAGGAGGAAGGTTATAGATACATAGAGTCACGGGCCAGGTGCTGTGATTGCTGCTCTGCTCCCCGAAAGGATTAGTGCCATCCGCGCTTAAACCAAACCATACGTTCCTTGGGTCACCTGCAAACTCAACCCGGTACTTTCTCTCGATTTTTCTCCACTGCGACCCGTCAGCGGGTGCTCTCAACTTCCCGTCTTTCTTACGGTCCTTTTTGTGCCATCGCATCAACTTGGCATGCTCTTTGTTTCTAAACAGACGTTTCAACCGTGGTATTATAGGAGCATACAACATCACCTTGGCAGGAACCCTCTTCCTGGGGGGCTCGCCGTCAACATCACCAGGGTCATCTCGTCTGATCTTATACCGCAATGCACCGCATACCAGGCATGCGTTCAAATCCTCGTACGCACCGCGGTACAGGATGCAGTCATTAGGGCATGCATGTATCTTCTGCACCTCCAATCCTAGAGGGCATACGACCTTCTTTGCTGCGTACGTACTGTCGGGCAATTCGTTATCCTTTGGAAGCTTCTTCTTCAATATTTTCAGTAGCTTCTCAAATCCTTTGTCAGGCACAGCATTCTCTGCCTTCCACTGCAGCAATTCCAGTACGGTACCGAGCTTTGTGTTGCCATCTTCGCAATTGGGGTACAACCCTTTTTGGTGATCCTCTAACATGCGATCGAACTTCAGCTTCTCCTTTTCACTTTCGCACTGTCTCCTTGCATCAACAATGACCCGGCGGAGATCATCATCGGGCACATCGTCTGGTTCCTCTTGATCTTCAGCTTCCCCCGTTGTAGCATCATCGTATTCAGGGGGCACATAGTTGTCATCGTCCTCTTCTTCTTCGATGTCTTCCATCATAACCCCTATTTCTCCGTGCCTGGTCCAAATATTATAGTGTGGCATGAAACCCTTATAAAGCAGGTGGGTGTGAAGGATTTTCCAGTCAGAGTAAGACTTCGTATTCCCACATATAGGGCATGGACAACACATAAAACCATTCTGCTTGTTTGCCTCAGCCACTTCGAGAAAATTATGCACGCCCTTAATATACTCGGAGGTGCGTCTGTCACCGTACATCCATTGCCGGTTCATCTGCGTGCATTATATATAATTAAGTGTGTCAAAAACCATTACAAAACATCATGAATAGATAAGTGACCAAATTAATAGAAGTTTATCATCACATTAAAACCAAAGTACATACATAGTTCTCATTGAACAACATATAGCTCTCCAGAGCATCTAATTAAACCATACATTGAAACTATGTAAAACATTTCAATGCAACAACAAATGCGATCATAATCGCAACCAAGGTAATAATTGATCCAACGGCATAATGATACCAAGCCTCGGTATGAATGGCATATTTTCTATACTTTCTAATCTTGAAGCGCATTGCATCCATCTTGATCTTGTGATCATCGACGATATCCGCAACATGCAATTCCAATATCATCTTCTCCTCCTCAATTTTTTTCAATTTTTCCTTCAAGTAATTGTTTTCTTCTTCAACTAAATTTAACCTCTCGACAATAGGGTCGGTTGGAATTTCCGGTTCACATACCTCCTATATAAAAAAATCTATGTCACGTTGGTTGGCATAATTATCATAAACAATAAATGAACCAAATAGTTATAAAATATAATATATACCACATCCGAATCATAGACAGGACGAGGGCCGACGGGGGCGGATACCAAAACCATCGCACTATATAATAACAAACAATAATAAAAGTAAGAAAATTAGACAAGTATCTATCTAAATCATACAAGTAAGAATTTTTTTTTATTTTAGAAAGAAGATAAGAAAAAGAGGCTCACCACGGTGGTGCCGGCGACGAGATCGGTGCGGGCGATCGACGGCGGTGAAGACGGGGACGGGACGTGACGGACCGCTAAACCTAGACAAATCTTGAGGAAAATGGAGCTTGGAGGTCGAGTTTGGAGAGGAGAAAGCTTAAGTAGTGTGGCTCGGGCATTTCATCGAACACCTCATGTGCATAGGAGGTGAGCTAGAGCACCACAAAGCCCTCCCCTCGCCGGCCAGAAAAAAACAGAGCAGTGGAGTGCTCTGCTCGCGGGCGAGGGGTATATATAGGCACAACATTGGTCCCGGTTCATGGTTGGACCCGGGACTAAAGGCCACCCTTTGGTCCCGGTTCCAGCCACGAACCGGGACCAATGGATAAGGGTCCAGACGAACCGAGACCAATGCCCCACGAGCCCCGTCCGGCCCCCTGGGCGCACGAACCGGGACGTATGCCCCCATGGGTCCCGGTTCCTGACTGAACCGAGACTAATGGGCTGGGCAGGCCTGGACCAAAGCCCTGTTTTCTACTAGTGAATGCATGTCCGGGCTCCGACAAAGCTCCATCCAATAGAAGAAAAATGCATTCAATCCCCTTTGTATGCTCTACAGATTATGAGAATCACTATGGCTGTGGATTCTTGAAAATCAGTTGTAGCTGTGGATTCTTGAGAACCAGAAGTTGGTTGTTTGTTTACCTTTTGTTGGATGGTTGCAGGAACTGCAGGGGTTGTGATATGTCAGTAATGTCCATGAATGCAAAGTTTTTTTTTTTTTTTGAGTTTAGACTGAAATGACATGTACATAACTATTTAAGTGCAAATTAACCGATTTCACATTTCATCTCACAAGGTCATGCAAAGGAAAGGCTCATCCAATTCACTAGTACGTGCAAGAAAAAGAAGCTATCAAGGCATGGAATAGTTTGATGATGCATTCGTACGGGCAAGAAAAGGGAGAAATCACGCCAACGTCGTCCACAGAACATGAGGGATGGCAACTTGGCAAGAAGGAGGCGGCGCCGGAGCACCTGTACAGGTACGTGCAGGTTATGCACGGCTTCAGCGAGGTCAGCGGCTGCAGCGCCTAGGCTGCTCTTCTTCGGCCGCGCACGTTCACGGGCGCCTCGGCTGCTCTTCTCCAGTCGTGCACGCAGAACGCGTATGCTGGCCCGCCCCCCGATCCGATCCGGCCGCCGCTCTCCGAGTCCACGCGCCGGCCCGATTCGTCACGCCGCTGGACGATTCCCTCCGCCCCGGGCTCGATCCGGTCGATCCGCCCCGATGTCATCCCACGCACCTCGCTGCACTAGGTTGGCCGCGCCCGGCCTGTCTTTTTTTTTTTTTTTTGAGGAAGCCGCGCCCGGCCTGTCATCCGCTTGGTCGTCCTTCACCATGCCGGCCTGCTGGTTGCCCTGATTTGGTCCTCCGACGGGAGCCCATGGGCACCACGGGAGGAGACGCCCGGCGAGGACCTGTGGGAGGCCGGCGTCCATGGCCAGTACATGCTCGGCCACCGACGAGAGGGGAGAGGAGTAACAGGAAGAGGACGGGGCGAGCAAAATAGCTCGAGAGAGACAGTGGCTGGGACGACTCGGTGCGGCGGAGTTTTGTTGTAATTTTGACTACAAAGTGCAAAAACGGCAAGGGCTCAAAGTGAACCTCTTTCTTTCTGTGGGAAGCCGCCGAATCGCCCAAATCGCAGCTTCTGGATTCGCTTGCCTGGTAGTTCAATCTTCAGAATCGATTCTAGCAGGAATCTGGTGTGTTTGTTTGAGATTCTGATTTCGTAAGGTCTAGAATTTGAGAATCAGTAGCTACAGCCCAAACAAAGGCCCCACTCTTCCTTTATTCTGGCATAGCATACACAATTCATGCAATCTAACAAAATACAAACATTGCCTTATCCATGATGAATAAACTTATGTATCTTTACAAAAGGAGTTCTCCCATTGCATCGAATCTTGACGGGTGCGGCAATGCCTGCCTTTATGGTCTGGTTTATTTGAAATTTTCTTTTCTTCCTCCTTAGAGCATGCAAATGGTAGCGCCAGTTGGGCCTAACATTTGGGGTTGCACGCCGGGCAATTTGCTTTACACTCGTCTCGCGTACGCCAGCATGGAACATCCGGCAGCGTAAGGCAGCACATGCATTGGTCCCAAGAAATTTTGTCACTTTTGGTCTTACAATCCCGTTCGGCACAAAATTCCAGGGTAAGCCTGCTCTCATCTAATGACGAGTATAATATAGGATCGTTGGCACTTGAGTTGGCATGACGGTCTCGGTGGCTCCTCCCATCCATGAGGCGACCTATTATTTGCAATGTGTTTGTCAGTGCACAATACATAAAAATATACACCTGATGGAGAAAATACACGTAAGAGTTCTCCTTTCTTACACTGCCCAATCACTACAAGATAGCCGATGCACAAAAGAGCAACCATGAACACCAAGCTGCTCCCCTTCATATCTGAGCTTTATCTATTGCTGGATGAAATTTTCTATGTGAAGAGAGCACGAAAGTGTAGCTGGCAATGAGCACGGCCTCCTCTTGCCTCGATATGTATATATATATATATAGTACGAGATATATATACGTAATTAATAACAAGATTGACACAAGCCAATTTGACATGTTTTCTCTTTGCATGCAAAGATAGCAAAAAATAAAAGAATTAATTATTACCAATATAATAAGATCGACTTGGAGAGATTCAACTAATCTCATCCGTTCAACCGCGTCTATCCAATGGCCTATGTTGCCTCGATGTTTAATGTTAAACATGTTTAGCACTCTCTCCTAATTAATAGTATACCTAATATCAAGTCATCGTCATCCAATTAGTTATATACTACCTAATATCAACTTACAATTAAGATATTGCCAAATATTACTGTGTGATGCCAATAACATATTGCTTAATATTCCATCCGAAAGAATACTGCCTAATATTAAGAAAATTATTAGGTACCATACTATTGATCCTAGCTTCCTATCAGACCAGTAGCTAACTGCGTTTATTCTTGCTTCAATGGAAGGAAGCATTTTTTCTACCAATGGATGCACCATTTTTTAGGAAACAATCGCTGATAATTGCTTCCAATAATCTTGGGTATCTACTACATCTAAATAGGAGCCTCCCACTACTTGACTTCTCTTAACATGCAGGCTATCTACATCATCCATCACGATTGAGTCGCTTCGTTCCGTGGCTAGAAAAGCTAGCGATGCAATGGGATATTTTTGCGCTTGGGTTTACTTTGTTTTTCCTCAAAAAGGAGTTTGCTCCTGGGTTTTCCTACCCAATACTTGGTACGTGAGAGTTGTAGCACATTGTGTGAATTGCGATCGAAAACAACCGCACTAGGTCGCTCTGCGTCATCTTCCTCTTTGTAACTCTCATCTCCGCCGCCACCTCTTCCGTCTCCAACATCGAAGCTCTTCCGCTCGTAGGTGCAGCCACAAATGCTCATCAAACCGCAGTACTCATCCCCGTCATTACCTCACCCTCCATTACTCTGGAAATGCGAAAGAAACCGATGGATTGAACTGAGTGGCCATCTCCACCACATTTTAATGCACGCTCCCCGATCGTCCTCCATGCAGACCTACTCGTGGTGTAGTCTCGAATCCGACATCCAGTCTGGTAGCCAGGTGCTCCCTACTTTCAGCTACCCTTAATTTCTCTGGTTGCTTGGTTTGATCGATCGCGGCTGGCCGGTCCATCGTTCACTGTTGAATTTTGGGGAAAACCCAACCTAAAAAAATAATTAAAACAATATCACAGGTTTAAAATTTTTTGTAGATTTTTAAAAGTTCACAAATTTGAAAAATGAAGTTCAAAAAAAATGAAAAGGTTCAATTTAAAAAAAAAGGTTCAACAAATTTGAAAAGAGTTCATGAAAATTCAAAAAGTTCACGAATGATATACCTCAGCCCAATCGCATCGGCTGCCGTAATTTATTAGGCGCTCAGCAACGTGGATAACGGACGCACTCGGCCCTGTCAACTGCCATGGGCGGGCAATGTGCGTGTGAGTCCTGTGTGGCCACGTCTAGCTACTCGAGCTGCCGGCGCCCGGCGGCCTGCGACTTGTGATCTGGAGTTCCGGACGGGGAATAGAGAATAGGGTAGTGGATTAGGGATGCAATCTCACGTCTCAAGAGTTACCCCGTGATTGCCGGCGTACATCAATGTGGGCCTAATTTTGTGTACTTGAGCTAATTTGTTTCGGGAGAAGAAAATAGTGAATTAGTGCATGTTCGGTATCTGAGTTATTTACCCAAAACCATCACACTTGGGGCTAGGGTAACAGGTCAGTACCAGATTTGAGCCAGGTCACAAAAAACCATCAGTTCTGAGCCTAATGCCTAACACGGAGCACTGACGGGCTGATTTGGTCGCGAAAACAGCGGAACCGACAGGTGGGTCCCGCCTGTCGGGCTGACGTGGCGCAGGGGTGACGGACGCCGTGGGGTGAACAGTGAATTCAACGGCGCACAGTAAATTCACCGAATGAACAGTAAATTCTGCTGATGAACAGTAAATTCAAAAAAGAAATGAAATCTGGAGAAAATAAAACGTTGAATTTTTTTTGTTTATTACACGCGATAAACAGTTAAAAATTTAAAAAAATCCTAAAAATCGCCCAAACAGTCGCGGGGCAGTACTGTTCACTCCTAAAAAATTCAAATATTTTTTGATTTTTTTAAAAACTGACTGTTAACCTTGTGAAAAAACAAAAAAGAACCAACTTCTTATTTTTTTTATTTTTTACTGTTCATCAGGTAAAAAGAAAGTTGTTCGGTTTTTTTGTTTTTACTGTTTATCCGCTGAATTTACTGTTCGTCCGTTGAATTCGCTGTTCACCCCACGGCGTCCGTCAACCCGTGCCACGTCAGCCCGACAGGCGGGACCCACTTGTCGGTTCCGCTGTTTTCGCGACCAAATCAGCCCGTCAGTGCTCCGCGTTACGCATTAGGCTCAGAACTGGTGGTTTTTTTAACCTGGCTCAAATCTAGTACTGACCTGTTACCCTAGCCCCAAGTGTGGTGGTTTTGGGTAAATAACTCTCGGTATCTCTCCCGTTTCAAAACTCCGCTCCGTGCGAGGAGCTGTCTGAGCAGCTCCGTGCGATTGCGCTGCCGCTCCCTCCGCTCCCGGAGTTGCAGCTGTGGAGCGGAGTGGATTCGAACAGGGCTACCTCTTTCCGGAAATCACTAATTTTTTCAACACAGTACAGACGCAAAATGCTCATATACACGCGTATACACTCATCCCTATGAACGCACACACGCACACCATACCCTATGAGCACCTCCGAAAGACTGAGCCGACATATCGTCTTGAAATTTACGAAGTCATCGTAGGCACCTCGTCGTCGACAGGAACGTCTCCTCGCACTGAATGCGCATTGTCGAAAATCCTGAAATAAATTCAGGAATAAATGCGAGCAGTAGGATTTGAACCCCGGTGGGCTGGGATACCACAGTCCCTCTAACCATCCAACCACAGATTGGTTCGCCCGAAATCACTAATTGAGGAGTACTTCTTACAAAGATCACTCACACCTTTCAGGTTACGACAAGTGGCGTGCTGCATATGCGCCACTTGTTGCAACCCGGGAGTTTTCCCTTTTTTTCGTAGATCCATTTATTCAGAACATTTTATCTCTTAAACCGTGTGTTCAAATGTCGAATCGTTTTCACTGTTGGATTCCTTGCGTCGAGATCTTCAAAACTAGATCCCATGTTGATAGGTTTTGATGAAGTTTTCTTCACGAAAAAAACCGGACGAAAAAACCGAGCCGGGAGCACGGTTTTTCCCTTTCCGAAAGAGGCACAGCCGTGCCTCTCGCGAAAGCACAACCGTGCCTCTCGCGAAAGCAAAATCATGCCTCTCGCGAAAGAAAAAAAATAGAAAACACATTTTTTTTCGTTTCCGAGAGCTGTGCCTCTCGCGAAAGCACAACCATGCCTCTCGCGGAAGCAAAATCGTGCCTCTCGCGAAAGAAAAAAGAACAGAAAACGCGTTTTTTTCGTTTCCAAGAGGCACGGCCGTGGCTCTTGCGAAATCACAACAGTGCCTTTCGCAGAAGCAAAGAAAAACAGAAAACACATATTTTTTTTTCATTTCCGATAGGCACGTCCGTGCCTCTCGCAAAAGCACAACCGTGCCTCTCGCGGAAGGAAAAAAAACAGAAAATATATATTTTTTTTCGTTTTCGAGAGGCACGGCCGTGCCTCTCGCGGAAGCAAAACCGTGACTATCGCGGAAGCAAAAAAACATGTATTTTTCGCGCGAAATTCTTTTTGGTCCAAAAGGTAAGGAAGACCGGTGAAAAACCAAAAAGTCGAAAACCCTGGAAAAAACCGAATTAAAAGCCGAAAACGCGTGCGGAAAATAAAAAAACAAAATCCGAAGGGAGCGCCCAGAGTGCGACACGTGACAGCGGCTGAGAGCACGCCCGCAAGTGACCGTTGCGAGGCTCCTGAATGAGCGCTCGTCAACTAATTGCTCTCCCACTTTCCTTTTATTTGAGCTAATTTCCTTTCGGGAGATGATATGGGCCTATGAGCCACCCACCGACCCACGTATCGCATGTCTGGAAGGGGGCCCCTGGATTTTGGGGCCCCGGGGCCTCCCTTCAGGCCGGGCCAGGTGTAGCGTGACGTTGCTCTCATTTCTTCCTTCGTTATCTTTCGGTTGCGTACTCGCGTGTGTTCTGCGTGATCCGATTATCCAAGGACCTGCTTTGTAAGAGGGCTTTCTCTTCAAACCATGTATCGTTCCGCCGTGTCCTGAACTACGTCAACGTACGTCGTCAAAAGACAAATTCATTGTTGGAACCCGATCGAAAGGAGACTAGCTACACATGCAAAGCTTCATAGAGGGCACGTCGTCTCTGGCTGCTTCAGATGGTCATGCGCGCGAGTCCTACCGCGAGGCTGCCAGCCCTGGGATCTACCGCTGCAAGGCCGCAAGAGCTCAAGCCCGAGGCAAGGACGTCGGCGAGAGGGTGTTGTTGCTGCATCGGCTCCGGGGAAGCCGGCTCCGGCTCCGACTGGACCTTCTCCTCCGGGAACCCCGTAGCGGCGTTCTTCATGAACTCCTTCCAGTATTCTTCGGCCTTCTCCGGGCTGCTCTTGGCGGCCTTCTTTCTGAAGGCCGTCCAGCGGCGCATCCAGTCGCGGCTGAGGAGCTCGTCCTCGTCGCGGTGGGAGAGTGCGGCGAGGGCGGTGTGGAGGTAGCACACCTCGCGCTCCGCCGATAGGTGACGCCACCGGGCGCGGCAGAGGCTGCGGGAGCGTCCCGGCATCCGGCGCGCCACCCGCCGCCAGTGGCGGAAGCCGTTCTCCCTCGCGAGGCGCTCCAGGCGCGCGTCCTCCTCCGCCGTCCACTCAAGCAGCAGCAGTGCGTGCGCGCGCCGCCGCCGAATTGATCTACCTCCTAGGCCGAATCGAGACCTGTGCGTGCGCGCCGGCGAGGAAGCGGACATCGAGAAGTTGCCGAAGCCGTTCTCCCTCGCGAGCCGCTCAAGGTACGCCTCCTCTGCCGCCGTGCACCCGCGCTGCAGCCTCAGGCGCACGCTCGACATCGATCGGTCGATCTCCTCGGCCGACGGCGATGTCTCCGCTTTTTTTGCCGGCGAAATCGATCGAGACCTGCGCGTGGGCGCCGGCCGAGAAGCTGAGCTCGAGGACTTGGTAGCAGCTAGTATGTACGACCCCAATGGCGATCGATCGGTCGATCTGCGCACGAGTCCATAACCATATGGGTACGTGAACGCCGTTGCCAAGTCGGATTTCGAATTCGGACACGGTTCTGTCGCTCACGCAGCTTAATTACCAGCGCGCAGGCGAACAACCGACCGACGAGTCCGAGTTTGCACAAGTACACAATGGGGGCATGTTTATACGTGTAGCTCGTCGTGGCTACATGTGTTGTTTTTGGAAAAGATTCCCTTCAACCGGCGGATTCTTGCCGCTCATCGACCGCATGCCTCGCGTGATGCGTGTCCTATGGGGCCTGCCATCACCGTATCTTCTTTGTGCTTATATCTCCAGCGGCCGAATTCACTGTTTTGACCCTTTTTGTAAACTTCATGATTTGACTTCGTTCAAAAAAAATCGTGATCCGACCCTTTTCATATCGCTATCGTCTTTGGCGGTAGGACTTGACTGTGTCGTCACGGTTTTCATTTTGAAAATACCTTACCACCATGGTCTTTGGTGGTAGGGTTAAGAAGATATAAATAATGTGTGGCGTGTAGTAGAATTGAATGTCTTTGTTGGCAAGTTGGCTAGGGCGTGCAAGCATGCTTTAGTTGGTCTTGGGTTTGATTCTTTGTAAGGCCAACTTTTTGTTTATTTTTATTTTGCCCAGTAACAAATAAACAATTTGTCCAATTATGTTAGGTTATGGATTGTTGGTAAAAACAATTTTTACTTATCTGTAACTGTTTTATAAAATTTCCGCAAAGATGTAAACGAATATAGATCTGCAAATATCTAGGCTGAAGCTCAGTCTAGGAAGTGTATTTACCGGGATCTTTTGCATTTTCTTTGCTACAACAATTCATATGGTTTGGTTTGTTAAATCTCTAACCTATCTCTCCCATGACTGGACTAATCTGTGACTGGAAGTCCAGTTAATTAGCTATTAACTTGTGTTATTGCAAGCTAGTCTTGAAATGACTTGTTCGTATGGATCTAAGTCTTGAAATTACTTCGCTGAAAGACTTGAGCTTAATTTACAGACAAACTTAGAGCTTGTTCTTAAAAAAGACTTGAGCTTAAGCAAGTTACCTGTGATTCCTAGTTTGATGTCGGGTTGTCAATACAGTTGAAATTTACAGAAATAGACTCCTGTTCATCGTGGGACGGCCAATACTGTCTTTCTATTTTGAGATATGATGGCCCAAGGTGGGTACTTGTTGCATAATGGCTTCATAATCTGGGTAAATAACCATGCTGGTGCTGCATAGTAAGGTGGGTACTTGTTGCATAATGGCTTCATAATCTGGGTAAATAACCGTGCCTCTCGCGGAAGGAAAAAAAACAGAAAATATATATTTTTTTTCGTTTTCGAGAGGCACGGCCGTGCCTCTCGCGGAAGCAAAACCGTGACTATCGCGGAAGCAAAAAAACATGTATTTTTCGCGCGAAATTCTTTTTGGTCCAAAAGGTAAGGAAGACCGGTGAAAAACCAAAAAGTCGAAAACCCTGGAAAAAACCGAATTAAAAGCCGAAAACGCGTGCGGAAAATAAAAAAACAAAATCCGAAGGGAGCGCCCAGAGTGCGACACGTGACAGCGGCTGAGAGCACGCCCGCAAGTGACCGTTGCGAGGCTCCTGAATGAGCGCTCGTCAACTAATTGCTCTCCCACTTTCCTTTTATTTGAGCTAATTTCCTTTCGGGAGATGATATGGGCCTATGAGCCACCCACCGACCCACGTATCGCATGTCTGGAAGGGGGCCCCTGGATTTTGGGGCCCCGGGGCCTCCCTTCAGGCCGGGCCAGGTGTAGCGTGACGTTGCTCTCATTTCTTCCTTCGTTATCTTTCGGTTGCGTACTCGCGTGTGTTCTGCGTGATCCGATTATCCAAGGACCTGCTTTGTAAGAGGGCTTTCTCTTCAAACCATGTATCGTTCCGCCGTGTCCTGAACTACGTCAACGTACGTCGTCAAAAGACAAATTCATTGTTGGAACCCGATCGAAAGGAGACTAGCTACACATGCAAAGCTTCATAGAGGGCACGTCGTCTCTGGCTGCTTCAGATGGTCATGCGCGCGAGTCCTACCGCGAGGCTGCCAGCCCTGGGATCTACCGCTGCAAGGCCGCAAGAGCTCAAGCCCGAGGCAAGGACGTCGGCGAGAGGGTGTTGTTGCTGCATCGGCTCCGGGGAAGCCGGCTCCGGCTCCGACTGGACCTTCTCCTCCGGGAACCCCGTAGCGGCGTTCTTCATGAACTCCTTCCAGTATTCTTCGGCCTTCTCCGGGCTGCTCTTGGCGGCCTTCTTTCTGAAGGCCGTCCAGCGGCGCATCCAGTCGCGGCTGAGGAGCTCGTCCTCGTCGCGGTGGGAGAGTGCGGCGAGGGCGGTGTGGAGGTAGCACACCTCGCGCTCCGCCGATAGGTGACGCCACCGGGCGCGGCAGAGGCTGCGGGAGCGTCCCGGCATCCGGCGCGCCACCCGCCGCCAGTGGCGGAAGCCGTTCTCCCTCGCGAGGCGCTCCAGGCGCGCGTCCTCCTCCGCCGTCCACTCAAGCAGCAGCAGTGCGTGCGCGCGCCGCCGCCGAATTGATCTACCTCCTAGGCCGAATCGAGACCTGTGCGTGCGCGCCGGCGAGGAAGCGGACATCGAGAAGTTGCCGAAGCCGTTCTCCCTCGCGAGCCGCTCAAGGTACGCCTCCTCTGCCGCCGTGCACCCGCGCTGCAGCCTCAGGCGCACGCTCGACATCGATCGGTCGATCTCCTCGGCCGACGGCGATGTCTCCGCTTTTTTTGCCGGCGAAATCGATCGAGACCTGCGCGTGGGCGCCGGCCGAGAAGCTGAGCTCGAGGACTTGGTAGCAGCTAGTATGTACGACCCCAATGGCGATCGATCGGTCGATCTGCGCACGAGTCCATAACCATATGGGTACGTGAACGCCGTTGCCAAGTCGGATTTCGAATTCGGACACGGTTCTGTCGCTCACGCAGCTTAATTACCAGCGCGCAGGCGAACAACTGACCGACGAGTCCGAGTTTGCACAAGTACACAATGGGGGCATGTTTATACGTGTAGCTCGTCGTGGCTACATGTGTTGTTTTTGGAAAAGATTCCCTTCAACCGGCGGATTCTTGCCGCTCATCGACCGCATGCCTCGCGTGATGCGTGTCCTATGGGGCCTGCCATCACCGTATCTTCTTTGTGCTTATATCTCCAGCGGCCGAATTCACTGTTTTGACCCTTTTTGTAAACTTCATGATTTGACTTCGTTCAAAAAAAATCGTGATCCGACCCTTTTCATATCGCTATCGTCTTTGGCGGTAGGACTTGACTGTGTCGTCACGGTTTTCATTTTGAAAATACCTTACCACCATGGTCTTTGGTGGTAGGGTTAAGAAGATATAAATAATGTGTGGCGTGTAGTAGAATTGAATGTCTTTGTTGGCAAGTTGGCTAGGGCGTGCAAGCATGCTTTAGTTGGTCTTGGGTTTGATTCTTTGTAAGGCCAACTTTTTGTTTATTTTTATTTTGCCCAGTAACAAATAAACAATTTGTCCAATTATGTTAGGTTATGGATTGTTGGTAAAAACAATTTTTACTTATCTGTAACTGTTTTATAAAATTTCCGCAAAGATGTAAACGAATATAGATCTGCAAATATCTAGGCTGAAGCTCAGTCTAGGAAGTGTATTTACCGGGATCTTTTGCATTTTCTTTGCTACAACAATTCATATGGTTTGGTTTGTTAAATCTCTAACCTATCTCTCCCATGACTGGACTAATCTGTGACTGGAAGTCCAGTTAATTAGCTATTAACTTGTGTTATTGCAAGCTAGTCTTGAAATGACTTGTTCGTATGGATCTAAGTCTTGAAATTACTTCGCTGAAAGACTTGAGCTTAATTTACAGACAAACTTAGAGCTTGTTCTTAAAAAAGACTTGAGCTTAAGCAAGTTACCTGTGATTCCTAGTTTGATGTCGGGTTGTCAATACAGTTGAAATTTACAGAAATAGACTCCTGTTCATCGTGGGACGGCCAATACTGTCTTTCTATTTTGAGATATGATGGCCCAAGGTGGGTACTTGTTGCATAATGGCTTCATAATCTGGGTAAATAACCATGCTGGTGCTGCATAGTAAGGTGGGTACTTGTTGCATAATGGCTTCATAATCTGGGTAAATAACCGTGCCTCTCGCGGAAGGAAAAAAAACAGAAAATATATATTTTTTTTCGTTTTCGAGAGGCACGGCCGTGCCTCTCGCGGAAGCAAAACCGTGACTATCGCGGAAGCAAAAAAACATGTATTTTTCGCGCGAAATTCTTTTTGGTCCAAAAGGTAAGGAAGACCGGTGAAAAACCAAAAAGTCGAAAACCCTGGAAAAAACCGAATTAAAAGCCGAAAACGCGTGCGGAAAATAAAAAAACAAAATCCGAAGGGAGCGCCCAGAGTGCGACACGTGACAGCGGCTGAGAGCACGCCCGCAAGTGACCGTTGCGAGGCTCCTGAATGAGCGCTCGTCAACTAATTGCTCTCCCACTTTCCTTTTATTTGAGCTAATTTCCTTTCGGGAGATGATATGGGCCTATGAGCCACCCACCGACCCACGTATCGCATGTCTGGAAGGGGGCCCCTGGATTTTGGGGCCCCGGGGCCTCCCTTCAGGCCGGGCCAGGTGTAGCGTGACGTTGCTCTCATTTCTTCCTTCGTTATCTTTCGGTTGCGTACTCGCGTGTGTTCTGCGTGATCCGATTATCCAAGGACCTGCTTTGTAAGAGGGCTTTCTCTTCAAACCATGTATCGTTCCGCCGTGTCCTGAACTACGTCAACGTACGTCGTCAAAAGACAAATTCATTGTTGGAACCCGATCGAAAGGAGACTAGCTACACATGCAAAGCTTCATAGAGGGCACGTCGTCTCTGGCTGCTTCAGATGGTCATGCGCGCGAGTCCTACCGCGAGGCTGCCAGCCCTGGGATCTACCGCTGCAAGGCCGCAAGAGCTCAAGCCCGAGGCAAGGACGTCGGCGAGAGGGTGTTGTTGCTGCATCGGCTCCGGGGAAGCCGGCTCCGGCTCCGACTGGACCTTCTCCTCCGGGAACCCCGTAGCGGCGTTCTTCATGAACTCCTTCCAGTATTCTTCGGCCTTCTCCGGGCTGCTCTTGGCGGCCTTCTTTCTGAAGGCCGTCCAGCGGCGCATCCAGTCGCGGCTGAGGAGCTCGTCCTCGTCGCGGTGGGAGAGTGCGGCGAGGGCGGTGTGGAGGTAGCACACCTCGCGCTCCGCCGATAGGTGACGCCACCGGGCGCGGCAGAGGCTGCGGGAGCGTCCCGGCATCCGGCGCGCCACCCGCCGCCAGTGGCGGAAGCCGTTCTCCCTCGCGAGGCGCTCCAGGCGCGCGTCCTCCTCCGCCGTCCACTCAAGCAGCAGCAGTGCGTGCGCGCGCCGCCGCCGAATTGATCTACCTCCTAGGCCGAATCGAGACCTGTGCGTGCGCGCCGGCGAGGAAGCGGACATCGAGAAGTTGCCGAAGCCGTTCTCCCTCGCGAGCCGCTCAAGGTACGCCTCCTCTGCCGCCGTGCACCCGCGCTGCAGCCTCAGGCGCACGCTCGACATCGATCGGTCGATCTCCTCGGCCGACGGCGATGTCTCCGCTTTTTTTGCCGGCGAAATCGATCGAGACCTGCGCGTGGGCGCCGGCCGAGAAGCTGAGCTCGAGGACTTGGTAGCAGCTAGTATGTACGACCCCAATGGCGATCGATCGGTCGATCTGCGCACGAGTCCATAACCATATGGGTACGTGAACGCCGTTGCCAAGTCGGATTTCGAATTCGGACACGGTTCTGTCGCTCACGCAGCTTAATTACCAGCGCGCAGGCGAACAACCGACCGACGAGTCCGAGTTTGCACAAGTACACAATGGGGGCATGTTTATACGTGTAGCTCGTCGTGGCTACATGTGTTGTTTTTGGAAAAGATTCCCTTCAACCGGCGGATTCTTGCCGCTCATCGACCGCATGCCTCGCGTGATGCGTGTCCTATGGGGCCTGCCATCACCGTATCTTCTTTGTGCTTATATCTCCAGCGGCCGAATTCACTGTTTTGACCCTTTTTGTAAACTTCATGATTTGACTTCGTTCAAAAAAAATCGTGATCCGACCCTTTTCATATCGCTATCGTCTTTGGCGGTAGGACTTGACTGTGTCGTCACGGTTTTCATTTTGAAAATACCTTACCACCATGGTCTTTGGTGGTAGGGTTAAGAAGATATAAATAATGTGTGGCGTGTAGTAGAATTGAATGTCTTTGTTGGCAAGTTGGCTAGGGCGTGCAAGCATGCTTTAGTTGGTCTTGGGTTTGATTCTTTGTAAGGCCAACTTTTTGTTTATTTTTATTTTGCCCAGTAACAAATAAACAATTTGTCCAATTATGTTAGGTTATGGATTGTTGGTAAAAACAATTTTTACTTATCTGTAACTGTTTTATAAAATTTCCGCAAAGATGTAAACGAATATAGATCTGCAAATATCTAGGCTGAAGCTCAGTCTAGGAAGTGTATTTACCGGGATCTTTTGCATTTTCTTTGCTACAACAATTCATATGGTTTGGTTTGTTAAATCTCTAACCTATCTCTCCCATGACTGGACTAATCTGTGACTGGAAGTCCAGTTAATTAGCTATTAACTTGTGTTATTGCAAGCTAGTCTTGAAATGACTTGTTCGTATGGATCTAAGTCTTGAAATTACTTCGCTGAAAGACTTGAGCTTAATTTACAGACAAACTTAGAGCTTGTTCTTAAAAAAGACTTGAGCTTAAGCAAGTTACCTGTGATTCCTAGTTTGATGTCGGGTTGTCAATACAGTTGAAATTTACAGAAATAGACTCCTGTTCATCGTGGGACGGCCAATACTGTCTTTCTATTTTGAGATATGATGGCCCAAGGTGGGTACTTGTTGCATAATGGCTTCATAATCTGGGTAAATAACCATGCTGGTGCTGCATAGTAAGCTCAGAAGTCTAAGCCGACTTGCTTCATATATGAACATGGCGAGTACTACAAATAATTGAGAAAGTCTTGTCCATCAGATCTTTCAAAACAAACTCAAGCCTGTCAACAAACTTATACTAGACATCGGGGAAGCTTACAGAATATATTCAGTTCAAGAAAAGCTTACACAAGTATACTATCTTCCTTTCTATACAAGCTATGCTCATCATAGACAGAGAAGAGGCCAGCGAAAGAAAAAACCTCTCGACCCCTCGCGTCGCCCCCGCGGGCGACCCAGGGGGAAACCCTAGTCGCCTCCCTCTCGGCCTCCTCCGCTTCTCCCCCTCCTCGCCGCCGTCCGCAGCGTCGCCGGGCGAAGCCTAGCCGGCAGGGCGGCGGCGGGGCTTCTCCTCACCCCTTCCGTCTCGGCTGGCGCGGGACAACGAGATCGGGAGGTGCGCCGGGCGAGTGTGGGGTCCGGCGGCGCGGCGGGCAGGTCTTCCGGCGGCGGCATGCGCGGCGCGGTGGCGGCGGCCTGCTTGTGGTGAGGTGGTGGCTGCGTTGAATATGACCGGTGGTCGCGGGTGCCGCCGGATCCCGATCAGATCCATCTGGATCCTGTCTTTGGACTTCGTCGGCTGCCGCGGGGTGGTGGAGGTCGTCGCTTGCCATGTCGAATCGCTGGATTCGGCGTCTGGAGTTCTACATTGGGTTCTTCTCGGTCCTCCTTCCTCGTGGGCTGAGCCCCATGTCTCTTTCATTTCTGCAGGTTTCGGTTCATGGCTAGTTGCCGGATCCGGAGCAGACGGCGGTTTGGTGGTATAGGATGGGACCGGAGGAAACTTTGGTCGACTTGTTCGGCCCGGCATCGGCGACGTCACTCGACGCCGCTATCCTCCCTGGAGGCGAAGCCGAGGTCTGTCCTATCGACCCCCGGATCCCTTCCAGACGGAAGTCCAAAATCCAGTCTGGACTGGGCGGCGGCGGCGTCCTGCGCGTCGTATCCTCCATGGAGGCGCCGTCTGGGGAGGACCTCGTGTTCGGGGGAGAGATGCTGCGGGTGGTGGGCTCAGCGTGGCTCCAGCAGTGGCGACGATGTGGTGGTTGCCAGGTGGTGCGTCGTTGTATCTACCGCGTCGATGACGACGAGTTTTGGTGGCATGGTGCAGCTGGATATCGTCGACGGATGCGGCTGGATGGTCGAGCGCAGGGCGGTGGCGCTGTCTGGCGCCATGGTGGCGTCAATGGCAGGCTGGCAAGGTTTGCGTCAGTCCCTGCTCTGGAGATGGATCGGTGGAAGACGACGGTGGCGGGCTCGGTGAGTGCGCCGGACCGGTGTGTGACCCAGTCTCGGTATGTGGCTGGGATGGGGCATCCGGCATTAGATGTTAGGTTTTGGTGTGATGTCTGTTTGGTATTAGGGTCGGACATTCGGCACCCCTACATCAAGGAGATAGGAGTAGCGATAAGTGTTGCTAAGATGGTGACTCCAGGCTTACTGATGTACTACTTTGTAAAGTCTTTATGAATAATTAATAATGTGGCCGCATGCATCGCCCAGATGCAGAGGCCGAGGTACATCCTCCTTTTCAAAAAAAAATCATAGACAGTAGCACTCTGATAATCTTTCTTTACATGTAGTTCCTATGCATACAGCTAATAGAAACCAGCAACCCTCCCCCCTCCCCCTCCCTCCTTTTCCTTAACGATTAACAGTTTTTCTGAGTGGCATAACTATGAATTCTAGTATAGTGTTAGCAAGTTTTAATGTACATCCCTAAAAATAATATTCAACAAACCATGCTGGTTTTGACCATATTTATTTCCTTCCTCCTGGCCCGTAGGCAGCACTGGAAATGCATAAGTTTTTGTGTGTGTATGCGTGTAGCATACATCTCGTACAATTTTCCAGCACCGATGAGCTCAAACCACAAGACAACAATGCAGGAGACGTTTGACCCATCATATTCGTTTACATCTTTGCGGAATTTTATAAAACAGTTACAGATAAGTAAAAAATATTGTTTTTACCAATAATCTACTCCCTCCGTCTCAAAATAAGTGTCTCAAGCTTAGTATAATTTTATACTAGAGCTAGTACAAAGTTGAGACCGTTATTTTGGGACGGAGGGAGTATATCCTAACATTAATTGAACAACTTGTTTATTTTTTCTTGGGCAAAATAAAAATAAACAAAAAATGGCCGTAGGAAGCCTTGAACCCAGGACCAACCAAATGAAAACTTGCACACTAGCCAACATTCCAGCGATGAGATTTGGTACTACTACACGCCACACATAATTTATATGTTCTGTACCCTACCGCCAAAGACTATGACGGTAAGGTATTTTCAACATCAAACGACCGTGACGACACAATCAAGTCCTACCGCCATAGCCCTCGGCGATAAGATGTGTTATCCTACCGTCAAAGACGATGGCGGGAGGAAAAGGGTTAGATCACACAAAAATTTCGAACCGAGGTCAAATCGCGCTAAAGTTTACAAAAAGGCTCAAAACAGTGAATTCGGCCATCTCCAGCTCTCTGCTCCCGAGCAAACTCAAACACTCATCCACCTCATCCTGATCCCTTTTTCCTCTTGCCAAATCCAGGGGGAGGCTGCTGCGCGCCTGATCCGCTCCAGCTGACGCCGCTCCTTGCTGGCGGAGCTCCATCTGGCTGCCTCTCTCCCGCGTCGCCGGCTCGCCGCAGCCTCCTTCCTCTCCCTTCCCTTCCTATTGCCCTTTAGCGAGCTCCCGTCCATCTTCCCTCGGCTCTCTTCTCGTCCAGTTCATCTTTCATTGAAAAAAATTCCGCAACACCAGCAGTGTTGCAAATCCCCCCCCCCCCCCCCCCCCCCGCAACACCATGTATGTTGCAAAAAAAGTAAGACGAAAACAAAAAAAATTCTACAACACCACCAGTGTTGCAAAATTCCTCCCCCAACATCATATATGTTGCAAAAAAAAAGTAAAGACGAAAAAAAATCCGCAACACCACCTCCGTTGCAAAATTTCTCCCGCAACATCATCTATGTTGCAAAAAAAGTAAAGATGAAAAAAAATTCTGTAACACCACCTCTGTTGCAAATGTTTCCGCAACAAGATCTCTGTTGCAGACCAAAAAGTATCTGTTTCAGGCGAATATAATGCTTCGGTACGCACCTCGTTGGAGAGATCCGACGGCTATTGTTACTCAATCCAACAGCGCAGGAGGCGGTCGATGTTTTCAATTCATCTACCGGCGGACATGTAGTAGCCCTCCTTATTTTTCAATCATGATGATAGTATTTTCTTCGCAGGAAATCACATAGCTTTAGTCCTCAAAATAATAGGCAGGTTGCAACTTGCAATCAGTTAGCACAAGCTGTTACACACATTATAGTGTAGGGTGTAGCCAGCGGTACACCCATCATAGATCTACCAATTTGATAGGTGAATGTTCCTATTAGGTTGACGGATCCACTCGATTCGATCGGTCCCGTCACATGGTGCATCATCCCACCGTGGGCATGCGACACGTAGCTTGTGGGCCCCACACGGAGGGCGCCCTGCATTATCCTTTCATCTTCTATCTCTCTCAGTCGCTCGATCGCCTCTCTCATGTAGCATCCCCCGATGATGACGTCACCCCACACACTAAACCGGCAAGCCCCTACGCCGTCGCATCCACGGTTCTGACGAGGTCTGCCGGCTCCTCTGGATGGTAGTATGCATGAGCGCGGCTCCCACCACTGCAAGGCGGCAGGTCGATCGTGCTGCACTGGGGGGGAGGGGGACTAACGACTCATGCGAGACGCCAGGTAGCTGTTGTGAAGTGAGGTGGAGGGTGCTATTACAAGCTTGCGCGTCAATGGATGCAAGCAGCGCATCGGTAATCCAGCCCCGCACTTTGCAATTCGCACCCACTCCTCCGCCATATCCACCCCGACTTGCAAGCGGTTGTGAGGCCGCGACGGTGGCTATGAGCCCCGACCAGGAGCTGCTGTGAGGAGCGAGGTGGCAACGCTCCGAACGTGGACGCATCTCGCTAGCGGTGCTGGAACCGGACGACGGGGATGTTGCGTGCGGAAGCGCGCGTCAAAGGGAACTGGCCGGTAGGATGATGCGATGAGTTGATGGTAACGTGCAGCAGGCAGTGATGCGAGCACAAGTTGTGAGCTGCCGCCAGCCATGCGTTGTGGTGATGCAACCGGCTAGCCCAGTTGCTACAATGTTCTACATTTGCTGCGAACGCGGACACAAATGGGACGTGCACTACACATGAGAGGGGGAAGAGAGCGGAGGTGGGGAGAAGGATCATACGACTGTGGGAACTCGCATCCAAGAGCATCTCCACAAGTTAGTGGAGTAAAAAAAATTGGGCACGAGAAAGCGTCGTCTCCAACAACACCCCTGTAGCACTAATTTATTCTTTGAGGGGGACATTATAGTTGGATAGATATTTATACGATGAAACTATGACCACTCCATTATAATCTCAGAGTATCATACATGACCCTGCCGTGTCGCCGGGCTCCATGAAAGATCCATCGGCTGCGGGTGCTGCTCAGCCGTCTAGAGGCTTAGGCCATGGAGGAGAATGGACGAAGGCCCAAGGCTGAGAGGGGTGACATGGTACCATTGATAACTTTCCCTTAAGAGTCTACCCATACGACGTCACATGAAATATGGATGTCAAGTAACTGCACAAGAACATGCAAGGGACCTTTATCGGTGGGAGATGGTTGTTATGCACCAAATCATTCCTTGGGCTCCATTTTAAAATATCAAATACTTGTAGATACAAGCAACTATACAAAGTAACTCCGAAACCTTCACAAACCATCGATTTGTGCATACAAAAAAAGATGACAAGTGGTGAGTGACGAATGGACTAGGGCCAGGGATGATATACCAAAAGTGCATACCATCAAAGCCCAAGATCTTCACCATAGTGTTGATGAAAGGTTCCAACTCCATGAGACCACACCAACAAAAGCACATTACATAACCAAAAAAACTGAATAGATCCAAGAGATCAGTCATGTGAGGGCAAATCCAAAATCCAAAAGATCAGATGCAAGACAAATACTAGAGACTGCATGTACGTCTACACATGTTAGTGGTCGAGGGAAACACATGTTAAGCCCAATATTGATGTCTCTCGGCCAAGTTTGTGAAGCCTCTTACTAGCTTTGATGACCCCAAAGTGCCCACCGTGGTGTGTCATAAGCCTATGGCACTCCTCAGGCTGGGCATGAAGCCATGGAGCCTCCTCTCAGACTGGCTTCTCGTGTCCTCATTTCACGACACTCCCCATGTGGTCTAAAGTGACCCTAATCTTGTAGATCAAGGCGTCTGACATTGGGGTTGGGAGAGAGGTCGATGTTAAGTGTTGAAGGAGTACGACAATGGGGATTGGGGAGAGAAGGTCCCATCCTAGTTATGTTCATCAAGATTTACAAATTCACATCCATCAATTCCTCCTTCAGGCTTCAAAGTTTATTTTAATATGAACTCCGCCATTTTCCACATTGTTTATCTGGTTCCAGGATTGTCGTAGAAAACAAAAACTACTCAAAGAGTGCATTGTACATGCATGAAGGCACAAGAGACGGTGGAATTCACTTGTAAACTGCTACAACTCTACAAGTACAAAATCTCCCAAGGATAACAAACACATGTTTCTCATCAACCTTTATATATGTGGCATATTTACATCGTGTTCATGGAATATAAAGTACCGTACAGATATGTTTGTAGATAATTCATATACATGTTACAAACTATACTTAATAAAAGTAGATGCATCCAATTATTTAATCTTTGTGTGCATACGACGATATGTGGCATATGATATTCTTCCTATGCAGTGGGATAAGAAGGCTCCATTGCAAGGCCACACATGCCTCTCTTCTCAGGAATATCCTTCTCCATTCTTAAATATCCGTTCTCGCCCCATGTTGTTCCCCATGAATTCTTCAACAACCAATACTTTGTACCATCGCTGGTCTTGCCATAACCAATAGTTGCAATACCATGATCTAGGTCAGTGCCACATGAGCCTGCCATCACTCCACCTTTGTAAAATTGGAACGTTATGTCTCCTCCATCTACAGCTACTGAGACAGGTTGGCTTGCGACGGCTTGCATGAGGGCTCCCTCATTGTTGGTTGGAACATCCTCATAGCTTTTTATGGATGCGGCATCGTTGGTTCCACTCTTGCACTTGTTCTGCTGCGGTATATGGGTAGTTGGACTCGGCAGTGAGATCTCCATTCTTGATTATGAACTTAAAGGCATCATCCATGAGCCCACCTTCGCAACCTTGGTCTTCACCATGGACATCACAATCCACCAACTCTTGCTCCGACAGTGAGATAAGCTTGCCAGTTTTGAGCGTAATGACGCCCTCCGTAGCAGCGATAGCAGAAAACACCCAACAACAACCTACATTTTTTTGGTAGGTACTATAAGATGTCATTCTAAAAATTTGAAATATATGTGAAACAGTACATCATTATCCTAATTATACTTACCACAATCCCCTTGATCCTTGACGGGAGTGACTGCACCTTTGGTCCTCCAGTCTACGGTTGCCGGAAGTGCATCAAAACTGACATTCTCATACCTGAATCCGGTAGGAACCCTCTTCAAGCTTGGTTTGTACCCCTTGTTAGCCTTTGTTGCCTTGAACTCCTCGTTGGTGAGGTCGGCGAACTGATTGATGCCTAAATAGAACTTGCGGTTCTCGGCGTTAAATGACTCGATGAACTCGACATTGTCCTTGAACACCTCAAATCACTGCGCCTTCTCAGTGGCGTCCTATACACACGGCTGTATTGCACCATCCAACTCTCGTGCCTTGCCACCATCGACAAGTCATCGCTTAGCTCGCGAGCTGCTAGGACCGAACTGCATAAGCAAAGGCATCTGAGGATGCTAAGGATCAAAGCTTTTGAAATGGCCATTCTATGTTTGATGAACTGCTTGCAACTACTAGTGTGCAGTGTGTGCTCTTCTTTGGTTCTGCTGATGGAAATGTGTGTCTTATAGCTGGATGCATGTATTTAAATAATATAGGGGATATGGACATGATACAGTGAAGTACGTACGGTGGACGGATGGCATAATTTAAATTTATGTGCATGTGGCGTACGTTTTCATCTGCATATGAGAGTGACCCTTGTTGTGCGAGGCTTTGGGTGTTAGTACAAGAAAAATTAAATCGTGTATTTGTGATTACAACGTATTTTGATACTTCAAACGGACTTAGGTGAATGTGATTGCATGGTGATGTTATGTTGACAGATTTGTCTATTGACCCTAACATTTTAGCGTCAGTGTGGGGCCAAACATATTAGTTGTCTGCCATCTTTACTATGCACTTACTAATATTCTGCAACCTGTTTTTTTTCTTCTTTTTGGGAGCATAACACTGATCGAGTCTTAGCTTCGGTTGATTTACATCACTGTGTGGAAAATATATTTAAGAATCCTTGTAGTATAGCAATGTAAAGCTATTAGATGTGACATGACGACGGCTTGTAGAAGTTGATTAAGACAGCTTAATAACTAGCCAGTAAGCCAGATCATATCAATAATTCAATCCCCAGTCCACGAAATGCCTTGGCACCCATCTTCTATTTTCTGTTCTATATGGATGCGTGAGCCCTAAGCGTACGCCAAGTGCAAGAATTTTATATGGCCGGACATACTTCCGGGGCACTCAGATGCTCCTTTCCACTCACAACTTTGGCGGAAGTACCGTGTCTCATTCTTACAAACCATACGGTGCACTGGCTATGCTTTTCACGGTGATGCTGACACGCGCGGTAGTCCCTGTACACACCAACCGCCTGACATGGACCGCCACGGCCGGCGTGGGCAGCTCGGCGTGTGCCACTCGAAGACATGGACGCAGTGCTGGGAATTGTCAGCCTGCCCCCGGCCAGGACACAGCAACTACGGTACTGTTCAATGCGATCGAGAATTCAAATATGACGACCCACAAGCGGTAAAAGGAAACTGCACCAACTTCTCATATCTCTCGCACTCCAAAATTTACAATCCAGAAGCGTTAAAAAAAACACCACCATTCCCAAGTCTCATCTATTATCTCACAGTTCCAATCATTTCTTGACCAATAGAAATGAGCGGGAAAAAGCCAACAAGACCTTAAAACACACTTACAACCAAGACCAACAGCAAGACCTTAACACACTGTCACGCTCGCAACAAGACCTTAATGAACAATGAAAGGAATTGAAATCAACAGCTAAAGCATGCAGATCAACACGTGAATGAGTAAGCAGAGCAAACTTAAACACTAGTGGCTGGAGCACTTGCAGCGCCGGCAGCGGCGTCGTTCGGCCTGTCCACGATCCCGACGTGGGTGAGCAAGGCCCAGAGGAGGGTTATCAGCTCGCCGCCCTGGTCGATGGCCTGCAGGTGCCCTTTGATGTTGTCAACGGAGCCACGTACAGGATTATCTCTGACCAAAACCTCGCCAGCAACTCCCACGCCATCTCCTCGCCTCCGGTCAGCTCACCAAGCTGCACCGCGAGCTTTGCCGCATCCTGGAGCACCTCATGATTCTGTGCGGCACCCAACAACTCAATGAGCCGTTGGTACCCCGCTTCTGGCGGCATGGACGACACCCCGGTGCTGCCTTCGGCGGAGAGGGCTCGCTCGGCATCCTTCTTGACTTCATTGTATAGGTCCTTGCTCCATGCATCATCATCAGGAAGTAGCTCGGGGCAGGACGCCACGAGATATGCGCAATAGCGCGACAGGTGAGTGGCGGCGGTCTTCATATCATAAACAGAAACCGAAGAAGGCCGACCATCTTGCGGTGTTTGACGAGGAGGATCATCATGCTGGTGGTGTCGGTGCCTCGCCTCAAGGATGGTCGTGGCGATGTGCCACACAAGTATGGTGTCAGATGTACCACTGTTGTTGCAGGCCCAGAGTAAACTTTCACCATCTTGGCTCAGGGACGTTATACCTTTGCTGAGGCCTCCGCTGCTTGTGCTTCTTAGGGCACCCATGATGCAAACCTTCACCGCCGATGGTATTTTGACATTATTCCTCTTTCGGTCCACCAAACGGAGGCAACCAGGTATAAAAAGTTGGTGGATTTGCCTTGGGTGAAGCACCAGCAATGAGGTTTGTCTCAATTTGTCATTCCAGTGCCTCAGTAACCTGTTGCATCTGCATCGCAACAAAAGGCCAACCCATTTCGGGACAACGGGAGAAAGCTTCAGGGAGGCACGGTGCACACAGCGGCAGGTGAGGATTACTTTGGTCTAGTTAGAGCATATGTGGGAAGCAATATCCCTTGCCTCAGCAACCACCACAAAAAGAAGGAGTAACAGTACCGGCACCAGATCAAAATACAAACTTCCAAACGATTTCTGTTTGTAATTGTTATCAAAATACTCCCCAGGGCAATAGTAAGAGCAACTAACTGCTTTCAGGTCTTCAGGACCCAATTGCTGTCCTGGGTTTGGAGAATACATCTTTGAATGAGGTACACCACCGCGATGACGATTATCCCACAAAGTATGCAGTAACCTATGCTCAAGAGATGAGACAACCATACTAAATACAGTCAACCAGCTACCTGAATAGGATATTGGGAGTGGTGAATCATAATAGTCATGAAGAAAAGAAAGCTCATCTGCAATCATCTTGAACGCCCTTTCATGTTAACCATCCTTTAGCAAGACGCTTTTGACAAATTTGAGGGTCTCTGTGAAGATCACATCGATGAGTTTGTACCTTGCAAATCGACACCTTAGCAACTTAAACAATGCAAATGACAAGCATGTATCTTTTTCATTAATTGTGCCACTGGAATCAGAAACATGTTGTCTAATTGCCAAATGTTGTCAATGGTAACCAAACCGCCGTCCTGGATTGCCTCCAAGTTCTTTCTGAACATGTAACCATAAGGTTGCTTCTTTACTTGTCCTTCATCCTCACCCATAACTACAAGTGGAGGAGGCACATCCTGCTCGCCTGTCTGGGACTCGCCATGTTGATCACTTCTTTCTCGCAGTTGTTGCATATATCTAACAATAAGACGAGGATTGCGTCCGATTGCAAAGGATTTCTGGGCCTTTAGAAATGCATAACACTTCAATCCCATTTTGGCATGAATAATAACAAACGGTGTGAATCTGAGACAAGAGATAAGAGGTGTTTAATTATACAGGGGAAAAGCACCGGTGCTGACAGCCAGGTAAACCATCCAAATTCCTTTAATAAGAAGTTCCAAAGGGGGTCGTATGCTGCGATCTTCTCTATCGTCAGCAGCAACTATAGAGTTTGTATTGATAGCAGAAATCAAAACAAAGCAGGCTGATACGGTGACCATGTTTCTATGAAAGATGTTTTCCGTGCATTCAGCTGTTAATTTACTGTCGATATTGACAGTAAACTCAACACCTATGGAGCCAGTTGCAGAAAGCACGTAAGACGTGATGGGTAGGAACAAGGTGGTCGCCCCCAACAAGAGATAGCGGGTGAGGCCATAGTGGCGATAGCGATGGCCATAGGTGCCTATTCCGACTATGACTCCTCCAAGGATGGCGTTAACGATCGTCACCGCTTCCACTCGCCACAACTGCCCTACAATTTGCTTGACGAACTGAGACTCGAGTTCGCGGGTGCAGTTGCTTGGACATGGATACTTTATATCATCACGCACATAGTAGCAGGGAGGATCCTTCTCCATGAGCTGATGGTCAAATTTAAACATCATTAATAAATTGTTGTCACAAAAAATCCAATAATGAAAGCAAGCAACGGTAGACACAAACGCAACCGGATAATGAAGGAAAAGTTGGCAGGAATGCAAATAGAAATGACGCTCCAACAGTCATGAAAATTAAGTCGGAAATCAATGAAAAAATCGTCAAAACTGTAAGCAACTCAGTGTGCCGCTTTTTGCTAGTTGTTTATAGTGAGGTCAGTAGAGGAATGTACCTTGTAGACCGTAGGGGCGATCGAGCAGAGACGTCAACACGGACCTCCTGGTCTTGCGCTCTTGTTTGACTATTGTTTATGTGCAAAGAATGAACAACATGACACTAGTGATATATAGTACTACGAGATTATCAGGCACATATGTGATGGCCCCACACGGCCAGTCTTATCATGCAAGAGATGCTCAGCGAGCTCTTCTTTCAAGAAATGCCTATCTTTATCCTTTATTCCCTTTATTTCTTTGGATTGGAATATGCTGCTTTGGTTTTTGGTTTTCATTTTCTTCTTTCTGGAAATATGTTAGGAGTACTTTCTATCCACTTTGTCCTAAAGCACCATGCATGTGTCTTATCCTTCTACAATTGTTTGCCTTACATCTTTGACGAGTATGCATGATTACCATATCCATGGGTTGGAACATGTTCTTTGGCTCGGCTAGGCTGTCCCCTAGCCAGCTATTCATGGGCCACTGCTTGTCTGCTTTGCACAACATGTCTCCAGCATGCGAGATGTGTGCCCTTGCCTCAAAAAAAAATGCAAGATGTGTGCCCGCGGTGAATGCACTGAGCTCACCGAGACACCGGCGCAATAGGCAAAGGTGTAGTTGTACGACACCACACACTCCAGGTGCCCACAGCAAGTCGGTGCCGAATGTTGTACGAAGCTGGCTAAACCATGAGGTTTTACCGGGCGGCCACATTTAGAAAGTTTCCGCTATAAAGAAAGATGAAACAGAAAATTAATGTCAACACAACAGTTGGTCGCTGGACGCCCAAAAGCTTTAGAGCATCTCCAACAGCATTGCTATTCTGACTTGCTAAAAACTGGGTATAGCAAGTGGAAAGAGAAGATTTAGCAATCCCAACAGTTTTTTGCTCCAACAGCATTGCTATAAAATTTAGCAAGCCTCTCAATGACACATGGGGACCTGTGCCAGGCCCAGGGCAGCAGGAATCTAGGGGGCGGTGGGGTCCACTTGTCAATGGAACAAAGGGATGTAGGGGACCACAAAAACTGGGCAGCTAAAAATTATAGCAAGTGCCTCTTCACTTTGCAAATATACCAAGTGTGGGTGCAAATATAGCAAGCTTTGTAAAACAATTTGTGGGGGACCACTTATACAAAGGCTGTTGGAGCAACATTTTTGGGCCGAGTTGCTATATTTCCAGTTTTTAGCAATCCTAGCCAAATATACAAAGGCTGTTATAGATGCTCTTACTACGTTATAATCTCCATTTCTGCAAAAGTGAAAACATATCAGCTAGCCGTAGCCGTACGCCCATACTCCAAGTTTATTTTTTTTGAGGAAAAACTCAGCCCAGATTATATTACCACTGAACAGAAATTACAATCATCCACGAGGGTACTTCTAAGGGAATGAGGGATATTTCCTACAGTGGTAAACTTTCCTTGCCTTCTAGCCGCTACAGCTGATTTCCTTGAAAGCCTTCATGATTTGCTTTGTGTCTTTGACGATTGGGATAATAGAGCTGTCTGATTTTTTGCTCTACCATCAAGCAGGGCAGGGATTCTCAAAAAAAAAAAAAAAAAGCCAGGGATTGTGGCGCAGTCCGTTTCCACAGATAAGTTACCTCTGTAGTATTTTGCCATGACAGTAAGGCCAATTAATACCGCTGTTCCTCTCGCAAGATAACTAGGAAAAGCCTTCTTTTTTTCGATCTTCGCCGGCGAGCCCATGGATTCGCCTTCCCTCTGCCTGCTGCTCCGGCAGCCAGTGGTGGGGAGGCTATTCTTGGTGCCTCGGCCTAAATAGGTAGGGTTTTGTTCTCGCAAGGGCGGCGCTCGAATGGATGGCAGCGCTTCTTCTTCGAGTTAGTCTTCCGGGCTCCGCTCCTTCTCAAGTTTGTTCGTCGGGACGGATTAGACAGAGCTCCGGCATAGATTCCTGCCAGCTCCTCGGAGCGGCGAGGTTAGGGTTTCTCGTCGTGCGTACGCAACGGTGAGATTTGGTGTCAGGTTCTTCAGATCGATTCAAGGATTCAATGGCGACGACTGCAGCTCCCGAACGCTGGTCCTTAAGGGCACGTGCACGAAGACTTCTCGGCTGTCATCGACAAGGTCAAGCCGGCTCCAGTATGGGAGCGGCGACAGCGACGCGTCGACGGCTCGTTCTGGCGGCGGCAATGATCGTTCAGTTGTCCATGAACCTCAATGTAATTTTTAGGGATAAGTATATTTCCTCGAATTCTCGAGAAAGTTTAGAAATCGTCCCTCAACTCCAAAATCACTAAAACTCAGTCCCTCAACTATTTAAACCGGATACTTTTCGTCCCTGATAACGTTTAAGGTGGTTTTTTATGACGTGGACCCTATTTTGACTAAAATGGGCCATGTGGCCTGGTTTTGACCGCCACGTCAGTTAAGTAGCTAAGTGCACCCTGCGTCTCACTCTCTCTCTCCCGCATTCTCTCGAGCCCTTTCTCTCACGACCCCTAAAGCAGCGGCTGCGGCAACAATTCGCCATGGGCGGCGGCGGCCGCCGGCAGTGAGGCGTGGCTATGGCGGCGTAGCCTGGCGGTGATTGAGGCGCGCGGTTGCTGGCTGAGCTTGGCGGCGACCGCGCGGTGTCGGTTGGTTGGGCAGTACTCTGTTCAGTTCATCTACGAACAAATGAACAATCTGCCATGCACTCGGTTTACACAATGGTCTGAAATCATGTGAACAATCCCATTCAGTTTATACAACGGTCTGAAATCAACTGAACAAATGAACAATCTGTCAGAATTCAGTTTAGCATTCAGTTTAGAACAAGTGAGCAACTGAGCAAATCAACTGAACCAAACCGGACAAACATGCAACTGAAATGCTCTGAGCAAACCCAATTTTTCACACATAACATAAGTCAGATTACATAGCACACACATTCAGTTCTCGTCACATTACGGAACGGGGGACGAGCGACCGAGAGGGATCGATGGTGAAGAACACAAGAAGACCCGCGGGAGCGGCCCAGTCGAGTCGAGGAATTCACCGTGCGACCCCCGCCTGAATCACTGCCGTCGCCGCCGCCTTGCCCAGGCAGCCGCCACCTCGCAGCTGCCGCCGTGCTCACCGAGCGACCGCCGCGCGTGTATCACCGCCAGGGCACGCCTCCATAGCCACGCCTCACTGCCTGTCGCCGCAGCCCATGGCGAATCGCCGCCGCCGCTGCTGTAGGGTTCGTTCGTGGTTGGAAAGGGGATCGCCGGCCGAACCGGAGCACACCGCCCAGCAGAGACCGAACCGGGCCTCCACCCACACCGGGCGCCGCCGCACCACGCCTAGGGATCTTGCGTCGCCTGGTCGAGAAGCTCCGAGTTCCCGTTCGTTTTGCACGTGAGGTGAGCCCTTTGCTTGGAGCCGCTGTTCTGTAGGTAGATTTATCACCTTGGATGGGATAGCGCAGCTTCGATTTCGCCATGAATTGTGGTCGCCGCTAACCCTGTCACAACCTGCTGATGTTTTATGTCTGACCATAGCGTGCAGATGGGGCTGGGGAAGACCCTGCAGGCAATCTCTCTGGCGAGCTACTTGAAGATCAAATCCATCGCACCTAGACCGTCTCGTGTGCACTCTACCTTGTTTAACTTCATTCATTCGTCAACTTAACGGATGCATAGTAATCGTTTCCATTTCATCCCACGAGGGTATTCGTCTTTCATACATTCTGTTGCTCTCAGCTGATTGCATCAGCAGATGAAAATTCACTCGCTTTTGTTTGACTATATATCATACTACTGTTTTGGCAGATCTAATAGAAGAGGAGGCAGTCGCAAATCCTCTACAAGGATACACCAACATCGAAATCTTCTGCACGTTTTAGCTATCCTGATACCCATCTTCGTTACAGATTCAATGCACATAGTATAGAATTGTGTGGCAAAGAAAAATGCGTCATCTAACTTTCTCGAAACCACACATGTGCTGCAGTTTATCAAAGCCTGAATCTCTTCCAATGTCTTGCCTTTTGTCTCGGGCAAGATCTTCACAATGAACACAACAGCCATGTTTCTCCAAGCCACTCATGTGCCGCAGTTTATCGAAGCCTGAATCTCTTCCAAGGTCTTGCCTTTTGTCTCCGGCACGACCTTCACAATGAAGAGAATAGCCATGGCGCAAACGAAGGCGAAGAAGAAGAATGTTCCTGCAAGATCGATTTGCATATCAGACAAATCTCCCTGGATGATTCAAGTAAGACCATAGATTTGGCTGACCTGAAGCACTCCAGCTCATGAGGAAGTTGAAGGCGAAAGAAACTGCTAATGAAGCCAACCAGTTCACCAGAGTCACGAAGCTTCCGCCGATTCCTTTCATATTGATGGGGAATATCTGCGTCCAATCCGATCGACCATGTCAAGGAGTAACATCTAATTTCTCAGTTCATATATATGGTGTTGTAAGAAATCTCGAGCGATGAAGAAATTTGATTGTTTTGAAGTTTGAAGTCTAAACCTCTGACATTATGACCCAAGGAACGGAGCCCATCCCTAGTGAATAGCTTGCAATGTAGACCTGTTTCAGTTATATTACAAAAGGATTCAGCATGGAAAAAAGTTCAGATAAGCATCGGGTCACTTGTTGAGCAAAACAAAGGCTTTTCAGGTGTACCAATATGCTGGTGAGTGTGATGATTGGGACTTGCTCCGGGAATATCCCGTGAATCTACATTCAGCAGATATTCTTCCACTTGATGAAGTTTTGATACAAAAGGAATTAAATAAAGGACATAAAAGAGCAGTAGCAGATATGCAATGAAAGTCACCTTAAGGTAGAATGATACTGCTGACATAAGAGTCCCGACGAGGAGTCCAGATGTGGAAATCTGCAGAAAAAATAATAATGAAAGAAAGGTCAGAATTAGTGTTCATGTTGTCCAAGTTTGATCTCTGAGCTTACCAATAATAGTGGCTTTCTCCCACTCCTGTCCATCAGTAGAGCTCCAAGTGTTGTGATTGGTAACTGTTATAGTGAAGATTACACAAAGTCAAAGAGTTACCGAGGAATTTGATCAAAATCGATGTATGCGCTATAAGCTTCACCTGGATACAGGCCATCAAGATTGTTCCTAGGTTTCCTGAATCGAAGCCTGCAGGTAATTCAGCATATATAACTTAACTTTCATGGTCACTAGCACTGACAAAAGTCAAACGCGTCTGAGTCCGAAACCTGTCAGCTTACCAGCCGAGACAAATGTTTCACTGGCGTAGAACAGGATCCCGTTTATCCCTGCAAACTGCTGGAAAACCATTAGACCCGCGCCGATAATGACAGGACGGATGTATGGCCTGCTGAAGAGATCCTGGATTCCAGCCTTTGGAAGTTTGTCAATACTTTCGACGAAGTCCTGCATGTAGAGCAATTCCATGACTACGCCACAATTTTTTTCTGCACCGACAAAACTATACAGCCAGCGCCAAACCTTGATTTCTGCAGCTTCAAGGAACACATCCGCGTCTTTGCCACGGAGGCGCTGGAGTGCTATTTCAAACTCCTTTTGCCGGCCAACCTTTGCCTGTGGTGAACATTTGGTACTGAAATGGTAAGAGTGGCAACTCAGATGCTACTACAAGGATGTCATTAGTTCAGTCAGCAAATTACCAGCCATCGAGGAGATTCAGGAATGAAGAAGAGACCAGCTATGAGAATTATGCATGGAGCAAGTCCTGTGTATACATGCCATGCCAGAGGGGGAGATCATCAGATCAGAGTACATGAGGATAGTTAACACAAAAACTACAATGTGGACTAGTAAGAGATTATATGTACCAGCCATGGCCAGCATGCGCCAGGACACAACTGTGCCGACGATATATGTCACGGATAATCCAGTGCCTATCATCAACTGCATGCAGTTCGGGCAGCAATTTCAGAGTAGTTCCCAAAAGGCCAGCAAGGCTTTAGTGTGTTCATATTTTGTTTCAAGGAGGAAAAGAGTTACTGGATTCAAAGCTGTAAGCCCCCCGCGAAGAGCCTTCGGAGCAATTTCCGCAATGAAAACCGGCACCTGTTGGGTTGCAAGGGCTAGTGTTAGCGTAAGCTGAAATTGTGTGAAAGACCCACCAGACGGTTGCTGAACAGTGTGAGCAAATGATGATCGTCGTACCACATACGAAAACACTCCGACGCCGAGTCCTGTGCAAAATCTCCCAAAATCAAGTGAAGAAGCACTCTGAAAGTTAACACAAACAAAGTTCATATATACTTACACGGTGGTGTGATAGTACAAGAAGGGAAAATACCTGTGCAGAGAAGATGGCCAGCCATCCGACGATGGAAACGAGAGCAGAAGCCCTCATCGCCTGCACCCAACACACAAACATCCAAATGTTTACAAATTATTAGGATGATATTCAGGGAGGCATATATACTACTCCCTCAGTCCCAAAATAAGTGACTCAACTTATTTTGGGACGGAGGGAGTACTACAATACATACCCCTTTTCGTCCAGCAACATCTGCAATCTGCCCGCTCGCAACCGCTCCGATCATGGCCCCGATTGTTATTATCGACCCGAAAACAGAGTACTGCAGATTATTACAGGGATGAGAAACTGGGAAGAACAACAGTAATATGAGAAATGCCACTGCCATTTTTATGAGCTGAATAGTTGGCCCGGAGCCACATGTCAGTGAGACATTGGTGGCACATTAGGCACGGACGGACGGACGTACCTCGGAGAGGGTCAGCTGGAGGTCCCGGCTGATCCCGGCCTCAGCTGGTGCCGAGTAGCCAATCTGCAGCAGCGCCAATCACATACAGAAATCGTTTCTCAAGCAAAATGGCTCTCAACTATGATAGTAGACTCACCGCGACGCCGAAGGCGAAAGAACCGAGCACGGCGACGCCGGTGCAGGCCATGACCATCCCCAGCGACGACCCGTCGCCGCCCTTCGCCGTCGGCGGGCCAAGGAGGTGCTCGCTTGCCTCCGCCGCCGCCGCATCACCACCCCTTGTCGTCGCCATTTCGATTTGCAATTACGAACTAGCTAGCTACAAGAAGCTACTCGGTTCTCGCCTTAGCTGCAACTGCAAAGCAAAACCACCACTGCTACTGCTAGTGATGGGCGTATGTGAGATGAGAAAATTAAATTGGCAAGAACAAGCATGTGGGTAGTTATTTTACACTCGCAGCGGAGTCCCACCTTATTTATGTCGTTGCTGATGTAACCAATTTTTCTAGTTGTTGCTGGTAGGTGTTTACTGTCTCCTTCCGGAGATCCCATCGAGTCCAGATTAGCTGTTCATGTGGCCTATTTTATTTTGCTATCACCCCCCGGCCCCTCCGATCCCATCCAGCATATGCATGATTTTGTTGGATATGCATGTCAGGGAGACCCGAAAAAACAAACATAGCTCCTTGATCGCTTAGTGATCCTTTACCGCTTGTGGACACGCTAGTGATCAATAACAAAGAGCTAGATCCAATTCCCGACGATCCTTGCACCACGTGTTTCTTCGAGTGTTTTGTTGGCTTCTGCTGCCCACCGGGCCACCGCCGCAACAATTTGGCACACACCTCAAGGTGACCAAATTTGAAGGCATGTGAACTTTCTTTTTCCTAACGGAGTGTCTAGTTTTTTTTTTCCTTTTTTCCGGAAAAGTTGGGAGCTTTATTGATTAATGAATAGGTTTATTACAATCCAATGCCAAAAGGCTTAAAAGATCCTCGGGGGCATCTTGTAGCCACAAATTGGTTCGATGCTCCGAGCATGAAACTTTGGCTAGGAGGTCTGCATTCCTATTCTGACTCCTATCTAGTTTCACGACAGAAAGCTCCCTTCCTTGGACGAACATCTCTTTAAGTTCTTGTATCATATGACCCGGTCGCGATCTATCCGGTCTTTTCTCCTTCGGCATCTTTATTATCAGATTGGCGCAGTCCGTCTGGAGGACATACGGACCATCAGCAAATCTACGGACAGTCGTTACACCTACCTATTGCATCTATAATTTCAGCTTCCAGAGGATCGCCACATCTAGCGGTGTATGAACAGGCTGCAAGTACTAGGTCCCTTGCTACATCCCGGATCACCACTCCTGCTCCTGCATTCATCTCCTTATCACAAAGGCACAATCCACTGAAATAGCAAGACACCCATCAGACGTTTTTTTTGTCCAGTCAGTTTTTACACGTGTATTTGTTGTAACTTCAGTCCGTTCTCAGTCTTAAAAAACGCCTGTTTTTTTATTTATACCGGTTTCAGGTTGAATTCTACCTCTCTCTCTTGGACCTTTAAGCCATTGTTTGCACTCAGCCTGTCCCTAATGGGCCGCTTGCAAACGCGTTACCATCTCCACACAGACAACAAAAAAAACCCACCAGGCACCAGGATTACTAAACTATGAACTCTGAAGGATGTTGTGGAACTGAAGAAAATGACACCTATCACTGAAAATAGATAACTTTAAGGGTAATGATAGCGCAGTGGATACGTACAGCGCTGCCGCCAGTAGACGTCAAGTTCCAGGGATGTTCAATGCGCGTGCAATTTTCGTTGTGATTCACTACAGTTCAGGGGGCAAAAATAGACAACAACATGAGAAGAAAGGAACACATCAAAGGTAGGAAGGAAGAATCATGTGAGAGAAGGGATGACCTCGTATTAGCCAATATACAGGGAACCCCTCTCACGACCCCCGCGTCGCCTCCCCCGGCGGCGGCGGGGGAACCCTAGCCGCGCCATCGCGGCCCCCTCCCCACCTCGCCCTACCTCCTCGCCGCCGCCTGAGGCAGCCACCGGGCAAGCCCGGGGCGTCAAGGATGGTGGCGGCGGGGCCTTGGCTGCCCTGCCTCTGCGTGGGGAGTCCCGGATCTGGAGCGGCGGCTCCTTTGGCGAGGCACGGCAGGCTCCGGCGAGCAGCCGTGCGGGCGGTGGATCTGGCGTCCTGGCCACATGGCCGGCGGGATCCCGGTGGTCGTTGGCGGCTGGCGGCGGTCGGTGCGCGCGATCTGGCGCCTCCCCTCCTCCCCTGTTCGGCGTGCGGGCCAACCTGATCGGGCCGCGCTTCCCTTGGTCGCCGGTTCTGTACAGGAGGTGTTGCTGGTGGCGGGGATCTAGTTCGGGCGAAATCCCTGGCCGGCCATAACCGGCCGCGCCGATGGCGACGCCTGAGGGCGCCGTTCCCCTCCTTGGAGGCATCGGTATGGACTGATCTCCTCACTTCCCCTTCCCCTAGGTCTCCCGGGCGAAAGCCCTAACTTTGTTGGGTGGCGGCGGCGCTCACGACGCCGTTCCCTTCTTGAAGGCGCCGCTTTGGGAACCTTGGGGTTGGATGGCGCTTGTGGGTGGTGGGCGACGGCGATGGTGCGGACGTATCCTAGCATGGATATACGTTCGTTGCTGGGAGATGGACTCGCGTAGGTGGAGGTCGTCGTTTGGCGTCGTGGTGGCGTCGATGGCGGACGACCTGCCAAGGCTCGCGTAGGTGGAGGTCGTCGTCTGGCGTCGTGGTGGCATCGATGGCGGAGGACCTGCCAAGGTTGACACCTCAATCTGCTCTGAAGATGGACCAGTGGAAGATGGCGGCGACGACACATGTGAGTGCGTCGGACCGGTTTGTGCCCCAAACCCGGTAGATGGCTCGGTCGGGGCCTCCGGCTTTAGATGTTAGGCTTAGGTGAAAGGTCTGGGTATGTGGCCCAGCTTGCACCCCTTCATCATATGGACAGGAGTAGCGGCAGATGTTGTCAAGATGGTGGTTTCAGGCATATTGTTGTTCTACTTTGTAAGGTCCTCCAGAATAATCAATAAAATGACCGCATGCATCTCCCAGATGCAGAGGCCGGGGGTCATCCTCCTTTTCTAAAAAATGTGAGAGAAGGGACTGCTTACACAAAAATGGATGCCCAAAATTACCTGATGGCTGTGCATGATGTCAGTTACGTTGAGGCAGTGCAGAGACATAGCCCCCAAGAGGCAGTGCACAGACATAGCCCCCAAGGCATGAATCCAGCACGCCCTCATTCATTCTGTCGGTTTGGCAAAGGAAAAAAAGAACGTGCCGCTGATCCATCATGTAAAAAACCCTGCTGCGGCGATCAGGCAAAAGAACATGAACACAGAGATGCACAAGAGATGAAGTAAAAAAGAAACAGATGTAAAGTACTTGCTGAAGACACGCTTTATCGGCATTTTCTTGCAAATCCTGAGAAACGAAGGAAATGATGAAACATAGTGCAAAACTGAAGAAGAGGACTAAAGAATTAAGAGAGACTGAGGACGAGGACGAAGACACTAGAAAACACACTTAGGACAGAACGACTTAACTGGCAGGACAACTAATGAAAAATACTCCCTCTGTACCGAAATATAAGTCTTTTTAGAGATTCCAATAAGGGACTACATACGAAGCAAAATGAGTGAATCTACACTCTAAAATATGTTTATATACATTCGTATGTAGTCCATAGTGAAATCTCTAAAAAGACTTATATTTAGGAACGGAGGGAGTACTAATGAATTGCCGTGGTTGTACAAACTATAAATGAGAATGAGAATGAGAAATATGACTAATAGACTGAAAAAAAAAAGTCAGGTAGAGAGAATGAAGGTGGGACTGAGGACTTAAGAAAGGCACAACGCTCAAAGAAGAATTAACTTCAGAAAAATAACTAGCCCAATAACAAAGTAAAGACTAAGATCATAGAAGTAAGAAAGAGAGGATGAAAAACGGAATAACTTAAGAACTAATGAATGCCGATAAAATAGTTTATGCTTGAGAATCTGAAAAGGAACAATGGCAAGGCACAAAAATATTGAAAATCTTATATGGTGAAGACTTAAGAATGAGGAAGGACATTCAATGACTGAGAGACTAAACACATAACACTGAATATATATAAAAAAACTACACTGAAACTACAGAAAAAACTAATGAAAAAGACGCATAACACTCAAACTACTGACAAAACTGAAGAAAATGAAACCTACACTGAAACTTACTGAAAAATTAAAGCTCACTGACCATCTCATCTCTCTCTACGTCTCAGCTTCTCCTTCAGCACTATACTGTCGTGGTTAATTAATCGAACCCGTTCCAGCCGTTTTGCAGGTGAGGTGAGCCCTTTGCTTGAAGCTGCTGTTCTGTAGATGATTACCTTGGGGCGGGATAGCGCAGCTTCGATTCGGCCACGAACTTTGGTCGCGGCATGTTGAAACAGGTCGCTGACACTTTCAAAACCTTGTTATTTTTATTGATGTGAGTGCTGATATTTTTTGCCTAAGTCTAAGCATAGCGTGCAGATGGGGATGGGGAAGACCCTGCAGGCAATCTCTCTGGCGAGCTACTTGAAGATCAAATCCATCGCACCTAGACCGTTTCCTGTGTAGTACTCTACCTTGTTTAACTTCATCCATTCGTCAATTTAATGGATTACATCGTAATCGTTTCCATTTCATCCCACAAGAGTATTCATTCTTCTTTCAGTGGTGTTATGCCCTCTAAGCGTGATGGATGGTTGGTTGTGGGAGTTCGTTCAATTTTTCCCTACCTTGAAGGTCATCCAGTATGTCAGCCATAAGGCACACCGTCTTCAAATATGGAGAATGGTGCATGAAGATGTCCAAAAAACTTTAGCATCATCTGATTCAAATGTATGATGTTTCAATACAAGTTTGTTTAATTTTGCTCAGTATGAGTAACACCTATTGACTATTATATCTGTTGTTCTTCCTTGTCCCAAAAAAGCTTTGTTTTTCCTGTCTTAGAGCACTGTTTCTTATTGTACTTTCGTAGTTATTTTGGTTTTTCATCAATGCAAATAGGAATTACCATTTGATGTGATGCTGACGAACTATGACATAGCTAATGGATCATGACTTCATTTCAAAAATTCCCTGGCTCTATGTGGTGATCGATGAGGTAGTGGTCTTAAAAAGCCATCCAGTATATGTAAAACCGCTGCTTTACTATATATGATCATGGGAGTTGCAGGGTCCTGGTCATAACACTTGTTCTGCATTTTTTTCAGGTATTGTATAATGTTCTCGAGGAACGTTTTATCATGCCAAGGCGTCTACTACTAATAGGCACTCCTGTCCAGAACAACCTCTCTGAACTATCGGCGTTGACCCATTTTTGCATGCCTTCAGTTTTTCAGACACGATTGATATTGAACAATTAGAATATGCATGTTCCTGTTGCAATATACGGATAATTAAGTAGTCAGATCCATATATGTGGATCATCTCTTTCATATGGGAAGGAGTTGTTAGCCTGCCTATTCATTACCAGCAGAAAGCTAACTTTATTGTTTCTCCATTTATGTGCTCTACCATAAGGTATGGACCCCACGATGCTAATCATAATATTTTAATCACTAATCATGATTAAGGTCCACTTTCTAATTGTGGATTATCCAGAGTAAAATTAAGGTTGGTGTTGCGGTTATCATATTGAGGTATGGACTCCGCCATTTTTACATATTGTTTATATGTTTCTAAGATTATCGTGAAAACAAAAACTACTCAAAGAGTTCAATATACAAATATGAAGGAACAAGAGACAACACAATTCACTTAGAAAACATAACTGGTGCCAAATCTCCGAATGATATAGCTAACACAATTTCTTCATCAATCTTAACATATGTGGCATAATTTACATTGTATTCACGGAATATAAAGTACAAACCACTGTTACAGATATCGGCCAGTTAACTGCTATTCGGGCCCCTTCCGATACGAGAAAGGCCTATTCGGCCCAATAACTAGGAGGCCCAGTTAATCGGTCTGACAAGCCGATTTATCGGTTGTCAGGCCGAATTATCGGCTGGGCCGATTAACTAGGCGCCATATTTTTGGCCCAAATCTGGCCCGTTCCCTCCCTTTCTCTCCCTACTACTTATAGTTTTTCACAGCCCGTTAGGTTTAGGTCACTCCTCTCTCCCGCTCGATCTGTTTGCTCTCTCCCGCTCCTGGAGAAGCAGCCGCCGGCCCTCTACAGGCAGAATCCGCCGGTGGTGTCCCCTCCACGAGCAGCCCCCGCCGGCCCTGACCATCCCCTCCCCGAGCAGCAGTAGGTTCCCTTGTCCCCTCAACGAGCAGCAGCGATTGGAGCCATCCTTCCCTGAGCAGCAGCCGTCGGCACCTTCCCTGTCCATGGCGTCCTCAGGCAGCAAGGTATACTCTATCCAGACCTCTCTCTCCTCTATCAGAGCTTCTAAATTGTCGTTGTTCTGCTGCTGCTGCTCTGCTACTGCTGTATTAGTATATTAGGTTAGATGTAGTGATGTTTGCTGTTGTACTAGATTAGATTAGATATTTAGATGTAGTGATGTACTGCTGTATTAGTCTATTAGATTAGATGTACTGATGTGCTACTGCCAATTGGCTACTGCTGTATTCTAGATCTGCTGTTGCTTTGCTATTGCTTAGCTGCTATTGGCCTAGGATTGCATATTTACATATTCAGTAGCCTAACTGACTAAGTATATATAGCTATGGCCCTAGTTCTCCTGACCGATAAATGGGTTACCGATATATTCATTTAAATGTCCGATTCGCCGATTAATCCCTTCTCAGCCCCCGACCGATATGTTACCAGTTACCGATATCCAAAACATTGGTACAAACTATACTATACTTTAGATACACATACAAACTGTATATTAGATACACATACACATACAAACTGTACATTAGATACACATACAAACTATACGTATTTAAAGTAGACACATGCAATTGATTGACATTTCTATGCATACGAAGATATGTTGCATATGACGCTCATCCTATGCAGTGGGGTAAGAAGGCTCCATCGCAAGGCCACACATGCCTTTCTTGTCGGGAATGTCCTTCTCCATTCTTAAATATCCGTTCTCGCCCCATGTTGTTCCCCATGAATTCTTCAGCAACCAATACTTTGTGCCATCGCTGGTCTTGCCATAACCAATAGCCGCAATACCATGGTCCAGGTTTGTGCCACATGAGCCTGTCATCACTCCACCTTTGTAAAATTGGAAGGTCATATCTCCTCCATCTACAGCCACCGAGACGGGTTGGCTTGCGACGGCTTGCATAAGAGCTCCCTCATTGTTGGCTGGAACATCCTCATAGCTTTTGATGGTTGCGGCACCGTTGGTTCCACTCTTGCACTTGTCATCTGCCGCGGTATATGGGTAGTTCGACTCGGTTGTGAGACCGCCATTCTTGATTATGAACTTAAAGGCATCATCCATAAGCCCACCTTCGCACCCTTGGTCTTCACCATGGACATCACAATCCACTAGTTCTTGCTCGGACAACGAGATAAGCTTGCCGGTTTTGAGCTTAACGATGCCCTCTGTAGCAGCGACAGCAGAAAAAGCCCAACAACAACCTACACATGTTTACACTTGTGCATATATTATAAGAGGACAATCTCATTAAAAATTCAAACATATATGCACTATATTATTATCCTACAAATACTTACCACATTGGCCCTGATCCTTGATGGGGGTGACTGCTCCTTTGGTTCTCCAGTCTACGGTTGCCGGAAGTTCATCAAAACTTACATTCTCATACCTGAATCTGGTAGGTATCCTCTCCATGCTCGATTTGTACCCCTTGTTAGCCTTCGTCGCCTTGAACTCCTCGTTGGTTAGGTCGGCAAACTGATTGACACCCAAATAGAACTTGTGGTTCTCGGCGTTAAACGACTCGATGAACTCGACATTGGCCTTGAACACCCCGAATCGTTGCGCCTTCTCAGCATCATCCTTGTACACACGACCGTACTGCACCATCCAGCTCTCGTGCCTTGCCACCATCGACAAGTCATCGCTGAGCTCACGAGCTGCTAGGACTGAACTGCAAAAGTAGACGCATCCGAGGATGCCAAGGATCAAAGCTTTTGAGATGGCCATGTTATGTTTGATCAATTGCTTGCTACTACTAGTGTGCAGTGTGTGCTCTCGTTTGGTTTTGTGAATGGTACTGGGTGTCTTATATAGTTGCATGGATGTATGTATTCAAATATGGAGGATTGAGATGGTCTCCAACGTAGCAGTGAAGTACGTCTGTAGGCGGATAGTATAAAATAAATATGTGTGCATATGGCATACGCTTTCGTTAGCATATGAGAATAATAGACATGTTGTGCCGGAACTTTAGATGGTAGTATAAGAAAAATCAAGTAACCATGATTGCGACATATTTTGATACTTCATACGGTCTTAGGTGAATGTGATTGCATGGTGAAATTGACAGGCTTTTCTAAGGATCCTATTCCTATGGAGCTCTCTAAACGTGTTGACATGAGTACCTGGGAACCAAAAATACATATATAAATTTTCTACACCCTGCATTTTAAGCGTCACATTAAGTTTTAGCTTCTGTTGATTTACAAAATTGTGAGTACGCACAAAAAATATTGATAAGAATTCTTGTAGCCTACCAATGAAAAGTGATTAGATGTGACCGCTGGCAGAGACGAGTGTACACGGAAAGGCAAGTTGATTAAGACAGCTTAACCAGCCAGATCATCAAATGTTAAGAGAACAAAGATTAGTTAACTGATCTTAAGTAATTTAATCTTGAGTCCAAACATGCCTTGGTACCCCTAGTACGTCTAAGTCCATGAACTAATATTAACTAGTAGAATGCCCGTGTGTTGCAACGGGCTGCATCGACAACTACTTTTTTACCCTTAAAGCGCTTTTTTTTTCTTTCTTTCTTGATTCTCCCAACTAAAAATTATTTATCAAAGTGATATGTGAATTGATAAATTTACGACCATACTAAAATATTAAGAGCTAAAAACATATTTATCGAAGAACATTTCTAGACCACATTCGACATGAACGTTGTCGTGTCTGACAGATTATGAACAAACACAATGATGATTTATCACCAAATCCCATTTATATTTTAGAACGTGATTGAAATTATAGCCTTATAGAAGAAAAACTTATCAGAAATGTGCTACAAAAATAACATCTTATGTTTAAAGCCATAGAAACGAAGATCTTTAATAAGGTACTCCCTCCGGTCCTTTTTACTCACATATAAGATTTGTCTAAAATCAAACTTTGTAAAGTTTACCAACTTTATAGAAATTACAAATAATCACAATATGGAATCAATATCATTAGATGCATCATGAGTTCAACTTTTATAATGTATAACTTTAGTATTGCATAAGTTGATATTTTTTTCATATAAATACGGTCAAAAATATTCTAAATGTCTCGGTATTAAGGATGTCGCTATATGTCAGACTAAGAAATTTGATGCAAAGTCGATTTTTCTGGGCTGTTGGATCTTCATCGGATGGTTGTTGTTTATCCTCTACCTCCGGTCTCTTCCTCCTGCTGAACCGCCACCCCCGACTGCCTTGCTTCCCTGCCCTCCCCTGTCGCCACCATCGACCATCCCTCTGGACCACCCCGGCGACCAGATTTTTTCGGCGAGCCATCGCACCCCCACCCACACCTGTCAACCCTCTTCCCGCCTTCGACTCTGACGCCACTCCTCGAGCAACGTTGGATCTTCATCGAATGGTTGTTGTTTGTCTTCTACCTCCGGCTTCTTCCTCCTTAACAGCCAACCACCACCCGCCGATCCGCTAGCCGCGGCCGCCACCCCCGACCATCCCTCTGAACCAGCCTAGCTACCAGATTTTTCCGATGAACCACCACACCCTTACGAACCTTCTTCCTCGCCTCCGACTGTGACGCCACTCCTCACTACCGCTTGAAGTGTCGTCCTTGTCTCCGACGAGGTCCTGGCTCGGCCTCGCAGTGCCATCAACGACTTTGGCCTCAGGTTGCACTTGTGTTCTCCCAGAAATCAACTTGCACAGATTCAAAATTGAATCGACTTACGAATAGCTCATGCACAATATTAATCATGTCTAACTTGTTACCTTTAGACACTCACATGGACATCACATTTCTCCCATTGCCCGTGCATTGCAACGGGAGCAGACTTATTCTGGTGATTTAACATTGACGTTACTTAAATCTATCTGCCACCAATACAATGTTGGCATCACCGTACCCGACTCGCAATCTCTTCTATCCACGCCCCCATTCAACCAGAATGGTAATAGTCAATTTCAAACATAAACATTAATCTAAATTAACTAAATTGTACTTGATATTGACCTAAAATAAGAAGCCGAAAGATCAAACTTCCTTTTGAACAAGAGCTGTTGTACAAAAGGTTTACCTAGCTAACCATGATTTATAAGAGAGTATGAAATCAGTCGACAAAAATCCTCAAGAAGCGCCTCCACCCTGTCCTTCTCCCTCTTTCTAGTCATATCCTCTTTCACCCCTCTTCTCTCTTCTCTCATCCATCCTTTTCCTTTTCACATCCATCCGCGCTCTGCAACCTTCTTCCTTGCCTAAAGAAAAATAGATAATAAAATGTTAACGTAAAAACGCATCAACATGGAGTCCCAAAGCTGAAAAAATGTTATGTAATAAAAATAGATGCATGTAACATTAAAAAATGCAGACACCAATAGTGCAAGCCTCTGAGTAACTAATAGGTTGTTGTATCAACTACTTGCATGTATACATGAATTCAACTTAAATTTCTAAGAAAGGAATGCAGGTTGTGGGGCTTACCGTTATTGTCCTATCAGCAAATCAAGACAAAACCATTTGTTCCCTGGATCAAATGCTACAGACCGCACCCATCCCAAGTGACCACTAATGACCTGTATTACGGAAATAGAAAATGTATTTTATCGCTTAGTGAAAACTAAGATGCTCTCATAGACCAATATAATTCCAAGAAAATATGCAAAAGAATCTAGAAGATTTAACTATTTTAACCAGTATATAAAAGCTCAGAGTAGGGTTATTACAATTTCATGCATGATCAAACTAAATCTTATTTTTATAATCCAAATATGACATTGGTATTTCAAGAACTTATCTGAGGTGCCAAAACTATCAGTTACAACATAAATTGGAAGGTCGCACTTGAAAATTGTACAACAAACAAAATACTCCGATGGATCATGCCATGGAGGTTTAGGCTATTAGTGCAGATGTCAAGAATTTGAAAGACATATCAAGACATGGGCAATGTAAAATAACAACCAGAAGTGCACATTACGTCCTAAAAGTACAATGTCCCAAAGTACAATGATCAGACAACCATAAATGGCCCCAAGCTTATTTTCTTTACATGCCACCGCATCCCTACAAAGAGCAGTGACATACATAAGACATTATGTCGTCTGATATTTGTACAATACCAGCGACACAAGCATCCATGCCCATGGGCCATGGTTATCCCAGGAGATGAAAGATCAAGTAAAGAATCAAGTGAATCTGCTAGCCACGTTGAGTCGTACAACCATCAGGGTAAAAGTATAGTACACAAGGCATTACCGAGCATCGAATTGCAAGGCTATCCAGGAGCTCGCCTAGTCTGAAATCAACTGAGGTGACCTCGTGGTAGCCTGGTAGGCCTAGTCTGAAAGGACAAGCAAGGGTTGGCAGTATATATACTCATCTAAAGCTCGAAAATACATGAACAGATTCATAAACATCATTATATGTGACAAAAAAATTGTCCAGTGACAAAATAATGCCAATGTAAATACTGAAAAGAATGTGTTCATCATAGTTGTATGTGTTACATTTTCCTATAAAGAGAAATAAATATGCAGCACTTGGTCGTCAGTGGCAGCATTAAGGGCCAACAGAATATGCAAGAACATAAATGATAATGCAGCATCTCGCAAAAAAATATATGCTAATGCGGCAATAAAGTCCATAGTAGAATAAAACAGATACCTTGGACGTTCAGAGTCAGTTAAATAAAAAATTCGACCATCCACTTTTGAAATAAAAATGACTTTTGACCTTTTTTCTAATTTTTCAGATTCCATGAGTTGTATCTTCAATCTCTTGCATCAATCAGGGGTTCAAATTGTCAAGTTTTAGCTGTGAGTGTAGGAAAGAACCATAATCAAACGGGGCGGAGTTGGATATACAGGGAAAATAGAGTGCTCATATTAGGCAAAAATATAGACCAGAAATTTGATAAATATTGTGCCAAATCTTTACAACAAGGTTAACTACAAGATAGGAAAACTCTGGCCAACTTAGCACACAAATTACAACAAGGTTAAAAAGATATATGTCATCTTCTCGCATCTATGCCGGGTTTTTTTTTGCAAGACTGGGCTTTGTGAATTAAAAATCAGGTTTCATAGGTCCATAGGAAATAGACTATGTGGATCAGGAACCTCACAAATATATCGCTCTTGCCCCTTGTGAGGCACCCTTATCAAACTATCATATAATCACCCTTAGTCAGAAACACAGTAGGTTTGCCTAGATATGTATTGGAAAGTAAGGATTATAAAATCCAGTTTTAACCAGAATTGGGGTGCAGAGATCACTACGGAGAGTGAACCGATAAGTAAAATAGGATGCACATACTCACATCTATGTTTACATTTCTTTAAGTGGAACCCAACGGTTGATCTAGCGAGGTTATGCTGTTAAGGTTGGTTGCAACCATATGTAGTATGTAGTCGAAGGTAAAACTGAAAATTGCATGAGAAGCAGCATAAGGAAAACCACAGAGGGGTGGGTAAAAAGACCGGATCTAAATCTTTTTAACTCACCATGCACAACTCCTTCATGTCATCTTTTTCGATGCACCACCGATCCTAAAGACACCTCCACAGATTACATCATACTGGTCGAGAGAGCCAAAAAATTTAGATAAAAATCAAGAGAGCAAGATTTTTTAGATAAAAATCGAGAGATCAAGATCAAAAGGTCAACATCCATTATGTTTACCTCATAGCATTGTTTTTATACTCATTCCGAAAGATGGTTGCAATAACTGTCCAAAAAGATCCAAATTTCTCCTGAAACATAATAGAAACCCTGTCGGCACCCTGATCTTTTCTTGGAAATTTTTTTATGAAACTTCATTTTAAATAGGGTCACCTCCATCATTTCCTGATGAATATATGGGCGGCTCATCCTCTTAAAATGCATAGGAAATCTAGAGAACAAAGCAGGTATCTGTTGTACCTGAAGGTGTGTATGAATCTTAGAAACTTATCAAGTTCGTGTCCTTGGAGATGGTTGTTGGTATGGTAGACTGTCAGGCCATCCAAGTTTATCAGCTTCAGAACTCCCTTTTGAGTCACAACTGCAAGTGTTGGATGCCATGATAAAAGCAGTGACATTCCATGGTACATGCTAGCGAAAAATCGTGTCGGACAGTGCTCGTCGAAGATGACAATGAAGCAGCCGAGCTGCCGACCGTCGTTCATCTTCTTGCAGAGTCGCGAACAACCATGACTGCCCATGATGAATAATTGTTTTCTGACGTGAGGTCAACCATGAAAAGTTGCGAGTGCAGGAACCATGCTGAATCTATTTTTAAGTGTCTTACTTCTATAATATACAGACACCAATTTATCTGCAAAGTTTGTAAATAGACATTTACAAGAAACATGGTAATATTATTATTAATATATCAAGCTGAACTCGAAACTTCACATGGAACAGACAGTTTCCAGAAAATAGTGATGCATTGACTATTTCCTGAACGTGCATTAAATCATAATGTATATTCAAGTGTCGATAACATCAGTTCATAACTTTGATTTACTGAAAGCGCAAGGAAAGTGGCATACTTTTAAAAATAAAAATACTAATACCATGCCATTTTAGATGCAGATAGTTTTATGCATCAGTACAAACACTCCAGAACAGAACTCCACACAATCTCTTTTAGAAACAAAACTCCAAAACACCCCATGTAGTAAAATAAGCTGGCTAAGTAAAAAAGAGAGCAAATATTCGACATGCCTGACATTGACAATACTACGAAATATCACGGCATTGTCAGCACTGTCAATTCTCTTGCTGGAAACATTACCTTCACTCAGGGATAGTATTAATTTAGTCTACGGACATGGTTACAGGCTTCTAGGTTAGTGCACAGCAAGAGGAAAACAAACATAGACCTGAATGACACAGCAGGAGGAAAACATAGTTATGAACAAGCAACTGGAGTCTGCAGATGTAAATGAACCTGATATTTGTTCCGTGCTCCAGCAGGAATATAGCTACAATTACTAAATTGACATGAGAATCAACACACTTGCAGGGGCATGTAGTCAGCACACATATATGTTTGGTTCATGCAAGTGAAACAAATGAAATTCCATTACAGGTGACATGGTATTTCCCTCTACTGAACTATGATTTAAAGACCTTATTAAAAAAATGAACCTATTCTATTTCAGATCTCTAGCTATTGGTTGATTCAGTCGATCCAAATCCAGATCGGCAAAGAGACGCACAACAAAGAGACGTCGGGGCATCAAACATAAGAGAGATGAAAGGGTGGAATTTGAGAGGGAAACGAAACATACTTGACATTGGGGCCGAGACGCCGCACGACCGCCGGCCGCACGAGCCTCGTCATGTCCGAACACTATACATGCATGTGCCCACGAATCCATCAAAACTGGTCGTGTAGGAGGAGCTCACCCATGGCGGCGGCTGCATTTGGAGGCGGCAACGAGGGAGACTTTGAGCCGCCCCCTCCTTCCTCGGTGGAACATGGCGGAGGAAGAGATTCTGGACAAGGTGGGGGATTAGTCTTCCGCTGCGACGGCGGCCACCTCGAGCCCCTTCCGCCACAGCCGAGCAAGCGCAGATCCAGGAGCAGCTTCCTTGACAAGCACGCGCGCGTCACGGACGTGGAGCTCCGCCGCCTAACCTTGACGATCTGCAAGCGGATCCGGCAATGGGGAGAAGGGTGGGGGTGGTGGACGTGGCTGAGCGGGAGGTAGGGGAAGGCGGGGGGCAGTGGCGGCGGAGCGAGAGATGGGGGCGGCGCCGCATCGCGAGGAGAGGGAAAGAGAGCGGTCGCACGGGAGGGGGTGCATCGAGAGGAGAGGCTGAGTACGGTTTTTTTTTGTTTCGTAGCGGGAGCGTGGTGGGAGATGGGATGAAATAAAGCTGGACGAAAATAAAACCGGAGTACCAGGCTACCAGCTGCTCCATTAGGAGTAGAGATATCACTGGACGTACTTCCAGCCACGTACATGGTATTTTACTCCAACTTCGTGGATCATATCTCACTACCCATCACATATTTGTAACGGCCATAGTTTGCGGGAGGTCCCCTGCGTAATGTGGGCTGCAGGTAGCTGGGTAGTCCAGCGTTGCAACTCAAGGTTGTGTGGTGGTATGTAACAATGCACATAGCACACACACTTTGCAAAGCGCCAAGCGTTACATGCAACCAACATGTCCAACACTTTTCCCCTCATCCCTTCGACTTGTAGGCCTAGGAACATTTGGTATGCAAGAAAACGAATAAAGGACGCGCACGGACAGGTGGGACAGGGCAAGAGAAACGGTGAGGGGCAGCCTGAGAGCCAAAGCGAACACACGACACACACATAAAAAAAAAGACGTAGGAGAAAAAGGCAATGGCCAACTGCCAAGAAGGGACAACCGCACAGAAACAATCTGGGGAGCTCACAACGCCCCATTTCTAGCAAGCATAGTGAAGACATAATTACGAAAGCAAAAAATAAAATTAGTTTGTTAAATAATGAAATAAAACCTTTGCTTCACAGATTGAATTGGTTTATAATTTGAAACTACGTTTTAAGAAATATGCTTTAAATCATAAACAATGTGCGATGGCATAAAGGGGAGGAAGCATGAAGTGAACTCGTTGGCAGAGAAAGTGTCGGCAAGATAGAAGACCTAGGTACGTTGAAAGATTCACATGGTATGTTTTGAGATTTTCAGTTCTCTTTGATGAAAAAAGTTAGTCATTACCATCTGTAAAGGAGAAAATTATGACTGTGTTCCCAGTAATAATTGGAGTCGATCGCGTGAGAGTGGACTGCTTTGAGTTTCGAAGCTGGTGTCTTTACTCTTTTGTGTCACTTTACGCGTGAATCCCGCATAATGCCACAACAATTTGGTTCAGGAAAAAAGGTAGTGTCTACTAGTTATCAGACGTTTGTTTTCCCATTTGATTGAAGTTTTTTTTTCCGTCCAGTCAGTTTTTGACACGTGTGTTTGTTGTAATTTCAGTCCGTTCTCATCGGTCTTAAAAAACGTCTGGCTTAATTCTGGTTTCAGGTCGAATCCTACGTCTCCCTCTTGGACCTTTAAGAGATTGTTTGCACTCAGACTGTCCCTAGCGGGCCGCTTGCAAACCCGTTACCATCTCACACAAACAACAAAGAACCCACCAGGATTCACTGAACACTAAACTCTAAACTCTTAAGGATGTTGTGGAACTGAAGAAATGGCACCAATCACTGAAAATATTGAATATAAATAACTTTGAATGATAGCACAATGTATACCACTGCCGCCAGTAGACATCAAGTTCCAGGGATGTACAGTTGCAAAGTCATTTTTACCAGTGCCGGTATCTAGCAGCGATGTACGACCCAATGGGGTACTGCCACATTCGTGAAGTATCCCAATACAGTAGCACGTATTTGATTCTTTTCTTAGCTTTAAGTGTTGGTATTTCTCTCTTGTGGGTCCCACCATTTGCAGATAAAGGTAGCATGCATGGTCCTTTTCTTCTATTTTCTTCTGACTCGCATGTACAGGTTATGACACATTCACTCACTCCTCTCTCATCAACAAACCCATCATTTTATTCCACCCATGCCAATTTTAATCATTCATATCTTTTAAACTATATTTTTGTTTCTGAAATAATTTGTATATTTGAACTCCTCGCACAAAGACCTTTAGAACAAAATCAATCTTGGATATATTTCCAACACGTTTAATTTCCAAGGTTTCAATTAACATATTTCACTCAATATATTTTGTGTGGAACTGCTTATTTCAGTGTTTGAAATTGATTTTTTAGTGATGAGTGAAATGTGTTTCAATTTTTTCACAAATATGTAGTGAAATTATTTTTTAAATCTATTTTTTGTAATGAGTGAAATTAGTTTAAGTGAGTGTAATACGTTTTCTGAAAATGAGTATTGTGTTTTCTGGAACAAGTGAAATGAGTGAAATCTATATTTTGTAAATGAGTGTAGTATGTTTTCTAAAATGAGTGAAATAAGTTATTTGAAAAAAGTGAAATGTAACCAATTTTTGGTGTGAAACTAATTTTTCAGTGTTTGAAACTGATATTTGTGATGAGCGAAATACATTTCAATATATTTCGTAAATTTGCAGTGAAGTTAGTTTTGCAAATGAAAGGAATGTGTTTTCTGAAATGAGTGAAATCTATTTTTGAAACGAGTGAATTTTTTTTAACTGCTAATTGTTTTAAATGAGTGTAATGTGTTTTCTAAAATGAGTGAAATCTATCTTTTGCGAATGAGTATTAATGTATTTTCTAAAACTAGCAAAACGAGTGAAATATATCTTTTGTTACAAGTGAAATCAGTTTTTTGAAACGTATGAAATATGTATTTCAATTGAGTGTGTGTAATGTGTTTTCTGAAATGAGTGAAATTTATCTTTTGTATATGAGTGTAGTGTGTTTTCTAAAACTAGTGAAATGAGTGAAATATGTTTCATTTCATTTCGTTGAGTGAATTATGTTTTCTTGAAATCGGTTAAATAAAATTAGTTGAAATATATCCAATATTGGTCTTATTTTAGAACTTCTATTTTACTAATATATCAAATATATATGTGTCCTTGTGAGTTCCATATTCCAGTTTGTGAAATTGAGCGAAACACTAGAAAAAACTTCTATGAAATAGTGAAACAATCTAATGTTTTATGAAAGTGACATCAAAGATAATTGAAATATATAAAATAAAATATGTTTCAAACATATCCAAAATTGATCCTGTTCTGAAGTTCTTGTCACCATGAATTCAAATATACAAAAAGTTTCAATAATGGACATTTTTTTTCAAAAGATATGAATCATTAAAAATACGGGGATGAAAATAAAATGCATGTCATATGTAAGAGAATGCATGCATGCATGCACCGTTCTCTCCACTCTAACTATCTTTCTGCTGTAAAAGCTGACAATATCTGACACTAGTACATATATTGCTATGTGTAATATGATATATGAAAATAGAGTAGAAAACCTGCACGCATCTTGACGAAAGTGATGGATGGTGGATTGCCCACCGGTACATACCGGCACCGGTAAAATTACTTATTCGGATGTATGATACGTCACCAACATATCTATAATTTTTTATTGTTTCATGCTATTATATTATCCATCTTGGATGTTTTATATGCATTATTATGCTATTTTATATCATTTTTTGGGACTAACCTAGTGCCCGGTGCCAGTTGTTGTTTTTCCCTTGTTTTTGTCTTTTACAGAAAATCAATACCAAACAGAGTCCAAATGGAACGAAACTTTTTGACGATTTTTCTTGGACCAGAAGACACCTAGGAAGCTTCGGGAGGAGGCCAGAAGGGCCACGGATGAACCACGAGCTCACCAGGCGCGCCCTGGGGGGGGGGGGGGCGCCCTACAAGCTTGTGGGCCCCCGTGGCTCCTCTAACCCTAATCTCAGCTCTATAAATACCCAAATATTCCTCGTATACCAGAGGGCATACCAAAAATACTTTTCCACCATCGCAAGTTTCTGTCCTCATGAGATCCCATCTGGAGGCCTTTGCCGGTACTCCGCCGGAGGGGGATTCGATCACGGAGGGCCTCTACATCAACCTTGCCACTCTTTCGATGATGTGTGAGTAGTTTACCACAGACCTACGGGTCCATAGCTAGGAGCTAGATGGCTTTTTCTCTTTCTTTGATCTTTAATACAATGTTCTCCTCGATGTTCTTGGAGATCTATTCGATGTAATCTTCTTTTGTGGTGCGTTTCTTTAGATCCGATGAATTGTGGGTTTATGATCAGATTATCTATGAATATTATTTGAGTCTTCTCTGAACTCTTTTATGCATGATTAAGATAGCTTTGTATTTCTCTCCGATCTATTGATTTGGTTTGGCCAACTAGATTGATTTTTCTTGCAATGGGAGAGGTGCTTTGTAATGGGTTCAATCTTGCGGTGCTCAATCCCAGTGACAGAAGGGGACATGACACGTATTTGTATTGTTGCCATTAAGGATGAAAATGTGGGGTTTATTTCATATTGATTGTATCTATCTCTCTACATCATGTCATCTTGCTTAAGGCGTTACTCCGTTCTTGTTAACTTAATAGACTAGATGCATGCTGGATAGCGGTCGATATGTGGACTAATAGTAGTAGATGCAGGCAGGAGTCGGTCTACTGGTCACGGACGTGATGCCTATATTCATAATCATTGCCTTAGATATCGTTATAATTATTCGCTTTTCTATCAATAGCTCAACAGTAATTTGTTTACCCATCGTATGCGTTCTTTCAAGAGAGAAGCCTCTAGTGAAAACTATGCCCCCCGGGTCTATTCTTATCATATTATTTTCGGATCTATAAAACTAAAAACCCAAAAATACCTTGCTGCAATTTATTTACCTTTACTTTATTTTGCACTTTTATTTATCTTGTATACCTATCTCTATCAGATCTCATCCTTGCAAGTAACCGTGAAGGGATTGACAACCCCTTTATCGCGTTGGGTGCAAGTATTTGTTTGTTTGTGTAGGTGCAACCATTGGTGACTTGTGTGTTCCTCCTACTGGATTGATACCTTGGTTCTCAAACTGAGGGAAATACTTATCTCTACTTTGCTGCATCACCCTTTCCTCTTCAAGGGAAAAACCAACGCAAGCTCAAGAAGTAGCAGGAAGAATTTCTGGCGTCGTTGCCAGGGAGGATCTACATCAAGCCTACCAAGTACCCATCATAAACTCTCATCTCTTGAATTTACATTATTTGCCATTTGCCACTCGTTTTCCTCTCCCCCACTTCTAAAACATTTTAAAAAAAAAAAATATTTGCCTTCTTTTTCGTTTGCCTTTATGTCCTATTTGGTTTGTTTGCTTGTTTGCTTGGCATAATTGCATGTTTATTCCAAATTAGAAAGCAAAAAGTTTATGGATCCTCATCCACTTGCTAATCTTTTTAAAAGATCCAACTATGATGAACCAAATGCTAGTGAGTTGAGTGCACTAGATTATCTTTGTGAAGTTTTGCTTGAAATTCATGAATCTGGAAATTGTGATGAAGTGCTAAAAGAAGAAATTTATAAAGTGATTCATGATAGCTCCTTGAATGAAAAGCATGATTGCAATGATGCCATTATAAATTCTATTAATTTCAATTGTGCTAATAATATGAAAAACCCCAAGCTTGGGGATGCTAATTTTGCTATGTCCACTACTTATTGCAATGATCATGATTGGGGTGATAATGCTTCTTATGATCTTGCAAATTTATTTAAGCCTCATCATGAATATGTTTGCGATAATATTGAAAGTGGGTTTGAAGAGGTCATGACTTTAGTTGATGTTAATCCCACTATCTTGGAAGATTATAAAACTTTTATGCATGTGGATCATGAAGAGAAAATTGTATATGATAGCTATATTGTTGAATTTGATTATGACCCTATATGTAATTATTATGAGAGATGAAAATATGGTTGTAGAAATTTTCATGTCATTAAATTACCTCTCGTTATGTTGATATTGCTATTGTTTCTTTCTTCTTCCTTGCATATGCTAGTTTTTGCTTGTCTTGATAAATCTTTTCCCTATAAAATGCCTATGCATAGGAATTATGTTAGACTTAAACTTGTTTTTCACATGCTATATGATGCTCTCTTTGTGCTTTAATTTTTGGTTTTTCATGTGAGCATCATTAAAATTATCAACGCCTAGCTAAAAGGCTTTAAAGAAAAGTGCTTGTTGGGAGACAACCCAATATTTTTTATTTTCTGTTTTTATGAGTTTATGCAATTATACTTCTGTTATGATTGTGTTTTAATGTTTTAATTAGTGTTTGAGCCAAGTAAGACCTTTGGGATGATTTGGATGATAGTTGAATTGATTTTGCTGAAAAATAGAAACTTTTGCGTCCAGTAGCAGAATTGTTAAAATTTTCTGGAACGTGGAAAAATTCTGAAATTTTTACACAAGATTTATATACAGATTGTGTATGTTGTCCTACGTTTTTAGAGTTTTTGGAGTTACATAAGTATGACTTTAATTCGGGTCTTTACAGACTATTATATTTTTGACAGATTCTGTTTTCATTGTGTTGTTCGCTTATTTTGATGGATCTATGAGTAGTATCGGGGGGGTATGAGCCATGGTGAAGTTATAATACAATAGATATAATGCAAATATAAAATTGTAATGAGTTTACAATAGTACCGAAAAGTGGAGATTTGTTTTATTATACTAACGGATCTCACGAGTTTTCTGTTGAGTTTTGTGTTGTGAAGTTTTCAAGTTTTGGGTGAAGTTTCGATGGACTATGGAATAAGGAGTGGAAAGAGCCTAAGCTTGCAGATGCCCAAGGCACCCCAATGTAATATTCAAGGACAACCAAGCATCTAAGCTTGGGGATGCCCCGGATGGCATCCCCTCTTTTGTCTTCAATCCATCGGTAAATTACTTGAGGCTATATTTTTATTCACCACATGATATGTGTTTTGCTTGGAGCGTCTTGTATTATATGAGTCTTTGATTTTTATTTTGTCACAATCATCCTTGCTGTACACACCTTTTGAGAGGGACGCACATTAATCGTGAATTTATTAGAATACTCTATGTGCTTCACTTATATCTTTTGAGCTAGGTAGTTGCTCTAGTGCTTCACTTATATCTTTTTAGAGCACGGCGGTGGTTTTATTTTGAAGAAATTGATGAACTCTCATGCTTCACTTATATTATTTTGAGAGTCTTAAAAATAGTATGGCAGTTTTCTTAGGTTATGAATTTAGTCCTAATATGATGGGTATTCAAAAGGGATATAATAAAAACTTTCATGAAGATCATTGAATATATGAGAAGTTTGATTCCTTGCATTTGTTTTGAGATATAAAGATGGTGATATTAGAGACATGCTAGTGAGTAATTGTGGTTTAGTAAGAATATTTGTGTTAATGTTTGCGATTCCTGAAGCATGCACGTATGGTCTCTCGTTATGCGATGAAGTTGGAGCATGATTTACTTTTTATTATCTTCCTTATGAGTGGCGGTCGGGGACGAGCGATGGTCTTTTCGTACCAATCTATCCCACTAGGAGCATGCGTAGTAGTACTTTGCTTTGAGGGCTAATAAACTTTTTCAATAAGTATGTGAGTTCTTTATGACTAATGTTGAGCCTCTTCGGTACCGTGCATTGCCCTTTCTCACCTTGAGATTTGGTGCAAACTTCCCCATTGCATCCAAACCCCGTGATATGATACGCTCTTTCACATATAAGCCACCTTATATCTTCCTCAAAATAGCCACCATACCTACCTATTATGGCAATTCCATAGCCATTCCGAGATATATTTCCATGCAACTTCCACTGTTCCGTTGTTATGACACACCATCATTGTCATATTGCTTTGCATGATCATATAGTTGACATACTATTTGTGGCTTGGCCACCGTTCATATTTTTTTTATACATGTCATGCTAGATCATTGCATGATGCATTCATATAGAGTCATATTTTTGTTCTAGTATCTGATACGTCTCCAATGTATCTATAATTTATGAACTATTCATGCCATGTTTACAACAATTTTATATGGTTTGGGTGCAATTTTATATGATTTAAATGGAACCAACCTGGACTGACGCTGTTTTTTAGCAGAACTACCGTGGTGTTGTTTTTTGTGCAGAAATCAAAGTTGTCCAAATGCAGCGAAACTTTTTGACAATTTTTTTGGAAGAAAAGAGGCACTAGAAGCTTCGTGGGAGGGCCAGAAGAGCCAGGAGGGCCCCACAAGGCACCAAGGTGCGCCAGGTGGGGCTGGCTCACCCTATTACCTTGTGGGCCCCTCGTGGCCCATCTTCGCGTGATTCCAACGCTGAAAATTCCTATATATATATAGAAACCCCCAGAAATAACCCTAGATCGGAAGTTCTACCGCCGCAAGCCTCTGTATCCATGAAAAACCAATCTGCACCCTGTTCCGACACCCTGCCGGAGTGGGAAATCATCACCGGAGGCCATCTTCATCATCCCGGCGGCCACCATGATGAGGAGGGAGTAGTCCACCCTCGGGGCTGAGGGTTTGTACCAGTAGCTATGTGTTTAATCTCTTTCTCTCTCTCTCTCGTGTTCTTGAGTTGGCACGATCTTGATGTATTGCGAGCTTTGTTAATATAGTTGGATCATATGGTGTTTTCCCCTCTCTATCTTGTTGTGATGAATTAAGTTTTCCCTTTGAGGTTTCACTTTTATCGCATTGAATACTCTGTTGGATTTGAGAGCACTTGATCTATGTCTTGGCACTCAATTCGCGGATTCCCGAGGTGACATTGGGGTAATCTATGCATAGGGGTTGATGCACGTTTTCGACGTTGTTTCTCTGGTAGAAATCTTGGGGCACTCTTTGAGGTTCTTTGTGCTGGATTGAGTATTATGAATCTTAAATTGTTTGATGCATATCGTATAATCAACTCACGGATACTCGTGGTGACATTGGAGTATCGAGGTGACATTAGAGTTGGTTGATGTGTATCATATGGTGTTATTTTAGTACGAACTCTTTGGCTGTTTGTGACACTTATAGGGATAGCTCGATTGATTGATCGGAAAGGATAACTTTGAGGTGGTTTCATACCCTACAAACAATTTCTTCTTATGTTCTCCGCTAGATAAGAACTTTGGAGTGATTCTTCGTCGCACATTGAGGGATGGTTATATGATCCAATTATATTAGCATTGTTGAGATATTGCACTAGTGAAAGTATGAACCCTAGGCCTCATTTTCAAGCATTGCAATACCGTTTGTGCTCACTTTCGTTACTTGTTACCTTGCTGTTTTTTATTGTTCCTATTACAAAAATCAATATCTACTATCATTACTACACTTGTATCACCATCTCTTCGCTGAACTAGTGCACCTATACAATTTACCATTGTATTTGGTGTGTTGGGGACACAACATATTTTTTGTTATTTGGTTGCAGGGTTGTTTGAAAGAGACCATCTTCATCCTACGCTTCCCATGGATTGATAAACCTTAGGTCATCCACTTGAGGGAAATTTGCTACTGTCCTACAAAACTCTGCGCTTGGAGGCCCAACACGAGTCTACAAGAACAAGTTGTGTAGTAGACATCAAGCTCTTTTCTGGTGCCGTTGCCGGGGAGGTGAGTGCTTGAAGGTATATCTTTAGATCTTGCAATTGAATCTTTTAGTTTCTTGTTTTATCACTAGTTTGGTTTATAAAAGAAAAACTACAAAAAAATGGAATTGAGGTGGCCTCATATTATTCGTCTTTATCATGTCTTTCTTGAAAATGATGGATCGGAAAATTGTGCTCAATTGATAGAAGAAGAATTCAATAAAATGTTTGAAATAAAATCTTTTAATGATGAGCATGATTGCAATGTTGCTAGTATGGATTCGTCGAATATCCATGATGCTAATGATATGCAAAGCCATAAGCTTGGGGATGCTATGTTTGATGAAGATGATATTTTTAGTCCCCCAAGTTTTGATGAGAATATTTACTATGATGAAAGCATGCCTCCTATCTATGATGATTATGGTGATGACATGTATGCTATAAAGAGTAATGATAACCATGAAAATTGTCATCATGATTTTAATGTTCAATTTGATTATGCCAATCAAGTATCACATGATAGTTATTTTGTTGAGTTTGCTCCCACTACTATTGATGCGAATAAATTTGCTTATGTGGAGAGTAATAAAAATTTTATGCATGTGGATCATGAAAATAATGCTTTATGTGATAGCTATATTGTTGAATTCATTCATGATGCTACTGAAAATTATTATGAGAGAGGAACATATGCTTTCACATATCTCAATAATATCAAGTTTCCTCTCTATGTGTTGAAAATCTTGAAGTTTTGCTTGTTTTGCCTTCCTATGCTAGTTGATTCTTGCTCCCATAAATTATTTGCTCACAAAATCCCTATTCATAGGAAGTGGGTTAGGCTTAAATGTGCTAGTCATGTGCTTCATGATGCTTCCATTATGTTTCAGTTCTTTGCTTTTATGTGAGCATCATTGAAATCATCATGCCTAGATAAAAGGCATTAAAGAAAATCGCTTGTGGGAGACAACCCAACAATATTACCTACTATTTTTGTGTGTTCACATGATTAATCTACTGTAGTAATCATTTTTTATAGCTTTTGTTTCAATAAAGTGCCAAGTAAAGCCTTTGGGATAGTGTGGATGATAGTTGACTTGATTCTATGCAAAAACAGAAACTTTTGCGCCCAGTAACAGAATTGTTAAAAATCACTGGAGCATCAAAGAATTCTTTATTTTTTACACATGATTTATATAAAAATTTCCTACGTTTTCAAATGTTTTCAGTGATTTTGGAGTTACATAAGTATAGTCATAATTCAGATCTTTTTTGACAGATTCTATTTGCAATGCATAGTTTGCTTGTTTTATGGTTTCTATGGCTTATATTGCCTAATATAAATTATGGAAATTATAGAGTACAGTAGGAATTATGTGGAAACAATTATTAATCTTGTGTTTGACAGTACCCAAGTGAATGATTTGTTTTACTATGCTAACCCATCTCACGAAGTTCCGTTAAGTTTTGTGTGATTGAAGTTTTCAAGTTTTGGGTGAGATATCGATATGAGGATAATAAGGAGTGACAAGACCCTAATCTTGGGTATTCCCAAGGCACCCCAAGGTAATATTCAAGGAATATCCAAGAAACTAAGCTTGGGGATGCCCCGGAAGGCATCCCCTCTTTCGTCTTCAACACTATCGGTAACCTCACTTGGAGCTACATTTTTATTCGTCACATGATATGTGTTTTGCTTGGAGCGTCATTTTATTTTATTATGATTTGCTTGCTGTTATTTAGAATAACGTTTTGCATCTTTTATTTCAATAAAAGTGTCAAGGATAGCCTTTACCATGCTTATTTTGCAAGTCTATATGTTGCTGTTTGAAAACAGAAAGTTGTTGTTATGTTTTGAATATTTGTGAATAGTCAGAACATGATAAAATCTTGTAATTTTTACAAGGTGAGCTTTGACAAGTTTTCTACAGTTTGGTAATTTTTTAGAATTTTTGGAGTTAGGGAAGTATGAGTATAGTTGCACCCTTTACAGACTGTCCTGTTTAGATAGATTGCTGTTATGTTTGCATTGTTTGCATATGTTTGCTTGTTTAATGATTCTATTTGAGGATAGGAGTATTAAATATGAAGAGGCATTTAGTATGCAATGTTAAATAATAATTTTAGTGATTTGCTACAGTAGAGAATAATAAGGTTATTGCATTGATTTATACTAACTTATCTCATGAGTTCTTGTTGAGTTTTGTGTGGATGAAGTTTTTAAGATTTAGTGAAACTGTGATATAAAAGGAATTAAGGAGAGACAAAAGCTCAAGCTTGGGGATGCCCAAGGCATCCCAAGATAATATTCCAAGAAGTCTCAAGCATCTAAGCTTGGGGATGCCCCGGTAGGCATCCCACCTTTCTTCATCAATAATTTTCGGTTAGTATCAGTTGAACCTAAGTTTTTGCTTCTTCGCATGATATGTGCTATTCTTGGAATGTATTTTTATTTTGTTTTGCTTGCTGTTTTAATAAAATACTTAGATCTGAAAAAATTTAAATGAGAGAGAGTGTCCTCACATAGCTACGTATTTACTTAACTACTCATTTGATCTTCACTTATATCTTTTTGGAGTAGTTTGTCAAACACTCTCATGCTTCACTTATATTATTTTGAGAGTTGATAATAGTGATGACAATTTGCACAAGCTATGAAATTGGTCCCAAAGTGATGGATATTCAAGAAGGATATAATAAAAAAATTCATGTAAATCATTGGATATGATAAGTTTGATTCCTTGCAATAGTTTTGCGATATGGAGATAATAATATGTGAATCATGTTGGTGAGTAATTGTGCTTTAGTAGGAATATAGGTGTTAAGGTTTGTGATTCCCTATGCAAGCACGAAAGTCAATCGTTATGCAATGAAGTTATATCCTACTTGTGGTGCATTATTCGGTGTTAGTTATGTTTAATGCTCGTTTATGATTGTTTTCGTTTCTTGGTTGGTCGCTTCTCAATCTATTTGCTAGCCTTCATTTGTACTAAGCAGGAATACTGCTTGTGCATCCAACTCCTAAAACCCAAAGTTGTGCCATATGAGTCCACCATACCTACCTATATGCGGTATTTTCATGCCGTTCCAAGTAAATTTGCATGTGCCAACTCTAATTTTCAAAAGGAATTTCCTTTTTGTGTGCCCGTACCGCTCATGAAGCGGCAGGGGGTGGCCAATGTTTTCCATGCTAGATGTGTTATTCTCAAGATGAGTGTTTATTCACTTGTCATTGCACGAGACTGTGGCAGGTAATAGGGATGCTCGATCCTGAAATGAAAAGAAATTTTATTTATGTTGTCAGTAATAAATTCCTTGGAAAGTGTTGGTATGGAAGGCACCCGTGGATACGGCTAGCCATGGATTGTGAAAGAATGGTGGAAAAGGAATAAACTTTATTTTATGTTTGGGAACCACCTATGATGTATCTAGCATGGAAAGTATTGGGAATTCTCGGTCGTTTTCGTTGACAGGAAAAGCATGCCTCTCAAAATAATTTTATCTCTCAATTTAAGCTTTGAGCTCTGGCACCTCTACAAATCTCTGCTTCCCTCTGCGAAGGGCCTGTCTATTTACTTTATGCAGTTTTTATTTTTATTTTGAGTCTCCATCTTCTCTTACAAAGCACCAACTAGGGAACACTATTGTCATACTTGTGCATTGGATGTAGCTAATATTTGAGTGTGTTTCATGAATGGATCAATGATTGAGCATAATGGGCTAGGGATAGCTTTCTTTAGCGTTGATATTTTGAAACACATGGTTGCTTGTTAGTATGCTTGAGTATTGATATCTTCATGTCAAATTATAGACTATTGCTTTGAATCATTCAAGTCCAAATGTCCATGCTACAAAATAAAGAGTACATGATGAATATGATAGGTAGCATTCCACAACAAAAATTCAATTTTCAATTGCTACTTTATCATGATAAGTTTTATGAGAAAGAGTTGCTTTTATGATGCTAGGAAAAGTGATTGAAGTTATCATTGATCAAACTTATGCACTATGCTAGCATTCACACTTCATAAATTATTTCTTTTATGATTTACCTACTCGAGGACGAGTATGAATTAAGCTTGAGGATGCTGATACGTCTCCAACGTATCTATAATTTATGAAGTATTCATGCCATGTTTACAACAATTTTATATGGCTTGGGTGCAATTTTATATGATTTAAATGGAACTAACCTGGACTGACGTTGTTTTCAGCAGAATTACCGTGGTGTTGTTTTTTGTGCAGAAATCAAAGTTCTCCAAATGCAGTGAAAATTTTGAAGATTTTTTTGGAAGAAAAGAGGCACTAGAAGATTCGTGGGAGGGCCAGAAGAGCCACGAGGGCCCCACAAGGCACCAGGGAGCGCCAGGTGGGGCTGGCTCGCCCTGGTACCTTATGGGCCCCTCGTGGCCCATCTTTGCGTGATTCCAACGCTGAAAAATCCTATATATATATATATATATATATATATATATATATATATATATATATATATATATATATATAGAAACCCCCAGAAATAACCCTAGATCGGAAGTCCCGCTGCAGCAAACCTCTGTAGCCAAGAAAAACCAATCTGGACCCTGTTCCGGCACCCTGTCGGAGGGGGAAATCATCACCGGAGGCCATCTTCATCATCCCGGCGGCCACCATGATGTGGATGGAGTAGTCCACCCTCGGGGCCGAGGGTTTGTACCAGTAGCTATGTGTTTAATCTCTTTCTCTCTCTCTCTCTCTCTCTCTCTCTCTCTCTCTCGTGTTCTTGAGTTGGCACGATCTTGATGTATCGCGAGCTTTGTTAATATAGTTGGATCATATGGTGTTTTCCTCTCTCTATCTTGTTGTGATGAATTGAGTTTTCCCTTTGAGATTTAACTTTTATCGCATTGAATACTTTATTGGATTTGAGAGCACTTGATCTATGTCTCAGCACTCAACTCGCGAATTCCCGAGGTGACATTGGGGTAATGTATGCATAGGGGTTGATGCACGTTTTCGTCCTTGTTTCTCCGGTAGAAATCTTGGGGCACTCTTTGAGATTCTTTGTGTTGGATTGAGCATTATGAATCTGAAATTATTTGATGAATATCGTATAATCAACTCACGAATACTCGTGGTGACATTGGAGTATCAAGGTGACATTAGAGTTGGTTGATGTGTATCATATGGTGTTATTTTAGTACGAACTCTTGGGCTGTTTGTGATACTTATAGGGATAGCTCAATTGATCGACCGGAAAGGATAACTTTGAGGTGGTTTCGTACCCTACAAACAATTTCTTCTTATGTTCTCCACTAGATAAGAACTTTGGAGTGATTCTTCGTCGCACGTTGAGCGATGGTTATATGATCCAATTATATTAGCATTGTTGAGAGATTGCACTAGTGAAAGTATGAACCCTAGGCCTCATTTTCAAGCATTGCAATACCATTTGTGCTCACTTTTGTTACTTGTTACCTTGCTGTTTTATTATTGTTCCTATTACAAAAATCAATATCTACTATCATTACTACACTTGTATCACCATCTCTTCGCTGAACTAGTGCACCTATACAATTTACCATTATATTTGGTGTGTTGGGGACACAAGAGACTTTTTGTTATTTGCTTGCAGGGTTGTTTGAGAGAGACCATCTTCATCCTACGCCTCCCATGAATTGATAGACCTTAGGTCATCCACTTGAGGGAAATTTCTACTGTCCTACAAAACTCTGTGCTTGGAGGCCCAACACGAGTCTACAAGAACAAGTTGTGTAGTAGACATCAGTATCAAGTTGTAATTCTTGAGTTGTATGTAAATAAAAGTGTGATGATCATCATTATTAGAGCATTGCCCCATGTGAGGAAAGGATGATGGAGATTATGATTCCCCTCCAAGTTGGGATGAGACTCCGGACTTAAATAAAAAAAGTGGCCAAAGAGCCAAAAATAAAAAAATAAAAAAATGAAAACAAAAAAGAGGCCAAGGAGCCCAAAAGAAAAAAAAAGAAGAGAAAAAAAGAGAGAAAAATGAGAGAAAAAGAGAGAAGGGACAATGTTACTATCCTTTTCCACACTTGTGCTTCAAAGTAGCACCATGTTCTTCATGATAGAGAGTCTCCTATTTTGTCACTTTCATATATTACTAGTGGGAATTTTTCATTATAGGACTTGGCTTGTATATTCCAATGATGGGCTTCCTCAAATTGCCCTAGGTCTTCGTGAGCAAGCAAGTTGGATGCACACCCACTTAGTTTTTTTTTTTGAGCTTTCATACACTTAAAGCTCTAGTGCATCCGTTGCATGGCAATCCCTACTCCTTGCATTGACACCAATTGATGGGCATCTCCATAGCCCATTGATTGGCCTCGTCGATGTGAGACTTTCTCCTTTTTTGTCTTCTCCACACAACATCCACCATCATATTCTATTCTTCCCATAGTGCTTGATGTCTACTACGCAACTTTATTCTTGTAGACTCGTGTTGGGCCTCCAAGCGCAGAGTTGTGTAGGACAGTAGCAATTTTCCCTCAAGTGGATGACCTAAGGTTTATCAATCCGTGGGAGGCGTAGGATGAAGATGGTCTCTCTCAAACAACCCTGCAACCAAATAATAAAAAGTCTCTTGTGTCCCCAACACACTAAATACAATGGTAAATTGTATAGGTGCACTAGTTTGGCGAAGAGATGGTGATACAAGTGTAGTAATGATAGTAGATATTGATTTTTGTAATAGGAACAATAAAAAACAACAAGGTAGCAATTGATAAAACGGAGCACAAACGGTATTGCAATGCTTGAAAATGAGGCCTAGGGTCCGTACTTTCGCTAGTGCAATCTCTCAACAATGCTAATATAATTGGATCATATTACCATCCCTCAACATGCGATGAAGAATCACTCCAAAGTTCCTATGTAGCAGAGAACATAAGAAGAAATTGTTTGTACTAAAATAAAAAGTAACAAAAGTGAGCACAAACGGTATTGCAATGCTAGAAAATGAGGCCTAGGGTCCATACTTTCGCTAGTGCAATCTCTCAACAATGCTAATATAATTGGATCATATTACCATCCCTCAACATGCGATGAAGAATCACTCCAAAGTTCCTATGTAGCAGAGAACATAAGAAGAAATTGTACGAAACCACCTCAAAGAGATTCTTTCCGATCAATCTATCCTAGAGTTCGTACTAAAATAACACCAAGCTATTCTTTCCGATCGATCTAACCAAGAGTTCATACTAAAATAGCACCATATGATACACATCAACCAACTCTAATGTCACCTAGATACTCCAATGTCACCACAAGCATCCGTGAGTTGATTATGCGATGTGCATCAAACAATTTCAGATTCATAATACTCAATCCAACACAAAGAACCTCAAAGAGTGCCCCAAAATTTCTACCGGAGAAACAAGGATGAAAACATGCATCAACTCCTATGCATAGATTACCCCAATGTCACCTCGGGAATTCGCGAGTTGAGTGCCAAAACATAGATCAAGTTCTCTCAAATCCATAAAAATATTCAATCCGATAAAACAAAATCTCAAAGGGAAAACTCAATTCATCACAAAAAGATAGAGAGGGGAAAACACCATATGATCCAACTATATTAACAAAGCCCGCGATACATCAAGATCGTGCCATCTCAAGAATACGAGAGAGAGAGAGAGAGATTAAACGCATAGCTACTGGTACAAACCCTCTGCCCCGAGGGTGGACTACTCCCTCCTCATCATGGTGGCCACCGGGATGATGAAGATGGCCACCGGTGATGATTTCCCCCTCCGGCAGGGTGCCGGAACGGGGTCTAGATAGGTTTTTTGTGGCTACAGAGGCTTACGGCGGCGAAACTTCTGATCTAGGGTTATTTCTGATGGTTTCTCTATTTATAGGAATTTTCAGCGTTGGAATCACGCGAGGATGGGCCTCGAGGTGGGCACAACCCACCTGGGGGCGCCTGGGCCTCCTGGCGCACCCAGGTGTCTTGTGCTCACCTCCTTCACCTTCTGCTCCTCCCACGAAGCTTCTAGTGCCTCTTTTGTTCCAAAAAAAATCGTCAAAAAGTTTTGTTGCATTTGGAGAACTTTTATTTCTGCACAAAAAACAACACCACAGTAGTTCTGCTGAAAATAACGTCAGTCCAGGTTAGTTCCATCCAAATCATGCCAAAACCATATAAAATTGTTGTAAACATGGCATGAATACTTCATAAATTATAGATACGTTGGAGACGTATCAGTGTATATCCATGGCTCACGCTCATGTATTGCGTGAGAGGTGAAAAAGCTTAAGAGCGTTAAAAGTATAAACCAATTGCTTGGCTTTCCATCGGGGTTGCGCATGATAAATACTTTGTGTTAAGAAGATAAAGCATGACAAGATTATATGATTTTGTAGGGATAACTTTCTTTAGCCATGATATTTTGAGAAGACATGATTGCTTTATTAGTATGCTTGAAGTATTATTGTTTTTATGTCAATATGAAACTTTTATTTTGAATCTTAAGGATCTGAATATTCATGCCACAATAAGAAAGATTACATGATAAACATGTTAGGTAGCATTCCACATCAAAAATTCTGTTTTTATCATTTACCTACTCGAGGACGAGTAGGAATTAAGCTTGGGGATGCTTGATACGTCTCCAACGTATCTATAATTTTTTATTGTTCCATGCTATTATATTATCCATCTTGGATGTTTTATATGCATTATTATGCTATTTTATATTATTTTTTGGGGCTAACCTATTAACCTAGTGCCCAGTGCCAGTTGTTGTTTTTTTCCTTGTTTTTGTCTTGTACAGAAATTCAATACCAAACGGAACGAAACTTTTTGACGATTTTTCTTGGACCAGAAGACACCTAGGAAGCTTTAGGAGGAGGCTAGAAGGGCCACAGATGAGCCACAAGCTCACCAGGCACGCCCTAGGGGGGCGCCCTATGAGCTTGTGGGCCCCCCGTGTCTCCTCTAACCCTAATCTCAGCTCTATAAATACCCAAATATTCCTCGTATACCAGAGGGCACACCAAAAATACTTTTCCGCTGCCCCAAGTTTCTATCCTCATGAGATCCCATATGGAGGCCTTTGCCGGTACTCCGCTGGAGGGGGATTCGATCACGGAGGGCCTCTACATCAACCTTGCCGCCCTTTCGATGATGTGTGAGTAGTTTACCAAACACCTACGGGTCCATAGCTAGTATCTAGATGGCTTCTTCTCTCTCTTTGATCTTCAATACAAGGTTCTCCTTGATGTTCTTGGAGATCTATTAGAGGTAATCTTATTTTGCGGTGCGTTTGTTGAGATCCGATGAATTGTGGGTTTATGATCAGATTATCTATGAATATTATTTGAGTCTTCTCTGAACTCTTTTATGCATGATTAAGATAGCTTTGTATTTTTCTCCGATCTATTGATTTGGTTTGGCCAACTAGATTGATTTTTCTTGCAATGGGAGAGGTGCTTTGTAATGGGTTCAATCTTGTCGTGCTCAATCCCAGTGATAGAAGGGGACATGACATGTATTTGTATTGTTGCCATTAAGGATAAAAAGGTGGGGTTTAGTTCATATTGATTGGATCCATCCCTCTACATCATGTCATCTTGCTTAAGGCATTACTCCGCTCTTGTTAACTTAATACACTAGATGCATGTTGGATAGCGGTCGATGTGTGGAGTAATAGTAGTCGATGCAGGCAGGAGTCGGTCTACTTATCACGGACGTGATGCCTATATTCATGATCATTGCCTTAGATATCATTATAATTATTCGCTTTTCTATCAATTGCTCAATAGTAATTTGTTTACCCACCATATGCGTTCTTTCAAGAGAGAAGGCTCTAGTGAAAACTATGGCCCCGGGGTCTATTCTTATCATATTATTTTCAGATCTATAATACCTAAAACCCAAAAATAGCTTGCTGCAATTTATTTACCTTTACTTTATTTTGCACTTTTATTTATCTTTTATACCTATCTCTATCAGATCTCATCCTTGCAAGTAACCATGAAGGGATTTACAACCCCTTTATCGCGTTGGGGGTGCAAGTATTTGTTTGTTTGTGTAGGTGCAACCATTGGTGACTTGTGTGTTCCTCCTACTGGATTGATACCTTGGTTCTCAAACTGAGGGAAATACTTATCTCTACTTTGCTGCATCACCCTTTCCTCTTCAAGGAAAAAACCAACGCAAGCTCAAGAAGTAGCAATGTACAATGTACATACAATTTTCATTGTGATTCACTACAGGTCAGGAGGTAAAAACAGATAACAACATGAGAAGAAAGAAACGAATCATTGGAAGGGAGAATCATGTGAGAGAAAGGACTACGTACACAGGAATTGATGCCCAAAATTATCACATGGTTGTGCATGATGTCAGTGCCATTGAGGCAGTGTAGAGACATAGCCCCCAAGGCACGAATCTAGCACGCGCTTGCCTAAGGAAAAAGGAACATGCCGCAGATCCTTTTTGCCATAATATATTCATATTCATCATCTAAAAAACCTGATGTGGTGATCAGGAAAAAGAAAATGAAAACAGAGATACACAAGGGAGGAAGTAATAAAGAAATATAAGTAAAATACTCGCTGAAGACATGCTTCATCGGCATTTTCTTGCCTGACCTGAGAGACCAAGGAAATGATTAAACATAGTGCAAAACAGAAGAAGAGGACTAAAGAATTAAGAGAGGCTAACGACAAGGGCGAAGACAGTAGAAAAGACACTTAGGACTGAACGACCAAACTGACAGGAAAACTAATGAACTATCGTGGTTTTACATGCTATGAATGAGAATGAGAAGGTGAAATATGACTAAGAAAGTCACACAGATAGAATGAAGGTGGGACTGAGGACTCAAGAAAGGCATAACTGTTAGGACTGAGAGTATATCGACCAGAGGGGGGTGAATGGGAGATTCAAAATTTCTTGCGAATGTTATGAACTAGTCCCAAACACAACATCGGAAATAAGGTTCGGTATAACTGAAATTAATCAAGTACGTTATTGAGGAACGTATTTATTGAAGTAGGAAGCAATAATAGTTCGAGCGTAGGATATCATAGGTTTGACAAAAATGATGGTAATGCAATATGCGAACAGATGAAGTAGCATGAGAGAAAACAGGGTAAGAACTACGAAGGAAAAGCACATAAGAAAAGGTGATGAGGTGAAAGAAAGCGACACAGGGAGATGATGCCAGCCTTAATAAGATAAGTGCAAAGTGCAACTTATACGACTGGGATGACTAAACTGAATGATGAGAATGCAACATGATGAGCAACGAACTCTAACAGAGGGGAATGACAGAGATGTCAGAAACGAATAATATGCAACAGTCAATGATTGATCTGATAAACCATCATCACAGAGCACAAAAGTAAACTGCTGAAGGTAATGCAGTAAGGTAAAGTGAACCAGTGGTGCTCAATGGCGACAAATGGATTTGGTAGACCAGTTCGCCCTTCTGCCAAAGGACTACGTCTGGTTGTAGGGGTTGTGATTTAACACAGAAGATAAATTCTCTTCGCCCTATTCTCCTTCAACTTGGAGCTGATTAGACTCCAGTTGATTTCACTCGTGTTAGATACTTGTCAGAGATCTCCAAACCTTCGACGGACCTCTTCGCGAACCACAATGACTCTTGGTTGCTGAAGATCTTGCTCGGTGAAGACAGTAACTCTTCAACACTCAAGCCGACACCTATCCCTCTAGAGAGTGCGCAGCTCTCAAGAGTAATAGGTACAAGAACTCTTAACTCAAAACTACTGTGATGCTCAACCACTGTCTAAGTTTTGGCTCTTGATTTTTCTCTCGGTGGATCTTAAACTCAAATCACTCAGAGAGGGGATGCTCAATCAATCTTCTCAGAAATCTTAAGCGGAGCAGCCAACGGGCAACGTTGGAGCGTGGTGGCTATATATAGCCGCAGCCTTAACTGAAGGTAAAAAGACCAAATTGGACATATGGAGCAGCCAATGGCCTAATGACACGAGTCCAACGGTCGGAAATTGAGCACAGCGGTAACATTCCTTGCGGAGCAAGTAATGCTAACTCCTTAGTTCGAAAGATATCTCCTACAGCACAAAGAACAACGACTACTGCTGGCAGGTAATCATTCAACACATAAAGAGATTTCTCTCAGTCTTGCATAGGTTTTGGGATAAGCATCACAGCGGATCTAAGCTTTGAGAACCTATACCCCTCTTAATAGTACGGAGGTCCTATGACTCAAATGAATGAAAGAAGAACAACAAAATGAATACTACATCTTCACTTTGTCTTCGACTTCCATTCGTTGCAGTCAATTTTCTTCGGACAGAATCTCCGAGCCAGTCGCTTCACATCAGCAATAAATTCTCGAGGGGTTAACTCCTTAACATAAATCATCTTGCCTACATGTTTTCAACAGATGTAGCTCATTCTTCTCTGCAACGCAGATATTCTTCGGTGAAGTTCCTCGAACTTGGCACCGGAGACAGCATTCTCTTTGGTTCTGCATGGACTATTTCTCTCTGTGTGCACTAGCAAACAAATCAGTCCATGCATGTTTCTTTCAACAATCTCCAAAACACAAGAGGGCAAATATTGCACCAACAATCTCCCCCTTTTTGGACGATTGTTGACAAAACAGAACACATCGAAAGATAGATAACGGAATGAAATGGATTGCGAAGGATAACAAAAGGCGAGAGATAATTTCTAAGATAAAACACGCTCCCCCTGAAGGTATGCATCATTTGGAGAATGCATAGGAGATAAAACGGAAGGTGGGGAGATGAATCTTCGTATGAGTGATATTGACATATAATCTCATTTGTGGTCTCTTTTAATGCACTCGACATTTTCTAAGGTATTTCCTGCCACACACAACCATTGAAAAAGATTTGTTAGACAGAGTGAATACTTTTAAATGATTTGTGACAAAGGATAAGCCATGAGGATTCACTCAGAACACGGTCTGAGACCACACAAGATATAAGTTCCCTGCAAGTTAGATACTCGAGGAGAATCAGAGCAAGGGGATCCACAGGTATATTGTTCGGAGTAGATATGCTTCACACGAAGTTTTCCTGCAACAAGGATGATGCGATGGAGATATGCGAGGAAAAACAGTTTAAAAGACAGATAGAGAGAATTTGCTTTCGAATCGCAAGAAGTTTAATCTGAAGCTATCTTACTTCTCCTGCAAAGTTAGATAGCAAAAGATAATCATTATAGAATATCTAAACATAAGACACATATAGTTTCAATGGAGTGAAATATCTCTTCTAGAGAAGCATGATTTCCAATCCTCCTTGAAATGCTTTTACTTTCCCTGCACGATAGATAAGTGATATGTCTCCATCGTATCTACTTTTCCAAACTATTTTGCCCTTGTTTTGGACTCTAATTTGCATGATTTGAATGGAACTAACCCGGACTGACGCTGTTTTCAGCAGAATTGCCATGGTGTTATTTTTGTGCAGAAATAAAAGTTCTCGGATTGACCTGAAAATTTACGAAGAATATTTTTGGAATATATAAAAAATATTGGTGCAAGAATCAACCAGAGGGGGCCACCCAGAGGCCACAAGCCCTAGGGGCGCGCTCTGCAGGCTTGTGGGCCCCCTGGAGCCCCTCCGACCTCAACTCCAACTCCATATAACCCTATTCGGGGAGAGAAAAATCAGGGAGAAGGATTCATCGCGTTTTACGATATGGAGCCGCCGCCGCCACCTCCTGTTCTTCATCGAGAGGGCAGATCTGGAGTCCGTTCGGGGCTCCGAAGAGGGGGATTCATCGCCATCATCATCACCAACCTTACTCCATCACCAATTTCATGATGCTCACCACCGTGCGTGAGTAATTCCATCGTAGGCTTGCTGGACGGTGATGGGTTGGATGAGATTTATCATGTAATCGAGTTAGTTTTGTTAGGGTTTGATCCCTAGTATCCACTATGTTCTGAGATTGATGTTGCTATGACTTTGCTATGCTTAATGCCTGCCACTAGGGCCCGAGTGCCATGATTTCAGATCTGAACCTATTATGTTTTCATGAATATATTTGTGTTCTTGATCCTATCTTGCAAGTTGTAGACACCTATTATGTGTTATGATCCGCATACCCCAAGGTGATAATAATTGGGATTCTTTCTGGTGATTACCGTAGTTTGAGGAGTTCATGTATTCACTAAGTGCTAATGCTTTGGTCTGGTTCTCTATGAAAAGGAGGCATTAATATCCCTTAGTTTCCATTAGGGCCCCGCTGCCACGGGAGGGCAGGACAAAAGATGTCATGCAAGTTCTTTTCCATAAGCACGTATGACTATATACGGAATAGATGCCTACATTATATTGATGAATTGGAGCTAGTTCTGTGTCACCCTAGGTTATAACTATTGCTTGATGAATGCCATCCGACATAATTATCCATCATTGATCCGTTGCCTACGAGCTTTTCACATATTGATCTTTGCTAAGTTACTTTTCCGTTGCTACTGTTACAATTGCTACAAAACTACTACTGTTACTTTTGCCACTGTTACCGTTACTTCCATACTACTTTGCTACTAAAAACTTTGCTACAGATATTAAGTCTTTCAGGTGTGGTTGAATTGACAACTCAGCTACTAATACTTGGGAATATTCATTGGCTCCCCTTATGTCGAATCAATAAATTTGGGTTGAATACTCTACCCTCGAAAACTGTTGCGATCCCCTATACTTGTGGGTTATCAAGACCTTTTTCTGGCGCCGTTGCCGGGGAGCATAGCTCTATTCTCTGAGTCACTTGGGATTTATATATATTGGTCACTATGAGGAATTTGAAAGATAACAAAACCAAGATTTTTCCCTCTATTACGAGGGGAGGTAAGGAACTGCCATCTAGCTCTCCACTTGATTCACCTTCTGTTTTGAGTAAGCTTGCGACACCTACACCTGCTGTTCATTCTGATATGTCGCAAGTAATTGATGATGCTACTTCTGCTATACATGATGCTTATGATGATACTTTGCTTGATAATACTGTGCCACTGGGTGAATTTCTTGATGAACAACTTGCTAGAGTTAATGCTGAAATTGATGGTATTTCTGAAACTGATGAAATTATTGAAACTGAACACTTTGAAACACCTGCTAGACCTAGCTCTCCTAGATATGAATTGCCTGATATACCTGAGGGTTACATTATGGATGGAGAGGTAGCTAGGGACTTTCTTGCTTGTAAGGATAGGGACGATCTTAAGAAATTACTATGCAAGTGGAAAGAAAAATCTTTGAATGCTAGAATGCAATATGATCCTAAGTTTGCTACTTCACCTATCTTTGTTACTGATAAGGATTATGAATTCTCTGTCGATCCTGAGTTAATTACTTTGGTTGAATCTGATCCTTTCCATGGTTATGAATCTGAAACTGTTGTGGCACATCTTACTAAATTAAATGATATAGCCACCTTGTTTGCTCATGAGGAAAAAAAATCACTATTCTATATTCCTAAGTTGTTTCCTTTCTCGTTAAAGGGTGATGCTAAGTTATGGTTCAACTCTCTTGCTCCTGGTTGTGTGCGTAGTCCCCAGGATATGATATATTACTTCTCTGGAAAAAAAAATCCTGCTCATAAGAAACAAGCTGCTTTACAGGAAATATTTAAGTTTGTGCAATTGAAGAAGAGTGTCTCCCACAAACTTGGGGGAGGCTTTTCCAATTACTTAATGCTTTTCCTGATCATCCTCTCAAGAAAAATGAAATACTTGATATCTTTTATAATGGACTAACCGATGCTTCTAGGGACCACCTAGATAGTTGTGCTGGTTGTGTTTTCAGGGAACGAACTGTTGAACAAGCTGAAGTGCTATTGAATAATATATTGAGTAATGATAATGATTGGACTCTTCCTGAATCACCTCCTAAACCAACTCCAAAGAAAAGGGGTATTCTATTTCTCAGTCCCGAAGATATACAAGAGGCAAAGAAATCTATGAAAGAAAAAGGTATAAAAGCTGAAGATGTTAAGAATTTACCACCTATTGAAGAAATACATGGTCTTGATAACCCGACACAGGTAGTAAAGGTAAATTATCTCTATAGATTTGATGAAGGTGATATTCCTTATAATAAGTCTGCTAGTCAATGCTTGGATGAATTTGATAACTTTATTGTTAAACAAGAAAATTTCAATGCTTATGTTAGTAGACAATTGAAACGAAATGCTTATATGCTTGACTGCTTGGGAGATTACATGTGTAGGAATGTTAATGATCTCAAAATTATTTGTAAACATGCTTCCATGTTAAAAACTCAAGTAGAACAAGTTCTTAAGGCACAAAATGATTTGCTTAATGAGATGAATAATAAGGTGAATGATAATGTTGTTAGAGTTATGACTAGAGGTAGTAAAATGACTCAAGAACCTTTGTATCCTGAGGGCCATCCCAAGAGAGTTGAGCAAGATTCTCAGAGGATTAATGCTGATGCACCTAGTCCTTCTAGTAATAAAAGGAAAAAGAAAACTAATAGGACTATGCATGTTTCTAGTGAACCTGTTGTAGACACACCTGAGAATCCAAATGATATTTCTATTTCTGATGCTGAGACACAATCTGGTGATGAACATGAACCTAGTGATAATGTTAATGATGATGTTCATGTTGATGCTTAACCTAGTAATGATAATGATGTGGAGATAGAACCTGTTGTTGATCTTGATAACCCACAACCTAAGAATAAAAGATATGATAAGAGAGACTTCATTGCTAGGAAACATGGTAAAGAAAGAGAACCATGGGTTCAGAAACCCATGCCCTTTCCTCCTAAACCATCCAAGAAAAAGGATGATGAGGATTTTGAGCGCTTTGTTGAGATGCTTAGACATGTCTTTTTGCGTATGCATTTGACTGATATTCTGAAAATGTCTCCTTATGCTAAGTATATGAAAGATATTGTTACAAATAAAAGAAAGATACCGAAAGCTGAAATTTCCACTATGCTTGCTAATTATACATTTAAGGGTGGAATACCAAAGAAACTAGGAGATCCCGGAATAGCAACTATACCATGCTCCATTAAAAGAAACTATGTTAAAACTGCTTTATGTGATTTGGGAGCTGGTGTTAGTGTTATGCCTTTCTCTTTATATCATAGACTTGATTTGAATAAGTTGACACCTACTGAAATCTCTTTGCAAATGGCTGATAAATCAACTGCTATACCCATCGGTATTTGTGAGGATGTGCCTGTCATAGTTGCAAATGTTACTATTTTAACGTACTTTGTTACTCTTGATATACCCGAGGATGACAGTATGTCGATCATCCTTGGTAGACCCTTTTTGAATACTGCAGGGGCTGTTATTGATTGCAACAAGGGCAATGTCATTTTTCATGTTAATGGTAATGAGCATACGGTACACTTTCTGAAGAAACAACCTCAAGTTAATAGCATCAATTCTATTGAAAAAATTTCAACTAGTGCTATTGGAGGTTTTGAATTCCCTATTCCTACTGTCAAAAAGAAATATGATATTCTTATTGTTGGGGACATGCATATCCCCGTTGAGGTAACCTTGTGTTATTCGAAAATTCTTCGGTTTCATGTCATTCGGAAGAAGTTTGTTAATAAGATTTGATCAACCTTGTTAATGGATTCCTTTTGATGGGCATGAGATGGATGAATTTAGAAAGCACAACTTTCTGTATCCACTTTTTACTTTCTGTTATTTAGAATAAATAAAGCAAGAATACTATTATTTGTCTGTTTTTTGAATTATCCGTGCAATAAAAAAATGTCCCAAAAATAAAAGTTCTCCATATGCCCTGAAAATTTACTATGATTTTTAATAGAATATTTAAGAATTTTTGGCACTAAGAACACACCAGGGGGCAGCACCAGTGGGCCACAAGCCCATAGTGCGCGCCCACCCCCTGGGCGTGCCTAGGTGGCTTGTGGGCCCCATGTGGGTCCCCCTCACTTATTCCAGCACCCATCCACTTCGTCTTCCTCCAGAAAAAATCATCCCATTGCTCAAACCCGTGTTCTAGCTCATTTTGCTGCCATTTTTTATCTCCTTGCTCAAAGCTCCTTTCGCAAAACTGTTTTGGGAGATTGTTCTTCGGTATGTGACTCCTCCAATGGTCCAATTAGTTTTTGTTCTAGTGCTTTATATATTGCAAATTTTTGCTGCTGGGGTGACCTTGTTCTTGAGCTTGCATGTCAAATTTATATGGTACAAAGTAGTTTTGATGCATGATATAGCTTCTAGACACTTGTTGGAGTAGTTGCTATCAATTTTGTTGAGTTTCGCTCACTTTTATTTTGAGTCACTAAAATTTTCAGATTTTTCAGAGAAAAAGGAAAGAAATGATGAAGAGATGGTTAAGGGCTTCTTCAAGTCGGAATTCAAATGAAAATGAAAATGAGGAGAAGAAGAAGCCCAAGTACAACTTTCTGCGTACGGCGGAGGTTCGGCCATGTGAATGGCCAAGTGATGCATTCTTGAAGGCGGCTAGAATTTATGATGATTTCTATTATTTGGCAGAGAATGCAGGCATAACCGACTTCCTCCAAGATAAGTGTGAACAATACCTTCTGCTCACTAACACCTTCGTGCAAAATTTTCACTTTCATGCTAGGAAAGATCCTCCCATGGTAGAATTTCACTTGTATGACGTGGCTAAGCAAATGACACTTTATGATTTTTGCAATGTTTGCAAATTACCTTATGAGGGTAGCGTCAATGAACCACGCCCTAGAGATGTGGAGGACTTTATTGCTGAAACTACTGTAGGGGAAGAGAGAAGGGACTTTATTGCTTACATTTTCCTGTTTTACGCTATTATTCATTATTTTCTGGGAGATGTTTGATTGGTCGTGGGGACAGCGGAGGCCTTAGTGACCCGGACCTTGCTATTTTGCGCCATGCTTTGATTGTGATAGAACTTTTAGCTTGGGCGCTATTGTTGCTCGTCGGTTAAACACAAACCACACGAAGGGTCCCATCTTTGGAGGCATCTATGCCTCTCGCCTTGCTAAACATTTTGATATACCCATTAGGCATGATGAGGAGGAAACACTGCTACCCACTAGATATTTGAACTATAATAGTATGGTAGCACACGATTTTATTAAGAAGGATAAGGACAAGAGACTCCTCTATAACTTAGTATTTAGTCAGGGTACTTGTGAGACTATTGATTTGCCTGCTTCTTGTTTGTTCGATATTCGTTCAGGCAGGTACACTGTTATGCCCGAGGACATCTACAGATTTTGGGGTCTTGCACAGCCCCCAGCACCTGAGCCATCACCAGTTCTTGATCCATATCAGGAGGCCGTTTTTCAGTGGGAGCCACAGGAGCTCGCCAACCAATGGAACCCTCAGGACCCTCTGGAGTATCGAGGAGAGGGTTATTTCGAGCCGTGGCCCTAGACCAACTTAGGCCAAAAGCCTAAGCTTGGGGGAGTATGTATTTCTCACCGACATTACATTCATGATCACACACTCATTTCAGTTGTCCGTGTTCATACTTTTTCATTGTATTATCCATGTTAGTTTATTTCTTTCTTTCGCTTTCTTCTTGTGTGTTTGAAAAACTTTGAGAAAATCCAAAATTATTAGTTCTTGCTTCTTTTTAGTTTTTCTTTCTAGTTTAATTTAGTTGTAGTATTAAAAGAAAACCCAAAAAGATTTCTCATTCTTCTTTTTCTTGTTGGGAGCTTTCCCGTGTAAATAGTTTTTCTCGTTCTTGTTTTACTTTCTTCAGAAAAACAAAAACTCCAAAATTATTTCAGTGTGTTTCTTTGAAATTCTTTTCCTTTTCTTTGGGTCATAAGGAGAAGACCACGATGAAAATGTTGAGTGGCTCTCATATGCATTATTGTTGATCTAACAAAGAGCCCATATTACCTTGTCTTCTCCTTTTGAATAAATGTTTGCAGATTCCAGCTTAGTCTAATGCACGTGCACTCTTATTATTATTCACACCGTTCGGTCGTGCAAGTGAAAGGCAATAATGACGATATATGATGAAATGATTGAGATGGAGAAAACTGGTAGGAACTCGACCTATTTTGTTTTTGTAAATATGATTAGCTCATCGTTCCTGATTCAGCCTATTATGAATGAAACATGTTTGCAATGACAATTAGAGATTATAGTTACTCATGCCATGCTTAATTAGCTAGGAGTTTATAATGGTTTGTCTTGAGTGCCAACATGCAAATTAAAATGGTTATGATGTAGTATGATAGGATGGTATCCTCCTTTGAATGATTTAAGTGGCTTGACTTGGCACGTGTTCACGCATGTAGTTGAATCAAAATCAACATTGCCTCCACGATATTTATGTTCATGGTGATTTACATCCTACTCATGCTTGCACTCAATGTTGGTTAATCTCAATGCATGTTTATGACCGTTGTCGCTCTCTAGTTGGTCGCTCCTCAATCTTTTGCTAGCCTTCACTTGTACTAAGCGGGAATACTGCTGGTGCATCCACTTCCTTAAACCCAAAGTTGATCCATATGAGTCCACCATACCTACCTATATGCGGTATTTACCTGACGTTCCAAGTAAATTTGCATGTGCCAAACTCTAAACCTTCAAATAATAATCTGTTTTGTATGCCCGAATCTCTCATGTAGTGACTGGGGGCTGTCAGTATCTTCCATGCTAGGTGGGTTATTCTCACGATGAGTGTTGATTCACTTGTCATTCACGAGAAAGTGGCTGGTAATCGGGATGCCCAGTTCCATGCTCGAAATTAAATCAAAATATAAATATCAAACAAAAATCCCCCAGGATAGTTGATGGTATGGACGGTACCTGTTGTTTTGGATTAGCCGTGGAGTGTGATTGTTGGTGGAGGGGGATTAAAAACTTTACCATTCTGTTTGGGAACCGCCTATAATGTATCTAGAATGGAAGATAGTGAGAATCTCTTGGTTGTTATGTTGACAATGAAAGCATACCGCTCAAAATTATATTCATCTCTGTTTTAAAAGCTCGAGCTCTGGCACCTCTGCAAATCCCTGCTTCCCTCTGCGAAGGGCCTATCTATTTACTTTTATGTTGAGTCATCATCCTCTTATAAAAAGCACCATCTAAAGAGCACCACTTTCATTTGTATGTTTTGTTATTAATTGATATTGAGTATGAGTGTGACTGGATCTCTTTTGCCATGAATTACAATGTCTAGTCAGTCCTTGATCTTCAGGGGTGCTCTGCATTTATGCTTTGCGGTTTCAGAAAGGGCTAGCGAAATACCATTTTGTCATATCATATCTTGATTGTTTTGAAAAAGTGTTGTCATCCGAGATTTATTATTATTGCTCGCTAGTTGATTATGCCATTGATATGAGTAAATATGAGACCTAAATGTTATTGTGAATATGGTTAGTTCATAATCTTTGCTGAAAACCTGAATATTGGCTAGACATATTTGCAACAACAAGATCAAACAGAGTTTGTAAAATTTTTTCTTTGTCACCTTCAGTTTGTCAACTGAATTGCTTGAGGACAAGCAATGGGTTAAGCTTGGGGGAGTTGATACATCTCCATCGTATCTACTTTTCCAAACTCTTTTGCCCTTGTTTTGGACTCTAATTTGCATGATTTGAATGGAACTAACCCGGACTGATGCTGTTTTCAACAGAATTGCCATGGTGTTATTTTGTGGTACCCCGACTCAGAGAAACCGGAACGCCCCGCATTCCAGCCCAGAGATCGAGGAGAAGTCTTCTGGAATACGGCACTACTTAGCATAGAACAAATCAGCTCTTTATTACAATCTATATGGATACAAGGGATTACATCGGCACGGCGACACTACGCCTGCCACGGTTGCTCTATGCAAGCCGCAGAACAACACGAAGCAGCGGAATAACTCTAGCAGTGGAACAACGACGACGGTGATGAACTCCACTCCGCAGGGACTCTGACTGGAACGCTTATCCTAGCTCGCAAACAAGGAATCCACGTCAAACAAGCAATCAACTCCGGCATGACATGCAAACTGGCATGACACGCCAGGTCAGTACATTGAATGTACTTGCAAGCTCACAGCAACCAAAGGCAATCAAGACAAACAACATCATGGCAATTACAGGTTACTTAGCAATGATGAACACAATACTATCAGAACAACATGGCATGTACAACATGATACAGCTAGAACAATACGAGCATGGCATGAACATATGAACATGATGATACTAGCATGCAACATGATGACACTATCATGCACCAACTTACTCTGCTCGGGTTACCTGGTAACCATCACATGCACAAGCTTACCATCACGGACATCACACGATCATCTCAGGATCCAATCAAGCTTGGTATTGCAATACCGTAGTAATCATTACATGACCACAAGGAGCTTGACTTTACCCGTGATTCTCGCACAACATCACAAATATCCATCAACTCGGTATCCTCGATACCACGGTGATCCTCTCACGATCACATAAAGATCAACCAACTTCTCTCATCATCGAACCAGGGTTATTATTAAGCACATTATTATTATTACTATTGACCCATAGTGTGATCGACTACGAACTGGGCCCATATTCACGGGCGCGGCTATCGATAGATTAAACACATACTCTGCAGAGTTTAGTACACTGTACCCACACCACGGAACCCATGGCCTCGCACTCCCATTCTGGTGGACCAACGACATTCTGACAAAACCGATCTATTGCCATCACACTCTCCTAGCCACTCCGACAAACTCCCCTTTGGGCTAAGTCATGGGTGGCCCCGATGTCAACCCGTGACATCCAACGACCACCGTCGTGGCAAAACATAAACGGTCCCAAACGGGGACATGTGCACATAACCAAACTCGGGCTCACAAGGCTTATGCCGTCCTACCCGGCCAAGGTAGCACCCGCGCATAACCTTCCCTCATTGGAGGCACCAGCGAGAGGCATGACAATAGACCCAGTTAGGACCCCCCCATAAGGCAAGTGTCGTTGCACTGGTCAGCTCGATTTGGTGGCACCATGACTTAGCCAACAATTGTTCAAGTTCATTTAAGTCCGGTTAAAACTTGAATGCAATAAGCTGAGTCATATTAAAATAACATGATGTAACTAAAATGCATGAGCATGATATCAACATAAGCATGGGGGTGCAACATAATCATCAAGCATATCGACAACAATAAATCATATATCCGAATGAACATGGCATACTGACGAGCATGAATATCACAAGCATAACACTACTCATAGCATAACATGACCACTAGCAACGGAAATAACTACCATGCAAGAACATAACGGTAATATTACCAAGTAAGCATATAACCAACTAGATGCAAAGGAACATGCATATCAACGGTACCCGGTAACAGACGATAAGCATGCATCAGAACGAACCTCACTACTACCAGCATGTACTAATACCAAACATGGCATGTAACAATAATACTAGCAAGAAGTACATGATAACAAGATGCCGAAGAGCATAGCATGAAGGTGAACACAGATCTATAAGCATTACCGAAACAATGATAGCAGTTGCAGACAAACAAACACTTATTAAATGTTCAAGTAGAAAACCATGGCTACTGCATGACTATCATGCAAGTGGTTGTCGTGGCTTGCCTGGGGATGAAGAATGCACCGGGGAGAAGTGCGGACAGATCGCGGAAAGATTCGCCGGAAACAGTTCTCTCCCGAAGGGGGCTATTTACGGGAAAGGGCATAAAGGTCATTTTCAAAATGTTAAAACATCTTGAAAATGATATGAACAGAACGCGCTCGACGAGACAAAGATGTGGGCGTTGGAATCACCTCAATCGGAGTTACGAGCAAAAAGTTGTGACCGTTCGTTCGATAGGCAGAAATCGAATAAAAATCTGTCCATTTCTGCTGCTAACGGGTGAACATTCACAATTTAAAAGATTTGGCGTCGGGCTGAAAAAGAGAAAGCGCATAGCTCAGAATACGTTTTCGGTGAGTAGAAAGCGTATTTCAGACAATACGTCTTCAGCTAACAGAAAGCGTAAAGTGGTAGAGGCGTCTCCACTTATCTGAGGTGGCACTACTCCAGTCGCCGACAGGTGGGGTCGCGCGGGGTGGGGCCCGCCTGGCCGGTCCTTCTTCAACCTCACACTTGGGCGCGCTCCTGGCCGAGGGAGGAGGCCACCCCGACGGCGACTGCTGGCGATTTCGGCCACGGCAGGTGGCTAGCGACCTACCCAAATGACCAGGGGAGAGAGGCGCATCCAGGGGTGGTAGCCGCTGCCGCCGACTAGCGCTGTAGCGGCCGCAACAGAGCTTGCGGCGGAGAGGGGCTTCGGCCGTCGGTGGATATGGTGCTCTGGTGGGGCAGAGGAAGGGCCGAGGCCACGGGGAGGCTCGCCGGACTCCAGGGGACGCGATGGTGGTGGAGGAACAGAGGGGAGTGCTCGGGATTCTCGGAACCGAGAGGGAGCAGGGGCGGTGGCCGTGGCGACCGAGGGAGGTGGGGAGGGCTACTCCGGCATGCTGGACTGGTCGGGGAGGGAGTTGGGAGTGAGGGGAGGCCGATGAGATGCTCGGGAGGGGCTCAGGTGGCCTTTAAATAGCCGGGGATGAGGGGGCCGAGCCGGTTACCGCCCAGCACATCCGGCCGAGGCTCTGTCGAGGCTCAGCGATCATGGGAGGGCGCGGGAACGCGGCGAGGCATCGATGCAGCAGTCACGAAGTAGAGGAGGCCAAGGGGGCACGGGGAGGAAGCAGACAGAGGAGGAAACGACGGCCGGCTACAGTTTGCCCGTGGGCGCGCAGCGACGAGCTCCGATGAGCGAGCTACAAGAGGGGGAGTGAGGTCAGGGATGAAGAGGACGGCGAGGGTGAGCTGCTAGACATGCACGGGCGTGCTGGAAAGACGATCACGAGCAGGGCCCGAGCAAAACGACGTTCTGGACACGCTCATAGCATGCCAAAATGGTGGTCACCGCGCAGACTGACATGTAGAGGACAAGAGGGACTGCAAAGAGTTGTTTGGGGTGAAGTACCTCCAGGGTAGGTTACAACTGAGTGTAAAGCTCGATTAAAAACGCTGTGGTTAGATGGGAAGTGACCCCTGAAGTTTGCTGTAGCAAACTAGATCATGTTACTGTGATCAACTTAGTGAAGTTAAGTGAAAAACTTGATGTCAGGGAGGTTTAGGTTAGGAAGGACTACAGTCCTATGAATTATGAAGAGATTTGGACCACTAATTTATACACTTGCTTTGCAACTGCATAATCTGGTCCAGAAGCAAAAACAGGGAGTAGCACCCACTAGGAGTGATGACTTGGGCTGAAAATGGTCATGGCAGGATGATTTGGGCATATGAGAGTGCCATAAAATTTTCATGCCATTTGGCCAAGCCAAAATGGTACTTCCTTCATACAACACTTCTCTGGACAGAAACTTGGGAAAAATCCTGAGGGAAAATGGGTGAATGAAATGAGCCAAAATCTTGTGGGGATAGGTTATATGGACATGAGAAGGCTTAGGAAAATTTTCAGCCCTAATGGAGCAAGATAAAATATACTTGCTTCACTAACTGAAAATTTGGACAGAAACAAAGAATTGAAGGTGTGCTCACATGGTTGGATTAAATGAGCTAAAATTTTGAGGAGAGTCATGATTTGATGATATGAAGGACCATGCAAAATTTCAACTCATTTGGGTTATCCTAGCTAGTACTTCCTTCACAATGAATTCCCTCAAACAGGAACTTTAAAAAATCACTGAGGAAAATTTACTAGGCAAATGGAGTTGAATTTTGGCATGAGGCAATGATTTGGACATGAAAAGGTGTCCAAAAAGTTTGGGGTCAATCAAGCAAAGATAAATGACACTTCCTTCTCAAAAAGCCATTGAGGGCAGAATAAGAAAAGGAATATTTGTGAATTATCTTTGATGATGCCAAGGAAGGATTTTGACATATTTGAGCAAGATATGACCCAAACAATTTATGAGAATTATTTGGGAATTTTGGGAGTGACAGAAATATAGGTTGCTTCACAACCTAGGGCAAAAAGGATTATTCCTTTAACAGAAAAAGGAATATTCCCTAGAAAAATAATATTGGGGTTGGGCCAAGAGGAAAATGGCAAGGTCTTGGGATGGATATGAGGATGACAAGCCACTCTGGAAAGAAAGAAGAGGTCATCTTCATCAGTTTCTAGACCACATAGCCACGGAAAAAGAAATCTCAAGCAAAATCCTCAGAAAATCAAAAGAAAAAGAAAGGGCCAAAAATCAGGGTGTGACATATTTTTGTGGAAAAATAAAAGTTCTCTGATTGACCTGAAAATTTATGGAGAATAGTTTTGGAATATATAAAAAATATTGGCGCAAGAATCAACCAGAGGGGGGCCACCCAGAGGCCACAAGCCCTGGGGCGCGCCCTGCAGGCTTGTGGGCCCCCTGGAGCCCCTCCGACCTCAACTCCAACTCCATATAACCCTATTCGGGGAGAAAAAAATCAGGGGAAGGATTCATCATGTTTTACGATACGGAGCCGCCGCCGCCTCCTGTTCTTCATCGGGTGGGCAGATCTGGAGTCCGTTCGGGGATCCGGAGAGGGGGATTCGTCGCCATCATCATCACCAACCTTCCTCCATCACCAATTTCATGATGCTCACCACCGTGCGTGAGTAATTCCATTGTAGGCTTGCTGGACGGTGATGGGTTGGATGAGATTTATCATGTAATCGAGTTAGTTTTGTTAGGGTTTGATCCCTAGTATCCACTATGTTCTGAGATTGGTGTTGCTATGACTTTGCTATGCTTAATGCTTGTCACTAGGGCCCGAGTGCCATGATTTCAGATCTGAACCTATTATGTTTTCATGAATATATTTATGTTCTTGATCGTATCTTGCAAGTTGTAGACACCTATTATGTGTTATGATCTGCATACCCCAAGGTGACAATAATTGGGATTCTTTCCGGTGATTACCGTAGTTTGAGGAGTTCATGTATTCACTAAGTGCTAATGCTTTGGTCGGGTTCTCTATTGAAAGGAGGCCTTAATATCCCTTAGTTTCCATTAGGACCCCGCTGCCACGGGAGGGTAGGACAAAAGATGTCATGCAAGTTCTTTTCCATAAGCACGTATGACTATATACGGAATACATGCCTACATTATATTGATGAATTGGAGCTAGTTCTGTGTCACCCTAGGTTATAACTGTTGCATGATGAATGCCATCCGACATAATTATCCACCACTGATCCGTTGCCTACGAGCTTTTCACATATTGATCTTTGCTAAGTTACTTTTTCGTTGCTACTGTTACAATTGCTACAAAACTACTACTGTTACTTTTGCCACCGTTACTGTTACTTCCATACTACTTTGCTACTAAAAACTCTGCTACAGATATTAAGTCTTTCAGGTGTGGTTGAATTGACAACTCAGCTGCTAATACTTGGGAATATTCTTTGGCTCCCCTTGTGCCGAATCAATAAATTTGGGTTGAATACTCTACCCTCAAAAACTGTTGCGATCCCCTATACTTGTGGGTTATCAATAAGTATCGAGTATAAGAAGTAAGCTTTCGGTTTCACCTGCAAACAGATAACTGGAAGCAAATAGCATTGCAGAGAGGGGTTATTAACGGTACATGATGACCAAGTATTCCAATACCATAGGTGGTGCTCCAAATTCCAAAAGCAAATAGTTTGACAAAAACGAAATAGTTTGACAGAAAAGAAAATGGCGAAAGGAAACACCCTGCAAATAACCCGCTTATCTATCACTCGATGTTCTTCTCCCCCTTTTTGTCAACAAGTTTCAAAGAGGAAAGAGAATGCATGCGAGGAACTACTCGTTCGAAGAATCCTCAGAATCAGAACTCAAACTGTTCGGCGAAGCAGAACAAGCGATGGTCGAGGCCGAAGCAGGAGTTGGAGACACAACATGGGCTTCGGGATCAGCTTCAGGAGTAGCAGCATGAGGTGCATCTGGCTTGAAGATAAATGTGCCTGCTGTGTCTTCGAGATCATCATCTGGTTCAACAAACAGCAGGTCGGTGGAGGCGGAACGCTAAGGAAGCACTGGGGTTTGCCTTCGGATGCGAGGAACTTCAAACAACTCCAGATGATCATATTCTTTCTCGATACCCTTGGCAGATAGTTGTTTGCGAGAATAATGCTTGCGCAGAAGGGTCCAGGAGCGCTTCTTTTGTTCCTTCTCATACAGGAGAGCTTGGCGAGCATAATTGTGAAGCAGATTTATCTCAGTCATCATTTCCAGTTTCACTTTCCGGTCGAACTTGATATGACTTTCCAGGGCCTGCTGAATGCGAAGACAAATCTCGTATAGTGAAGGATTCTCTTCATGAGGGATTTCAACTTTTGCCTTCTTGACCTTTGGAACTTTAGCAGACGCAGACATAGAAGCAGAAATAGTAGCATCAATCGGTATCTTCCCTTTGCCGATGTCCTTCACAATTCGGAGTGTCTCACGGACTAGTGGCATATAAACTTTCGGGATATGTGGGCAGAAAAACTTTTCCTCAATAAGCTGCTCAATAGCAAACATGACCCAAGGTGCATATGGCTTCAAAGCTTGAGGGCTATCAGCCGCGCAGGCCAGGTTGCGAATGAAAACATCCGGAATATCAAAATGAATACCCTGAGCTGTGGCTAGAAGAGCATTTGCCACGATGCCATGAATGGTTGCTGGCCTGTTTGTTGGCGTGAGGGAGTTGCAGAGGATATAGAACAACACTTTGTTCTCATAAGCCAGATTCTTTGGATTTGCCTCTATACATTCATCACCAACAAGTTTGGGGTCCATCAGCAGATGAAGTTGAGCTTCGGATACGTCCCAATAGTGCAATTTATGTTCGCGATTAGCATCAAATTTGAACAGAGGAAGATTCAACTGTGCTAAGAACTGGTCAGCCGAACATTTGATCTTTTCTTCTGCAGTAATACATTTGAGAATCCAAGTACTGCTATTTGCAAGGTCCCCTGAGATATAAAGAATGGCATAGAACTGAAGAATCACTTCACGATTCCAACCATGATTGAAACGAAGGAAGCTCTTTAGGAAGATTAGTTCAATCTGCTCGATGGTATGATGGAAGCAGGGTAGACTTCCGAGCTCTGCGAAATCCAGAATCTTTTCCTTGAAAATTAGATTCTTGTCATACAGAATACGAGCATAGTACACGACCTGTTCCTTTGTCCAGAATCTTGGTGACAAGGAAGTTCTTTCTCCATCATATGGACTGGTTCCAAAGAATGCAAGTTTCAAAAGATGAAACTGCTCATTAAAGGCAGGACCATTTGGGCCATCTTCAACAGGTAACAAGGGAAAGGTTTCCAATGGGTTTCTTAGATGTTCCTCTTCACCCATAATCCGGGTCCGAATGTCATCAGGTGCAGGCACACCTTCCTCGATAGGCTTGAGAGGAGCACGAGGCTTCCTTGATTTCTCTTGTACAGATTACTTTGAGGAACTTGATTGTCTATCATTTTTGCTCACTGGAACTCCTTCAGCAGCCTTTTGTCTTTCGGGCATTAGGCCCTTTTCTTTCAATGTATTTCCTTCGGTTGGAGGCACACCAACCTCTTTCTCAGACGCTTGGGGCACAACTGGTACTTCTTGAGTCATCGGCTAATTAGATTTCCTTTCTTCCTCTTCCAACTATGGTGTAGTGGAATGAGGAGCAGGATCATCATCTATCTGGGTAGGGGAACCAGATGATGCGACCAGGGTGGATTTGTCTCGGGAAGCATTTAGCTCCCCTCATTCTTGTCAATCTCCTCCTTGTTTGATTCGGAGGGCTCAGCTTGGAATTGTCTCGGAGGCGATGGATCTGCCTTCGCAACATCGATTTCCTCATCAACATCATCAACTGGGGCTTGCTACTTAGGCAAAGCATTTTCTTCATCAGTCTTTTCCAGGAAGATATCAACAACATCAGGTTGTTCTTGGGCTACTGGAGTAGGAATGATAATCTCCACATGGCCAGCTTGCTGCATAGGTTCATCCTCGTGAGGTGGAGATGATGGAATCTGCTGCAAGGGAGTACTGGAATCAAGTGGAGCATCAGCAACAGTCTGAAGGCGGCGATCTTTGTTTACTTTTGGTTTGCTAACTCTCGCTTTAGCCTTCTGACATTTTTCTTCTTTAATTCTTCTTCGAGCAAGATCTGCCTTGCGGTCAATCTCCTCGTTTCTTCTGTCACACAACTGAGATACCTCCATGTGTAACCATGAGTGCCAATCAATTTTCTCATTCCGCATGAGACTAAGAGCTTTGGTGAGTTCAACAATCTCTTTGTTTAGATTATTTCTTTTGTATTCAGAGTTGGCCTCTCTCCTCATTTTCTCGATGGCTTGCTTGTCTTTGATAGCTTGATTCAGCTTCTTGGAGATTTTTCTCAGCTTAATGAAATGCTTTGTTACCATTTTGGTAACATCATCAGGTAGTCCCAGACTGCTTATATCATTAGATTTTGCATCATATGCAACAATGTCAATCACATCGATCATGACATTGAAATTGTACTTCTATTCCTCCGTGGAAGCAGGAACACAGGGTCTGGCCTTCTTAGCAGATTCATTCGCTTTTCCTTCAGATTGCAGCTTTCTCTTCGAGGCAGGGTTAGTCAAAGATCTTGGAGCTGTAGAACCCGAAGGTTTGTCAGTGAAGGGAATGGATGCACGCCTTGGTGATATCCTTGGAGAGGGTAAAATTTTCATTGGTGAGGGGCTCTTGTATGGCTTGTTGAGTATGGCACATTGGTCATACATTGGAATTTCATCAGGAGCATCTTCGCTGGATGACTCATCAGACGAGTTAGAAACGACCTTCTTTGATCTCCTGATGATGGTTTTCTTTCGGGGAGCACAAGGGGAAACAGATTTCCCAGACTTGCTTCCCTTGGCGGTAGAAGCATGATCCTTCTTCTTTTGGACATCTTGCTGAGTCAGCGCGACGTTTTTGGCTTCAACTTGGTTTTTCTTCGCTTCCCAAGCATCACGCTTGGCTTTGGCCTTCGCCCTTTTAGCAGCTTCCTCGGGAAAATCAGCGATGGTTTTGAGGGAGTTGGGATGAGCATTTGAAGGTTGTTGTGGTCTGACTTTATCATCATTGGGGCCGATGCAATTTTCAGCAATGCAGTCATTCCACGGTGGTGTGAAGGAAAATAGAATCTGGTATTTCTCGCGAACATTTTCATATTTGGTACCATTTTCTTGCCCAGTGGTGGTGAATCTTGTGAATCCTATTGTTGCGTTGAATCATTGATTCACCCTCTAGTGGAGTTCTGTAACTATCTGGATCAGACATTTCAGCCATGGAATTCTTTTCCGTGCCACGACCACCCTTTTTAGGATTACCATCCGAGAAGATGGTTAGGGCGTCTATGACCAATTCATCTTCGGGCTGACTGTGAGCAGAGGGAATCTCCTCATTATCTTCTTTGGATTCAGTCTCATGTTTCTTTTTCGGTGCTTTGGGAGGCTTTGAAGATTTTCCTCCTCCTGTTAATCTCATTCGATCAGACCTTGGTGGAAATTGCGGCAATTCTCCTTCAGAATCTGAATACTTTTCCGAACTCTGTGCCATGACCAACCTGTGAGAAGAATAGATACGAGTGAAAATGGGGTAGGGTCATAAACATGCACAGAAGGTATTTTGAACGAAGAAGAATGTTTTTGGAAGAAACATAGGAATTCATGGTAGTCTTAGAGAAGATATCCTCGATAGATTTTAAACAAGCCATAGAATGTTCAAGGCTGATTAAAGACTATCTAATCTTTCGGATAAGGACACATGAACCTTAGATCGAGGAGAACAAGTATGAGGAAGATCTACAAACCGTACCAGTCAAATCCTAGTGATTCCTAACGATCTACCGTGGTGAAATAAATCAAGGAAAAATAGCATCGGTGAGAACTGCCCTAAGACTGGAGTTATGGACAGGAGTAGTTCCCGATCCAAGCACCCTAACTTGGCAACTTGGATCAGCTATAACAATGCGGGTGGAAGGATTACCGCACTGGCGTGATCAACCGCAACGAAGTTTCACCGGAGTAGCACGGCGAGGCTCCTCGCCGGAGTTGCTTCGAGCAAGGGATCGGGTGGAGGTGGACAAGGGTTTGAGGAACTGGGAGGAAGATGACACGGTGAGGGATATTTATAGCTGGTGAGCCGAACCTCCTCTCCGAAATCTACAGCCCTCAGTTGTGGGACGTTCCGCATTCGACGGACACGATCACGATCATGGGGATTGTGGGTACGTGCCAACCGTTTTCTGCGAGAAAGTCGGGAAGAGAGCAGGAGACCGAAAGGTTCGAAGAAGGGCAAGCGCCGAAAAATGGTTAAAAGTTCAAAGTCAATTTCTTTCGCGACCAAGGACGTCGGACAGAAATTTTCTTCAGATCAAATTGCATGCTTATGACGGACATCATAGATTTGGATGAGAAAGAATAGAGGGACAAAAGTGTCCGAAACAAAAACACTCAGCCAGAAGAGAGGAAACACAAAACACGGAGCTATGAGTGAATTGTTCATCGGACGAAACACAAACACGGTGAAACGAAGACAAACACATGAACGAGAGCAAATAAACACAAAGAACGAGCACCAACAATATAGATCTCAGGGCTAAGAATAAACAAGTAGAATCACTGACAGAGTTCCTACAAGAAGGGTTAGTTCTTTTTTGCAACCCATACTTGCGTGGGCAGCGAGAATCTCATTTGTCTTGACTGAGCAGGGACACTCCTTCCATGAGTTTTGTAGTTCGCCTGTGCATTCCGAGAGTAATCATATGAATATGCATTGAAATTATTTCCAGAGACACGAGCATAATGATTAGAAGAGGTACGCATGTACTCCTTCTGTCGAAGGTTTGACCGATATCCATTCGAGAAAGTTCCAGCGCCAATCTGCGAATGCTAATCATTTCCTCAAAGGGAATCACTCTGCATATTCAAGTTAGCAGTGACAGATAAATTTTCAATGATGCACTTCTTCACCTAGATTTGCTTCTTGGGTGAACTAGACCTGTAGTTAGTCCCAACATACCGAGCAAAAACCTTACCATTCTGTTGTTTGAAGAATTTGTAGTTTGAGTCATCAGACGCGTCAGAAACAACAGAAATGGGAGTGTCATATCCAGACAGAATTGCAGGTTCGAGAGTTTTACTTTTAGCAAGAACCCAACTCGTTCGAGGATATTGCTCGGGAGTCTAGTAGGTTCCATCAACGTTGAGTTTTCTTTCAAAACCCAATCCTTCCTTTCGGGGTTTTTTGTGCAGTATTGACTTCTTGAGCACATCACAGAGAGTTTGATGCCCTTTGAGGCTCTTTAGCATTCCTATCTCAAGCAAGTTCTTTAACCTGCAATTTTCATCAGAGATGGCAAAAAATTCCTCGAAAGAGGGGTTAGAAATACCATTCGTAGTTGTTGCAATATTCTCGATGACAACATTAGATATTTCAGCATTTGAATCAGTGTTGCTACGTTCTAGGCATTGTGAGCAAGGAGGTACAGAATCATCAGGAAGTCGTTTAGATTGCTCGGTGAAGAGAGAAGCTTTTTCTTTTGCTAGCACGTTATGAGACTCTTTCAGTGACTCGAGTTCTTGGTTCCTGTTCAGGAGTTCATCTGATAAAATCTCATAGTCGACTATAAGGGAATCATATCGGTTGGAAAGATCATCAATAGTTGAAGAAAAAGCATCATGCTCTTCGATCAACTTTTGATTCTTCTACATCTCTTCGACCAATAATCCTTCAGCTTTTCTAAGATTCTTCTCAAGTTTTTCAAGCTCATCTTGTTGAGATTTTGCAATCTTAACTAGTTTAGCATAGGCAATGTATTCAGGAGAATATTCAGTCATAGAATTTCGGTGCTTTGCTGATACCTAATCCTTAGAGGTCTTTGTCATGAGACAGAATGCAATTGGTTCATCATCACTTGAAGCATTGTCATCAGTGTCTGATTCGAGTGATTTCTCAGATGATTCATAAGCAATGAAAGCATTGCTTCTTCCTAACCTTCTGTGAAGCTCTTCATCTTCTAATTCTGATTCAGATGTATCATCTTCAGATTCCATATTCATTTCAGCACATACTCTGTTCAGCTACGATATTTTCTTCATATTAGATTCGATGGTTGCTTTGGTTTACACGGCAGTGACTGGTCTCATCGAAGAGGATGAGAAAGATTCATTTTTCTTCGAGAGCTTAGTGTGACGGTCCATTCGAGTGAATCCATTGCAGTGAAGACACATCCATCTATTGCTAGGTTTTCCATCCCAGCAAGGACATTCTGCTATGAGGTGACCGAATTGTTTGCACTTGAAGCACTTTATTTCTTTAGGAGGTAACTTTCTTGAAGATTCAGGCAAGTCAAGTTTGTCATCATTTGTGAGACACAGATTCTGTCTTCTGAGATCACCTACCCTTTCGCTGAGCATTAGTGTGAAAGAATTTCCCCTTCACTTTCCGAAGAAGATTCTTGATATTCATTTTCAAGTTCCATCTTTTCTTTGTGGATAGACAACAACGTCATGACCTCGACGTAGTGAAGTTCTTCATAGTCTGGTCTTTGCTTGATTTCAGCTACGATTAGATCGAAGATTGTATCAAGAGCACTCAGTAGCTTGTTGACCACATCTCTATCGATGATATTTGTTACTCCTCATTGATGAAGTCTTTCAACAATATTTGTCAACCAGTCAGTGAGTTCCATAGCACTTTCCTTACGAAGACTTCTAAAGCCAGCAAACATGGCATGAAGCATTTCAGTGTGAGGATCTGTTCTGGTAATGAATTCTTCATGAGCATTTTTTATGGCATCCCAGAGTTGTTTTGCAGTGTCAAGCTTTTGGAACCGAATGAAAATGTCTTTCGAGATACTATCATAGATGATATCTTTTGCTTGTGCATTCAACCGCAGTATAGCTTTGTCATCAGAATTGGGAGCATCAGGGAGCTGAATGGTGCATCCATTTTCCACAATCTGCCAAAGTTCTATGTTGATGGCTTGAAGTCTGATTCTCATTTTCTCTTTCCAGTAGACATAGTCATTTCCATCGAAGATAGGAAACCTTTCAGAGTGTGAGGATCTACCTGCATATGACATACTCAAAACTCCAAGGTTGTTAGATCTTTAATAAACAGAGACAGGGAGAACCTGCTCTGATACCAATTGTTAGGACCGAGAGTATATCGACCAGAGGGGGGGTGAATGGGAGATTCAAAAATTCTTGCGAATGTTATGAACTGATCCCAAACACAGCAGCGGAAATAAGGTTCGGTATAATTGAACTTAATCAAGTACGTTATTGAGGAACGTATTTATCGAAGTTGGAAGCAATAATAGTTCGAGCATAGGATATCACAGGTTTGACAAAAATGATGGTAATGCAATATGCGAACAGATGTAGTAGCATGAGAGAAAACAGGGTAAGAACTACGAAGGAAAAGCACATAAGAAAAGGTGACGAGGTGAAAGAAAGCGACACAAGGAAATCATGCCAGTCTTAATAAGATAAGTGCAAAGTGCAACTTATACGACTGGGATGACTAAACTGAATGATGAGAATGCAACATGATGAGCAATGAACTCTAACAGATGGGAACGACAGAGATGACGAAAACGAATAATATGCAACAGTCAATGATTGATCAGATAAACCATCGTCACAGAGCACAAAAGTAAACTGCTGAAGGTAATGTAGTAAGGTGAAGTGAACCAGTGGTGCTCGATGGCGACAGATGGATTTGGTAGACCAGTTTGCCCTTCTGCCAAAGGACTATGTCTGGTTGGAGGGGTTGTGATTTAACACGGAAGATAAACTCTCTTCGCCCTATTCTCCTTCAACTCAGAGCTGATCAGACTCCAGTTGATTTCACTCGCGGTAGATACTTGTCGGCGATCTCCAAACCTTCGACAGACCTCTTCGCGAACCACAATGACTCTTGGTTGCTGAAGATCTTGCTCGGTGAAGACAATAAATCTTCAACACTCGAGCCGGAACCTATCCTTCTAGAGAGTGTGCAGCTCTCAAGAGTAATAGGTACAAGAACTCTTAACTCATAACAACTGTCATGCTCAACCACTGTCTAAGTTTTGGCTCTTGATTTTTTCTCTCGATGGATCTTAAACGCAAATCACTCAGAGAGGGGATGCTCAATCAATCTTCTCAGAAATCTTAAGCGGAGCAGCCAATGGGCAACGTTGGAGCAGGGTGGCTATATATAGTCGCAGCCTTCCGTGAAGGGAAAAAGACCAAATTGACATGTGGAGCAGCCAATGGCCGAATGACACAAATCCTACGGTCGGAAATTGAGCACAACGGTAACATTCCTTGTGGAACAAGTAATGCTAACTCCTCAGTTTGAAAGATATCTCCTGCGGCACGAAGAACAATGACTACTACTGGCAGGTAATCATTCGAAACATAAAGAGATTTCTCTCAGTCTTGCATAGGTTTTGGGCTAAGCATCACAGCGGATCTAAGCTTCGAGAACCTATACTCCTCTTAATAGTACGGAGGTCCTATGACTCAAATGAATGAAAGAAGAACAATGAAATGAATACTACATCCACACTTTGTCTTCGACTTCCATTCACTGCAGTCAATTTTCTTCGGACAGAATCTCCGAGCTAATTGCTTCACATCAGCAATAAATTCTTGAGGGGTTAACTCCTTCACATTAATCATCTCGCCTACATGTTTTCAACAGATGTAGCTCATTCTTCTCTGCAACGCAGATATTCTTCGGTGAAGTTCCTCGAACTTGGCACCGGAGACATCATTCTCTTCGGTTCAGCATGGACTATTTCTCTGTGTGCACTAGCAAACAAATCAGGCCATGCATGTTTCTGTCAACAATCTCCAAAACACAAGAGGGCAAATATTGCACCAACAACAATGCTCAAAGAAGAATGACTTCAGAAAAATAACTAGCCCAATAACAAAGTAAAGACTAAGATCATAGAAGTAAGAAAAACGTAATAACTTAAGAACTAACACTACAAAAAAAAACCACTTCCGTGATGATACGTGTTTGTCATAGTAGGTCACGTTTTCTGTCATGCATGTACATCCATGATGATTTTATGACAGAATCAAGATAGCCATACCTGTGCTGTCGTAGAAGTGTTCCATGATAATACCAAAATTATCATCACGGAAGTGTCCACTTCCATGATGATAAATCGCCTGTCATGGAAGTGTTTTCGTCAAGGGTAACCGACACATGGCATCTACCGTAACGGGTCGCCGTTAAGCTATCGAGTTTCGGTTTGGATCCGATAACCAGTTAACAGCCCGGACAATGGGGATTTTCCACATGTAAAATTCTCATTCGCCGGAGTATCCACATGTCGGCTCAGTGCTAGGACAGATGTCATCCAGCGAATGGACGGGACGCGCCTATGATACGTCGACACGTGGCTCGGCCCAACAGTGGCCCATTCAGGTCAAAAGGCCGGCCCATTTGACTTAGTCAAAAGGTAGCGGCCCGGCCCACGGAAGGCCTGTTAATGGCCTGCTCGCATATAGCCCATTTACAGCCCGCTAACTCACGACCCATTATGGCCTATCCAAATTAGGCCCAGTAGCGTCATCTAGGCCGTCCAATATGATTCCAGCCAGTTGTAACTTCCGGCCCATGTATGGCCCATGAAGTCTTTCGGCCCGTATGAGGCCCTTTGTAACTCTTGGCCCATTAATGGCCCGTGGTGAAACTGGCCCGTAATGAACAGTGTATAGCTTTATACCCATTAACGGCCCATTATTCTATTGGGCCATTTCCAGCCCGTGTTATCTTTCGACCTTCTAAGGGCCCATTTTATTCTGGGGCTGATTTGCAGCATTTGATTACTTACGGTCTGTTACTGGCCCGTTCCGGTTGTGGGCCAAATTCAGCCCGTGGTTAAAGTCGGCCCGTTTGTGGCCCGTTAATCCGTTGGTCCGTTTTTCATAGCATCATCAACAAATACGGCCCATTAACGACCCGTTATGCGTGTCGATAGAATCAAGCCAATTATACTGATCGGCCGATTAACGACCCATTATGGTCGGCCCATGAACGGACGATTCCCACTCTAACCCGTTTACGGTCCATAATGCGGTCCATTATTGGCCCATGTTTGGCCAATCGATCATACGGCCCGTAGAAGGCCCATTGATTCTACGGCCCGTAGAAGGCCCGTAGGAGGCCCATGGTCACTACAGCAGATAGCAGGACCATGGTGGCAATGGTTCGTATGTTGCCCATGGTTATTGTGGCCTAGTTATAAAAAATAGGTTATTGTGGCCACTCAAAAAACGCGGAAAAAGAACTGTAGCGACTACAAGCAAACAACTAAACAAGACAATAAGGAAATAAAAAAGCAAGCAACTTACGCTAGGCTATTACGGCTATTACACATATTACATCCACTGGGCATCAAAGTTCACCACCAGTGCAAATATGGGGAACAAAGCAGCATATTACATACAATGGTTGTCAAAGTTGGCGACCAGTGCAAATAAATGCCGCAGCAAAACAAGTCCAGCACTAAAACCACTTCACAACAGCTCAAGAAACAATATCATGTGTATCCACCATGCTGGCAAGACGCTTAGCAAGCTTATTAGCTTTCTCTTGTTTGGTGCTTAAATCCTCCAGCGCTTGCTGTTGCACCAGAAAGTATGCATGTGAATTCTGCAGGGACTTCCTCAGTCCTTCGGCTTCCTGTCACAGCACATCTGATCGATGTCTTTCAACTTGAAGTTGAGACTCAAGGAGCCGAACTGATTCAGGCAACGAGTTCGAAGAGCTGGTGCCAGCAGTAGTGGCCAGTAACTCAAACACTACATCAAGACAAAACTTTGGGGTTGTCTCACTGTCTTCAAGATAGTTTTTATCAGCTTTCTTGGAGACCAACAGGGATGTCTCACTATCTTGAACCTTATCTACATTACTTCCTTTACCATTGCATAACGGGGTACTCTTCTCCAATATTTTGTCCGCATCTAAAAGAGAAACAAGCAGACACAACACAAGTTTACCATGTTGTATATGAAACTCATTTTGGTAAACCAGTTCAGTAGTAAGGTGGACAGGATAACAACATGAAACAAACATATATCTATGTAGTATGGTCACTGTATGGTCTATATCATTCTAGTTTATGTTGCCAAATCAAGATAGAGACAGTTCAAATCATATCTGTTTAAGACAAAGCAGCATAGACAGAATATAAGTATGGGAAACTACACAGCACTAACAACACTTGTCATGTGCATGGAATGAGAACATAACTATTTATTCAATTGAAACTGAAATCAACATAGAGCAAGTTACAACAGCAAACACGTTAAAGAAACAGGTTTAAAACATACCTGTTGCGCCACTGGAGTTTCAATTGCATCCTTTAAATTTGAAATTAGTTGGTATGAGTAAATACAGTGATGCAAGAGCAAAGGAGTATGAACCATAGCTATGGAACCTGACCTGAGAACAATTCTTCTTCTGCTTTAAGCGTTGACTTGGGGTTCAGAGTGGTGGTCCTCGTGCTTTGGGCACTGCAGTTGCCTTACTAACTGCTCGTGTTTGGGTGCTCTATGGTGGAGACTGTGCTGTGTCAACTGGACTTGGTTACTATCTGCTGGGGTTGGGGTTAGAAGGGGTGTAGCTATTCTCTGTCCAACTAGGTAGGGGTACAATCTGCGTGAGTCTGGGTTATGTGTGGTGGGGCTGGTTCTTGGGCAAGAACAACCATGGTTTTATATGCATCGACGGGTAGCACGATCTTTTTTGAAGACCGTGTTTTTACTCCCATAGATACTGCCATCACCCCCTTCAATTCAAATGGCTGATAAACAAGAAAAGTAATTGAATGTACAGACATTGTATGATAGACAGGTGCAATGGATAGTAGGGAAGAAAACAGGGCATGAAATAATTCACATTTATGTTGTCTAACCAAATAGGATAGCTTGACATAATTTCACATATATGATGGCTAATTAAACAGGATAGCATGACACAATTTCACATATGTGATGACTAACTAAACTGCATAGAATGACATACTTCAAAATATGATGACTATGTAAATAGGATGACATGATATAACTATACGATGTGTCTATTAAAGTGGTTGGCATGTCATAATTCACATACATGCCGTCGATGGAAACATAATGGCATGATATAATTCACGGATAGAATGACATAATTCAAATATGATGACTATGTAAACAGGATGAGATGATATAACTATATTATGTCTTTAGAAAATGGGTTGGCATGCCATAATTCAAATACATGCTGTCTATGTAAACATCATGGCATGATATAATTCAAATATATGATTTATATACTAAGCAAGTGAGCAGAGGGAAATCGCATATATGATGTGTCAACTAAGCAGATGGCATTGAATATTGTGCATATGACGTAAAAACTAAGCATTGCAAGACAATGTATGCATGATATGAGTAATATAACCCTGCCAAGTTTGAGCATACACCTCAGGGAGAAAATAGGACTGGTCATCTGTCTCTGAATCCTCCTATGAGGAGCTATCTGTAACCAACAAGATATCTGCTTCAGCAGGTAGCATTGTCTTCTCTGAAGACCTAGTTTTCACTCCATATTTTTCCATCACCAACTCAAATGGTTGATGCACAGGAAGAGTAGTTGAATATACAAACATTGTCGACAAATGGAATACATAATACAAAAAAGGATGGCATGATATAATTCACATATATGACGCTTGGCCAATCAGCATGGCATTGCATAATTCACACACATAATGCCTTGCAACAAGATAGCTTTGCATAATCCACATATATAATGTCTTGCAACAAGATGGCATTGCATCATTCACATATATGGTAATTAGACACTAAACAGGTGGCATTCACACAAAGCATGTCTAAACTAAGCAAATGATATGCCAATGCAAGACACCATATGAGCAATATAACCCTGCCAAGTTAGAGCATGCACCTCGGGGGGGGGGGGGGGGGATATGACTGGTCATCTGTCTCTGAATCCTCCTCTGAGGAGCTATCCATAACCAACAAGACATGCGCTTCATCAGATAGCATTGTATGCTCTGAAGACCTTGTTTTCACTCCAGATTTTTCCATGACCGTGTCAAATGGCTGATGCACAGGAAGAGTAATTGAATGTACTAACATTGTTAACAAATTTAATAGGTAATAAAAAGGATGGCATGATATAATTCACATATAAGATGACTGGCTAACCAGGATGGCGTTGCAAAATTCACATATGTGACGACCCCGGCTTAATCGTGCACTAATCATACACGCAAATGCACACGATCAAGCCTAAGGACTCACTTGAAGATATCACAACACAACTCTAAAACATAAATAAAGTCATACAAGCTTAATATTACAAGCCAGGGCCTCGAGGGCTCAAATACATAGCTCGATGGCATACAAGTGTCAGCGGAAGCATTAGATATCTGGGTACAGATATATTACAGGAAGAGAGATAAGCCTTCACAGAGGCGGGGCAAAATAAAAACTACGATCGAAAAGGCGTGGGCCTCCTGCCCTGGACCCTCCGATCCTACTCCTGGTCGTCAGACGGCTCCTCATAGTAGTAGTACTCTCCGGGCTGGTAGTAGTAGTGGTCGTCGACCTGGACATCTGGCTCCGGGACTCCGTCGTCTGGATGCGACAAATGGATAAAGGGGGAAAAAGGAAAATAAAGCAAACGTGAGTACTCATCCGAAGTACTCAGCAAGCAAGGATCTACACTACATATGCAACATTTTCAAAGGGGGCTGTATAAGTGGACTGGGCTGCAGAAATGCCAGAATAGAGGGGGAAAGCCTAGTCCTATCGAAGACTAGCATCTTCAGCATCTTCAACGGTCTCGCAGCATTAGAAGAGAGCAGAATAACATAATATAAATTATAGCAGTAATGTCATCATCCTCGGCCAGAGATTCTTCCTCGACTCCCCGCGAGAAAGCAATCCCAGAGTCGTACTGTCCAGTTCTCATCTCATGTCATGTTCTAGTTGTACCGATCGGGATACAACTCCGAGTGTCCGTTACCGTAGGACAGGCTATCGATAGAAGTTTCTCCCCTGCAGGGGTGCACCAACTTACCCACCACGCTCGCTTAACTCCAGCCAGACACACTTTTCTGGGTCATGCCCGGCCTCGGCTAAGCAACACACCGCAACCCGACCAAATACTTAACAGAGAGGTCAGCACGCCGCACTAACCTATGCCCCCAGGGGTCTTGGGCCATCGCCCCGAACGCTCCTGCACGTTGCGTACACTGCCGGTGAGCAGACCTAGCAACCCCTTAATACAAGCGCGGTTGCGTTCCCAGTCCAACCCAGCATGTGCCGCTCAGTTGCTGACGTCTATTAAGCTTCGGCTGAAGTATACGACACAGAACGCCCATACTATGCCCACATGATGGTTAGTGCTATCAGGCCAGAGGCCCCTCGGATCAAATATCCAAACCGTTAGTGGATTAGGAGCGCGCGGTAACGAGAAGAGACTCACGATCGATGTGACCCCGTCGCCCCGTCTCGAGGACTTGCGGCAAGGGCTACGAATGCCCGGCCACGCCTCGTAGTTATCTCGCGGGCACCTCTCAGGTCAACCCGACTCCACATCACTTCGCATTCATGCTCGCGCGGGTACCCCTCAGGGCCGACCCGTCTTTAGTATCATGGTTCATAGTCAAGTCATAATATCCAAGGTAGCTGTGTGTCTGACACCGAAGGGAACCCTGAGGAATCACCCTCGATGGAATTCCCGCTCGATGTTATCATCAAGGTGAACGAAGGAGGAATCACCCTCGAGGTCCACACTTGAGAGGTTGCGCGACGGCGTCGGTATCGACGGTGGTGTAGGAGGAATCACCCTCGCTTACCACGACCGATTAACTAACCTACAAGGTTATCATCAGAAGTGCTGACGAGGTATCACCCTCGGCACTCGATAGTAACCCAGCAGTGTCGAGCAACATAGGGGGAAGTGACGTGCGGTGCCCGGGTCTGATCTTCGATCCCGTTGTTCGGGTCTTCTGAGAGTCCAGCGGGGCAGTCAGGACAAGTGGGTCTCTGATAAGGCTCTACCCATCCTATACTAAACAGTTTAGGAGAACAGGCAGGTATCAAAAATAGACTACAATAAAGCAGGCTATGCAGCTGATATAGGACAACAGTAGCAGCAGTAACTTCTAATGCAAGCATAAGAGAGAAGAGAGTGGCCGATATCGGAATGATCAAAATGGGGGTGCTTGCCTGTCTGCTCGACGACAAGGGCCTGATCGTCGGGGACGTAGTCGTACTCCGGAGTGGCGTCTGCCTCAGGAGCTACGACAACGTCTGGGTCTACCGAAAGAGAAGAGGGGGAGGAAACAAGTAAATATCAAGCAATCAGATGCAACACAGTGCTTGCGATGCTATGATGCAGTGCAGGGTTGCCTAAATATGCCTCTAAGTCATTTTAGTTATGTTTAGAATTAATCTGGGATTTATTAACCGGTGTGCGTGCACTATTCATTTACCGGAATCGGGCTCGGAGTTACGAGTTCTTTTACGTAGGAGGTTCCGGCATCGAAACAGACGGCACGATTAGACTCGTCTCATCGTTCTGAGCAACTTTCGTGTTTTAACTTTTTCGATCTGAGCTACGGTTTAAAAGTTATTAATTTTCGAAGTTTAAATGATTTTCTGGAATTATTTTTATTAACAGAAAATGAATTATGACATCAGCATGATGTAATGCTGACATCAGCAAGTCAACAGTCGGCTGACCAGTCAAACCTGACATGTGGGTCCAGTGGGACCCACAAGTCAGCCTTTGTTATCTAACAGTGATTTAATCTAATCTATCAGGGTTAATTAATCAGGTGGGGCCCTACTGTCAGTGTCACTAACTGTTTAATTAATTAAGCTCAATTAGCAAAAGTGATTAATTAGACTAATAAAAGGGGCGGGCCCACAAGTCAGCGGCATAGATGAATAGTGCCCCCACGTTGACCAGGCCAACTGGTCAACGGGACCCCACCGGGCCCACCTGCCAGCCTCACCGAGGAGGCCACGCGGTCGCCACGTCGGAACGGCGGGCGGCGAGGCCCCGACGAGTCCAAAATGCGGCGGCGCTCACTGGAGTGCATCGGAAATCGCCGTCCGGTGATCGTTTGACGCGCGGGAGGCACCGTTCGAACGGGCGCTCGATGCCGAGTCGAACTGTGGCCGTGGCCTGGCCGGAAAACTCGCCGGCGTCGAGGTTTGGCGGAAGCTGAAACCCAGTGAACTCACGCGCGACGTAGCATAGGCTAAAACGGGCGGCGCTCTACTCCTACGGCGCCTACTCAACGCGGTGAAAGCGATGGGCATGAGCGCGGGGCCGTTTGGTCGCCAGAACGGCGCCGGCAACGAGCAGAGGTGAAGGCGCTCTCGGGCGCTCGTCGTGCTTGGTGCTAGGGAGGTCGGTCAAGGGCGTGCGGGTGCTCATTGTGCTCCTAGGAGAACCAGGAGCCCAACGATGAGCTCAGGTGGCCGTGCCAGTGACTGCGGCCATGGCGGCGCAGTGTTCAGCGGCGACGGGTACGAGCTTGAGCGGCGCAGTGGCTATGGCATAGAAGAAGGGCAAGGGAGCGAGGGAAGGGGAGGAGCAGCTCACCGAGAGGCTACGTAAAGCCGTCGGGAGCTTAGGAGCGCAGAACATCGGCGAATCGTCGGGGCTCGCCGGCGTCAGAGAAGAAAGGGGGCGAAGTAGTCTGGTTTCAGCAGGGCCTCCCCGCCTCCACTCGTGGTCAGAGACGAAGGAGTCGAGGACGGCAGAGCTCGCAGGCGTGTTGGCTGAGCTCGGGGACGACGGTGGCCGCGACTACGGCAAGGCCATGGCGACGGAGGCGCTCGGTTGCGGTGGATCTGGAGGAGGAGGAAGGAGGGAGAGGGCGAGCGAGCAAGGGGGAAGTGGATAGGGACGGAGAGGAGGCCGAGGGAGCTCCTCCTTATCCTCTCGTCTGGCCTGAGGCGTCGCGGTGTCGGCGCCGGAGCGGTGAGCACGCGTGTGACCACGGGCGTGGCGACACGGCGACGGAGAGAGAGGGAGGAGGGAGAAACAGGCTGCGGATGGGCTGGGCCTTCAGGTACTGTAGCACAGGCTTAAGTGCACAGTGTCGCTTAGGCCTTTTCTATTTTCCTTAATCTGTATTCTTTATTCCTTTCTGATTCGGTAATAGTTAGGCCACTTGTATATTTTTGTGAAATGTGAAAGTTGACCCAAATATTAATATGCAATATTAGCCTTTACCAAAAATTGGTTTGAACAAATTTGTGTTTCATTTGAAATTGAAATGATTTTAATTGGATTTAATAATTCTGTTTTGGTGCTGTTTCAATTTGTTTAAGTCACTTAATTAATCCAAGTATTACTGGTGATATTTTTATGTGTGCTTCTGGAATATTTGCTAATTAGTGAACATTTTTCCAAAGGTGTTTGAGCAAATTTATTTTGCACTTTTGAATTTGAGTAAATTTTCAGATTGGAGTTGATTGGCTTTGGATAACCACTATGTTTAGGCACTGCAAATGATATGACTTGGCAATATTAGCAGCTGATCAAAGTGGTAGTTACACAGGGGTGTTACAAGTTCTCCTCCTCTAAAAGAAATTCTCGTCCCGAGAATTTAGGAGGTAGAAGGAAAGAGGTCGGGATATTCTTCCCGAAGATGATCCTCGCGTTCCCAAGTGGCTTCATCTTCAGTGCGATTCGACCACTGCACTTTCAGGAACTTTATCGTCTTCTGACGAGTTCGACGTTCAGCTTCATCAAGTATGCGGATCGGATGCTCCTTATAAGGCAAGTCGTCTTGCAACTGAAGTATCTCGTGATCCACTGCGCGGTGCGGAGATTCCTTGAAGCATTTGCGAAGTTGCGACACGTGGAAGACATCATGAATATGAGAGAATTGTGGCGGCAACTCCAATTTATAAGCCACCTGTCCATGTCTGGCAACAATGCGAAAGGGACCAATATAGCGAGGAGCTAGCTTGCCCTTGATTCCAAAACGACGGGTGCCTTTCATAGGAGTGACACGAAGATAAGCGTGATCACCTGGTTGATAAGTCAGACCCCATCGTTTGCGATCATAGTTGCTCTTCTGGCGGTCTTGAGCTGCTTTGATATTTTCCCGGACAATTCTGACTTGTTCTTCAGCGGGTTGAATAATGTCTGGTCCAACGAGAGGTCGTTCCCCAGTTTCTGACCAATTCAGAGGGGTTCGACATTTACGTCCATAGAGAACTTTGAAGGGGGCCATTTTCAAGCTGGCTTGATAACTGTTGTTATAAGAGAACTCGGCATACGGGAGAGAGTCCTCGCATTTCTTACCGAAGGATATAACACAAGCGCGAAGCATGTCTTCAAGCACTTGATTAACGCGCTGAACTTGGCCTTGGGATTGGGGATGATAAGCTGAACTCCATGTAATGTGAGTTCCCATAGCTTCTTGAAAACTTTCCCAGAACTTGGACGTGAAAAGACCGCCACGGTCCGAACTGATCTCCTTCAGAATACCGTGGCGTGAAACGATTCTGGAGATATACAGCTCTGCTAGTTGACTAGCAGTGATAGTCTCCTTGACAGGCAGAAAATGAGCAACCTTGGAAAGTTGATCGACGACGACAAGAATAGCGTCGTGACCTTTCTGAGACTTGGGAAGACCAGTAATGAAATCCATCTGCACTTTATCCCACTTCCACAGAGGAATAGGGAGTGGCTGAAGAATTCCAGCAGGCTTCTGATGTTCTGCTTTCACGCGACGGCATACGTCACATTCAGCAACGTATCGAGCAATGTCCTGCTTCATTCTGGACCACCAGTACCTCTGTCGGAGATCGCGATACATCTTGGTGCTACCCAGATGGATAGACAGCGGTGTATCATGAGCCTCCTTCATGACCTTGTCAGTCATAAGCTCGAAGCGAGGTACTACGATGCGGTCTCGGAAATATAATGTTCCATCTTCAGCAACTGAGAAATCCCGGTACTTATCTAGGTGAAGCTCCTTCTTCATCAAGTCAATTTCAGCATCTTTGGCTTGCGCTTCCTTAACAGCCTTCTGAAGGTCTGGCTGTACCACAAGGTTATTAAGAGAACCTTGGGGAACAATTCACAGATTCAGCTGATGCAATTCTGCATAGAGACGAGGTTGAGCTCGCCTAACCATGAGGTTGGTACAATATGACTTGCGGCTCAGGGCATCGGCCATTACATTAGCCTTGCCCGGGGTATATGAAATACCACAGTCATAGTCCGTAATTGTTTCTAACCATCGTTGCTGATGGAGATTAAGATCCGGTTGAGTGAACAAGTAATTCAGACTTTGGTGATCGGTAGAAATCTCACACCGATTACCCAGAAGGTAATGACGCCATAACTTTAATGTATAGATCACTGCAGCCAGTTCAAGGTCATGCACTGGATAATTTTCTTCATGCGGAAAAAATTGACGTGAAGCATATGCAATCACTCTTCGCTCTTGCATTAGGACACAGCCTAATCCCTGACGAGAGGCGTCGCAATATATCACAAAGTCCTTGCAGGAATCAGGAGGAGCAAGCACTGGAGCAAAAGTAAGCTTGTCCTTGAGGGTCTGGAAACTTTCCTGACATTTGTCTGTCCACTCAAACTTAATGCCTTTGTGGAGCAGATTAGTCAAGGGCTTGGCGATCTTGGAGAAGTTCTCGATGAATCGGCGGCAATAACTGGCTAGACCGAGGAAGCTTCGGACTTGCTTGGCATTCTTCGGAGGAGTCCAGTCAAGGATAGCCTGAACACGCTCTGGGTTAACGGCAATACCGTCCTTGGAAATCACATGTCCAAGGTAGGTCACTTCGGAAAGCCAGAATTCACATTTGGAGTACTTGGCATATAACTTGTGCTCTCGAAGCCTCTCCAGAACAAGGCGAAGATGCTCGGCATGTTCTTCCTTATTCTTCGAATATACTAGGATATCGTCCAGATATACCACGACGAACTTGTCGAGGTAGTCCATGAATATGTAATTCATTAGGTGGGAGAACGTAGCTGGAGCATTCGTGAGGCCAAATGACATGACGGTGTATTCATAGGAGCCATATCGAGTAACGAATGCAGTCTTTGGAATATCCTCTTCGCGGACACGGATCTGGTGATAACCCAACCTCAAGTCGAGTTTAGAGAACACCGAAGATCCAGCAAGTTGATCGTATAAGTCATTGATCCGGGAAGCGGATATTTATTCTGAATGGTTGGCTGGTTGATAGGACGGTAATCTTGGACCAACCTATTCGTACCATCTTTCTTCTTGACAAAAAGAGACGGTGCTCCCCAGGCAGAGGAACTAGGGCGAATGAAACCCTTCCTTAAGGATTTATCAATTTCTTCTTTGAGCTCGATAAGATGGTGCGGAGGCATCTTGTAGGGACGCTTCGCAATAGGAGTGGTGCCAGGCTTCAAGTCAATGACGAACTCGACAGCTCTAGCAGGGGGTATTCCTGGAAGTTCTTCTGGAAAAATATCCGTGAAGTCACAGACAACTGGGATGTTCTCGATCCCCTCAAGCGGAGAAGCATTCAACATGTTCAAGGCATAAATCTGAGCCTCAGCGTTCTGAGTGATATGAGCTCGGTAGTTCACTAACTCATCTGATGGATGAAGGAGGTGTACAACCTTAGTGGCGCAATTGATTGAGGCGTAATGAGCCTTCAACCAATCCATTCCCAGAATAAGGTCAATGTGGGAATTATTCAGAATTATGGGGAAGGCCTGAAACTTTCTCTCTTCAATCACAATAGTGATGTCGGGGCTGAATATGGTGGCTTGGCACCGACCCACGGGAGTGTTTACAACTAACGGATGGTGTAGTGTTTCACACTTAACGTCATGCAAGAGTGCAAAATGTTCTGACATGAATGAATGCGATGCTCCTGAATCAAATAAAACAGTTGCAGGAACTGAATTAACAAGAAGTGTACCCATCACAGTTGCTGGTTGTTCGGGGTCTTCATTCATGTTGACATGGAAGGCCTGCCCACGACCATAAGAAGGTCTGGCATTGCTGTAGTGAGGCTGAGAATTCCCACGGCCATTACCACGGCCAGCAGAAGGAAGAGCCAACTGATTCTGATTCTGAGAGCAATCTCTGGCACGGTGACCTGGCTGGCCACACTTGAAGCAGAGTCCATTGTCAGGACGTGGTGCAGGAGCTCGAGGTACTGGAGCTTACAGAGGCTGCCTCGGTGGTGGAGGAGGCAGACGTGGTGCAGCATAGGAAGGCCTGTGCACTGGTGCTGCTGGACGGTACATGCTCTGTGGTATCCAAATGCGGCGCTTCTGGGAAGACGATCCCGAAGATGAGCCCGCCTCACGAGTGCGTCTGGTCGCTTCTTTATGTTTCTTCAGTCCAGTCTCGACCATAATAGCCTTTTTCACCAAGGTGGCGAAATCAGGGTAGTCTTGAACAAGCAGGGCTAACTGAATGTCATGGTGCAGCCCTTCGCGGAATTTCTCCTGCCTTCGGTCATCAGTGGGAACGTCCTCTTCAGCGTAGCGGGACAAATCAAGAAACTCGCACTGATATACTTCCACAGACTTGTTGCCTTGTACGAGATTACGGAACTCGGCCTTCTTCCGAGCTATGACAGCTTGGGGAATGTAGCGGGCACGGAAAGCAATCTTGAATTCTGCCCAGGTGACGATGGTACTAGGTGATAGAGTCTGTCGGTGAGTAGCCCACCACTGTGATGCGGGACCCTTCAGAAGGTATGTCGCAAAGGTGACATAGTTGACCTGGGCGACACCAGCAGACTCCATCTCATGGGAGATGTCACGTAGCCAATCATCAGCATCCAGTGGATTGACTGTGTTGCGAAAGAACGATGGGTTAAGTCGCATAAATTCTGGCAAGGTGATGGAAGGTAGCGGCTGGTCGGCATTGGGACGGGGGAATTGCTGCATAATCCCCGTCATGAATTGGCGGTTGAGTTTGAACTGTTGCATCATTGCAGCCATATAGTCAGGTGGCGGCGGCGGAGGTGGATTGTTGTCAGCCATCCTGCTAAATCGACAGGGGTAGTTTAGCAGAAGCCAATGTGAGTGTAAAGCGTCATGCATGATGCAACATGACGGAATTTAAATAGTACAGCAGATGCTTAATAGTAGTCATTAAGTCATACAGATCCATACAGCGTCGGTTACATTCGGGCAGCATAACGGCGCAAATTCAAAAGCTAGACATGCTAGGCGGCGCGCAGGCACGCGGTAAGGAAGTACACAATGAGACATAGCAAAGGCTACATCAATGTCAAAGAAAACCACTGAAACGGGGTAGCTGCAAGTGCGGACGACGGATGTTCGTCGCAGAAGGATCCTGCGCTCCATGTGCACTCTGATGCAGAACCCGGTCTCGAACTGTAAGAAGAGGTCCACGTGCAGGCGTGTGACCTCCCACAGCAGGCCAATCGATCCCTGATGGCATCTCGGTCCTGCTCGGGTAAAGAATGTGCTCCGGATGTATCCCTGCACGAACAGCTGGTAGCAACTGCATCATAGCCTCGTAGAGTCGTGCTCGAGTGGCAAACAACTCGACAACGAGAGCTCGAACAGTGTGATCCAGAGCCTGAGTATAGTGAATCAGAACTCGCTGATCGTAACGACGAGGCTCGTACGGGGCAGAAACAGCTGGGTAGTATCCAGTAGCATCTCCAGCAGGGGCATACGGAATGTACCGATACTCAGAAGCATCCAAGCTGGCGCTGTGCTCTCCTCGGAGGCGTGCGACAGCAGAGTAGGCGGCATCATGGACTGCCATCTCAATCGTCACGCCGATACCGTGGAAAAGGTGTAGCTCAGTGTTGGAGTCATCCATATGATCGTAGATGCGAACATCAGCATAGTACTGCTCCTAGTTGAACTCACGATAAACCTCGTAGACCATGTACTCGGAGCACTAGCGGTATCCCAGCCTGATCAAGAGGGCGATCAGAACAGCTGGAAACCCAGGGACGTCTCGAGCACAGGTGCGAAGCACAAGCTGTGTCGCAGGGCGAGGTGGAAACAGACGGTCCATCTGAAATAGAGAAGATTCAGGATTGTCATTCGACGACGAGAAACATAATAGATCTCGAATGGAAAGATTAAACAAAACAATGGAAAGGAAATGATTATCAGACTAATCAGATCAAAGACAGGGAAATCGCACTGAATCCAGCTCTCCGGGTGGATAGAATTTACGAGGTCCTAAGTGTCGGTGTTAGTAAATTTTATTAAACCTGAATAGAAGAGAGGTTAGAGTCCCAGAGTAAAGATGAGGAATAAAAGATCCTAATTCCACCCAGTTGGCAACGTGGGCCCGTAAGCCACACAGCCAAGTTAGTAAAATAGTTTTCGATCACTAGACTCAACTTCGGCCAAGGAATTGGATAGGGGGATTCCTAGAGGCAGTCGGCTCTGATACCAACCTGTGACGACCCCGGCTTAATCGTGCACTAATCATACACGCAAATGCACATGATCAAGCCTAAGGACTCACTTGAAGATATCACAACACAACTCTAAAACATAAATAAAGTCATACAAGCTTAATATTACAAGCCAGGGCCTCGAGGGCTCGAATACATAGCTCGATGGCATACAAGTGTCAGCAGAAGCATTAGATATCTGGGTACAGATATATTACAGGTAGAGAGATAAGCCTTCACAGAGGCGGGGCAAAATAAAAACTACAATCGAAACGGTGTGGGCCTCTTGCCCTGGACCCTCCGATCCTACTCCTGGTCGTCAGACGGCTCCTCGTAGTAGTAGTACTCTCCGGGCTGGTAGTAGTAGTGGTCGTCGACGGGGACATCTGGCTCCGGGACTCCGTCGTCTGGATGCGACAAATGTATAAAGGGGGAAAAAGGAAAATAAAGCAAACATGAGTACTCATCCAAAGTACTCAGCAAGTAAGGATCTACACTACATATGCAACATTTTCAAAGGGGGCTGTATAAGTGGACTGGGCTGCAGAAATGCCATAATAGAGGGGGAAAGCCTAGTCCTATCGAAGACTAGCATCTTCAGCATCTTCAATGGTCTCGCAGCATTAGAAGAGAGCAGAATAACATAATATAAATTATAGCAGTAATGTCATCATCCTCGGCCAGAGATTCTTCCTCGACTCCCCGCGAGAAAGCAATCCCAGAGCCATACTGTCCAGTTCTCATCTCATGTCATGTTCTAGTTGTACCGATCGGGATACAACTCCGAGTGTCCGTTACTGTAGGACAGGCTATCGATAGAAGTTTCTTCCCTGCAGGGGTGCACCAACTTACCCACCACGCTAGCTTAACTCCGGCCGGACACAATTTTCTGGGTCATGCCCGGCCTCGGCTAAGCAACACGCCGCAACCCGACCAAATACTTAACAGAGAGGTCAGCACGCCGGACTAACCTATGCCCCCAGGGGTCTTGGGCCATCGCCCCGGACGCTCCTGCACATTGCGTACACCGCCGGCGAGCAGACCTAGCAACCCCTTAATACAAGCGCGGTTGCATTCCCAGTCCAACCCAGCGTGTGCCGCTCAGTTGCTGACGTCTATTAAGCTTCGGCTGAAGTATACGACGCAGAACGCCCATACTATGCCCACGTGATGGTTTGTGCTATCAGGCCAGATGCCCCTCGGATCAAATATCCAAACCGTTAGTGGATTAGGAGCGCGCGGTAACGAGCAGAGACTCACTATCGATGTGACCCCGTCGCCCCGTATCGAGGACTTGCGGCAAGGGCTACGAATGCCCGGCCACGCCTCGTAGTTATCTCACGGGCACCTCTCAGGTCAACCCGACTCCACATCACTTCGCATTCATGCTCGCGCGGGTACCCCTCAGGGCCGACCCGTCTTTAGTATCATGGTTCATAGTCAAGTCATAATATCCAAGGTAGCTGTGTGTCTGACACCGAAGGGAACCCTGAGGAATCACCCTCGATGGAATTCCCGCTCGATGTTATCATCAAGGTGAACGAAGGAGGAATCACCCTCGAGGTCCACACTTGAGAGGTTGCGCGACGGCGTCGGTATCGGGGGTGGTGTAGGAGGAATCACCCTCACTTACCACGACTGATTAACTAACCTACAAGGTTACCATCAGAAGTGCGGACGAGGTATCACCCTCGACACTCGATAGTAACCCAGCAGTGTCGAGCAACATAGGGGGAAGTGACGTGCGGTGCCCGGGTCTGATCTTCGATCCCGTTGTTCGGGTCTTCTGAGAGTCCAGCGGGGCAGTCGGGACAAGTGGGTCTCTGATAAGGCTCTACCCATCCTATACTAAACAGTTTAGGAGAACAGGCAGGTATCAAAAATAGGCTACAATAAAGCAGGCTATGCAGCAGATATAGGATAACAGTAGCAGCAGTAACTTCTAATGCAAGCATAAGAGAGAAGAGAGTGGGCGATATCGGAATGCTCAAAATGGGGGTGCTTGCCTGTCTGCTCAACGGCAAGGGCCTGATCGTCGGGGACGTAGTCATACTCTGGAGTGGCATCTGCCTCAGGAGCTACGGTAACGTCTGGGTCTACCGAAAGAGAAGATGGGGAGGAAACAAGTAAATATAAAGCAATCAGATGCAACACAGTGCGTGCGATGCTATGATGCAGTGCAGGGTTGCCTAAATATGCCTCTAAGTCATTTTAGTTATTTTTAGAATTAATCTGGTATTTATTAACCGGTGTGCGTGCACTATTCATTTACCGGAATCAGGCTCAGAGTTATGAGTTTTTTTTACGTAGGAGGTTCCGGCATCAAAACAGACGGCATGATCAAACTCGTCTCGTCGTTCTGAGCAACTTTTGTGTTTTAACTTTTTCGATCTGAGCTACGGTTTAAAAGTTATTAATTTTTGAAGTTTAAATGATTTTCTGGAATTATTTTTATTAACAGAAAATGAATTATGATGTCAGCATGATGTAATGCTGACATCAGCAAGTCAACAGTCGGCTGACCAGTCAAACCTGACATGTGGGTCCAGTGGGACCCACATGTCAGCCTCTGTTATCTAACAGTGATTTAATCTAATCTATCAGGGTTAATTAATCAGGTGGGGCCCTACTGTCAGTGTCACTAACTATTTAATTAATTAAGCTCAATTAGCAAAAGTGATTAATTAGACTAATAAAAGGGCCGGGCCCACACGTCAGCGGCACAGATGAACAGTGCCCCGCGTTGACTAGGTCAACTGGTCAAACGGGACCCCACCGGGCCCACCTGCCAGCCTCACCGAGGAGGCCACGCGGTCGCCACGTCGGAACGGCCGGCGGCGAGGCCCCGGCGAGTCCAAAATGTGGCGGCGCTCACCGGAGTGCATCGGAAATCACCGTCCGGCGATCGTTTGACGCGCGGGAGGCACCGTTCGAACGGGCGCTCGATGCCGCGTCGAACTGTGGCCATGGCCTGGCCGGAAGTGGCCGAAAAACTCGCCGGCGTCGAGGTTTGGCGGAAGCCGAAACCCGGCGAACTCACGTGCGACGTAACATAGGCTAAAACGGGCAGCGCTCTACTCCTACGGCGCCTACTCAACACGGTGAAAGCGATGGGCATGAGCGCGGGGCCGTTTGGTCGCCGGAACGGCGCCGGCGACGAGCAGAGGCGAAGGCGCTCTCGGGCGCTCGTCGTGCTCAGTGCTAGGGAGGTCGGTCGAGGGCGTGCGGGTGCTCGTTGTGCTCCTGGGAGAACTAGGAGCCCAATGGTGAGCTCAGGTGGCCGTGCCAGTGACTGCGGCCACGGCGGCGCAGTGTTCAGCGGCGACGGGTACGAGCTTGAGCGGCGCGGCGGCTATGGCGTAGAAGAAGGGCAAGGGAGTGAGGGAAGGGGAGGAGCAGCTCACCAAGAGGCTACGTAAAGTCGTCGGGAGCTTAGGAGCGCAGAACGTCGGCGAATCGTCGGGGCTCGCCGGCGTCAGAGAAGAAAGGGGGCGAAGTAGTCCGGTTTCAGCAGGGCCTCCGCGCCTCCACTCACGGTCGGAGACGAAGGAGTCAAGGACGGTGGAGCTCGCAGGCATGTTGGCTGAGCTCGGGGACGACGGTGGCCGCGACTACGGCAAGGCCATGGTGACGGAGGCGCTCGGTTGCGGTGGATCTAGAGGAGGAGGAAGGAGGGAGAGGGCGAGCGAGCGAGGGGGAAGTGGATAGGGACGGAGAGGAGGCCGAGGGAGCTCCTCCTTATCCTCTCGTCTGGCCTGCGGCGTCGCGGTGTCGGCGCCGGAGCGGTGAGCGCGCGTGTGACCACGGGCGTGGCGACACGGCAATGGAGAGAGAGGGAGGAGGGAGAAACATGCCGCAGTGGGCTGGGCCTCCAGGTACTGTAGCACAGGCTTAAGTGCACAGTGTCGCTTAGGCCTTTTCTATTTTCCTTAATCTATATTCTTTATTCCTTTCTGATTCGGTAATAGTTAGGCCACTTGTGCATTTTTGTGAAATGTGAAAGTTGACCCAAATATTAATATGCAATATTAGCCTTTACCAAAAATTGGTTTGAACAAATTTGTGTTTCATTTGAAACTGAAATGATTTTAATTGGATTTAATAATTCTGTTTTGGTGCTGTTTCAATTTTTTAAGTCACTTAATTAATCCAAGTATTACTGGTGATATTTTTATGTGTGCTTCTGGAATATTTGCTAATTAGTGAACATTTTTCCAAAGGTGTTTGAGCAAATTTATTTTGCACTATTGAATTTGAGTAAATTTTCAGATTGGAGTTGATTAGCTTTGGATAAACACTATGTTTAGGCACTGCAAATGATATGACTTGGCAATATTAGCAGCTGATCAAAGTGGTAGTTACACAGGGGTGTTACAACATATATGATGCCTGGCTAAACAAGATGGCATTGCATGATTCACATATATGATCTAGAAACTAAACAGATGGCATTCACACAATACATGTCTAAACTAAGTAGATGACATATTTTATGTATAAAGTAAGCAATGCAAGGCACCATATGCATGATATGACCAACATCAGCATGCCAAGTTAGAGCAAAAGACCTCAGGGGGTAAATAGGAGTGGTCCGCTCCCTCTGAATCCCCCTCTGAACAGTTATCTTCCTCTTGATTACAGTCTGGAATGGGGGGAGGGGGGTTGTTTTTGCGCCCACCATAGAACGATGTCTGCATGAAATTATATTGCCACGCAAGGCTCGTCTCTTTTGCTCTACATGTTCAGTACCATTGTGTACAATAACTGACATGCATAGGAATAAAACATAGTGAGATTATGTAAGGAATGCATGCACAAATCCAGAGTGATGGTAGAAAACTATGGATAGACCCAAAACCAACGATAGCAGGCAGATAATATCTTCAGTTAAAAAATACAAACAATGGCTCCTTTAATATTTGTTTCCACCCAACATGAAACTCATAGTAGACACCCGAGATTAACCAGATAGTAGACATATAGTATTGATTGCTGCCCCAATATGTACCCCACAACCATTTAAAAACTCAAGTTTGAGCATTAGTTTGGACCTGACTCGGAGTATAATCGGTGAACAAGATGATAAAGTAGCATGTCATCGTATTAAGCGATGCATAACGTAAGCAGACATGAAAGAGTGCGACCTCTCTTGCGGACCCGTGTAGTCCTCAAGGTCATTGTAACACCCCAAGTGGTTAACTACAGTAATCCCCTTTTGATTATGCCATGTCATCATGATTATCAGTGCCTAATCATCATATTGCATTTCAGACTCCAAATTCAAACTTCAAATGAATTCAAAGTGGAAAATAAAAGTTGTTCAAATCAGTAACTAAAATGTTAATTAAATGGCAAATATTCCACAGACAGTTCTAAAATTGTAACCAACATTTATTAAATTAATTAGGTAACCCAAACCTCCTCTAACAGTGGCTGAGAATAATATTTAATAACCTTTTAATTAATCTAAGTCAAATATGAAATGATGATTTACCCAAACTAGTTTTTGGTGGTAGGGTACATTGTACTGCTAATTATGGACTAGGTCAAACTTTGAACAAAATTCATTTGGTGCTCAAACATTTTGCAAACGGAAAAGAAAAGAAACAGAAAAAGAGAAAAGGGAAAGGGCCTAAAGACCCTACTGTGTCCGTGGGCTCTAGTCGCTACAGGCGCCGGCCCGACCCACCAGGTGGTTATCCCCAACCTACTGCTCACTCCTCTCGTTGTCGACCGCAGACGCACCTGCGCGCACTGGCCCCACCCGTCCTCGCCGCTCGACACCGCGCCCTGCCGCTCTCCCCGGTGGTTAAGGGCCCCCCCCCCGAGCCCAGCCAAACCCTAGGCCTCGCCACTTCTCCCTCGCTCATCCCTTCCCCCCCTCTGTTTCTGCTAGCCCGAGCAAGCTCGTCGCACGCCACCACGAACCACCGTGGCCACCGACCCCTGCTCGCCGTTCTGAGATATCCAGAAGCGGCTCAATGGTCGACTCCTTCGACTAGGCCAACGGTATCGACCGGAGAAGCCTTACAACGCCGCCATCGCCGTCTTCCCCAACCACGGTCGTCGTCGTCAAACCACTTCGATCCGCCGCCTCAGACCTCCTCACGCCTCCCCGAGCCCTCCTCTGCATTCACTGTGAGCCGCCGCCCATTTTCCCCCTCTCTTCTTACTACCTCGTGCACCATAGCCGCCCCCCTGCTCGAGGCCGATGACACCGTCTGCCATGGCCGCGAACCTCGCGCTCCCGTGCTTCTCTTCGTGCGCCAGTGTTGCCATCGTGCTCAGGGAGGCCTCCTGGTGCTCCCTGTAGGTTTAGCTCACGCGCAGTTGGACCGGAACGACGTTTGCGTCGAACCCCGATTCTGGCCGCCGCCTGGCTCGTCGTCCGGCCGACTCCGGCGAGCCCTCGCCTGCCCAACACCTCCACTGGATGCGTGACTCCGCGCCCGACCGAACGGTCCTAGCCGCGCCCCAAACGGCGGCTCGTAGCGCACTCCAGCGGGACGCCGCCGTGTTCTGTGGCGCTGGCGTTTAGACGTCGGCCGGCACTGTTCACGGGCCCGCGCGTCAGTTAGTTAATTAGGGCGCTAATTGCTGTTTAAACACTAACCTAACCACTAACAGTCACTGACATGTGGCCCCACTTACTAAATAACCCTTCGGTTAGTATGAGCCTATGACATGTGGGGCCCAATCACTGTAGCGGTTAAATTAACACTAATACACTCCTGTGACACTGACTGTTGGGTCCCACCACTAATTAAACCAGTTTAATTAATCTATTAATCTAAACACTCACTGACCACTGGGACCCACGGTACTGTTCACCCTCTGACCAGTCAACCGTTGACTGCTGACTCAGCAGTCAACGGGGCCCACACGTCAGCCACTGCTGACTGGGCGGTGACTTGGTCAACCTGGCCCACTGGTCAGCCACTGTGTGCACTCAGTGTACATAGAGCTGGGTACCCGTAGCATTTTCCAATTTATTTTCGAATTTAAACTAATTCCAGTAAATTCCAGAAATTACTAAAAACTTTAGAAAATCATATCTTTTAAACCGTAACTCCGATGAAAATAATTTATATATGAAAAATGCTCAGAATTTCGAGACGGATCCGAATGCGCGGTCCGTTCGTCCATCACACGTCCCTAGCTACCCGAACATGGAACCATTCCCCTCCGGTCATCTGTCTGACAAATGTCCGGAACCGGGAAAACATTCCCGGATGGATTCCTCCTTCCTCGGTAACGTGCAACCATACGTTAGGACACAGCCGGCACTGCATATTGTCATGTTATACATTGTGTAGCACTTGTTTGCTTAGTATTTACTGTTTCTTCCCCCTCTTCTCTCTCGGTAGACCCTGACACCGACGTCGTCCCCGAGACCGACGCAACTCAGGAGCCCGACGCCATCGTTGACGACCTTGCCCTTGCCGCCGAGCAACCAGGCAAGCCCCCCCCCCTTTGATCATCCCGATATCGCCCATTCTATTTTCTCATGCTTGCATTAGAATTGCTGCTGCTACCGCTTTACCTATTCTGATGCATAGCCTGTTTATTGTAACCTGCTGTTGATAATTACCTGCATATCCTAAACTGCTTAGTATAGGCTGGGTAGAGACCTATCAGTGACCCCACTTATCCCGACTGCCCCGCTGGATTATCCGAAGACCCGATCAACGGGATTGAAGACCAGGCCCCGGCACCGCACATCACCCCCCCTAGGTGTAACGACACTGCAGCGTTACTATCGAGTGCCGAGGGTGAAACCTCTTGTAGCACTTCTGATGTTAACTCTGTAGAGTAGCTATTCGGTCGTGGTCATCGAGGGTGATTCCTCCTTCACCGCTTCCGATAACGACGCCGTCGTACAACACCTTAAGTGTGAACCCAGCGAGGGTGATTCCTCCGAGTTCACCTTGACCGATACATCGAGTAGGAGTCCAACGAGGGTGATACCTCGGATTCCCCTGATGTTATGGACACATGGATACCTGGACTTTACATTTGTTACATGGAAAGGCGGGTCGACCCTGAGGGGTACCCGCGTGTGATGTGAAGACGAGTTGCCTGTATGGTGCCCGAGTGATGAATACGAGGCGCGGCCGGGCATTCTTAACCCTTGCAGCAAGTCCTCGAGACGGGGCGACGGGGTCACATCTTTCGTGAGTCTCTGCTCGTTACCGCAAGCCCAAGGTACTAACCATTTGGATATTTGATCCGAGCAGGCCTCTGGCCTGATAGCACTAACCATCACGTGGGCATAGTATGGGCGTTCTGCATCGTATGCATCAGCCGAAAGCTCTGTCAGACGTCCAGTTCAGCATGGCGGCACGGTCGGATCGTGTCGGCCACCGGAGGCGATGCTGGTATCCACCCTGTGCGCAACGACCCGGAGGGCGAGGGGCGATGGCCAAGACCCCCTTTCGCTTAGGATGTAGACTGGCGGGGACCTCTCTGCTGAGCTGTAGGTAGGGCTGCGGTGTGTCGTTTGGCCGAGGCCGGGCATGACTCGGAAAAGTGTGTCCGGCCGAGCGTGGTGGGTAAGTTGGTGCACCCCTGCAGGGAAGAAAACTTCTATCGATAGCCGTTCCTATGGTAACGGACACTCGGAGTTGTATCCTGATTGATACAATTTAGAACTGGATACTTGGATACTATGGCTCTGGGATTGCTTCTCGCAGGGAGTCGAGAAGGGATCTCAGGACGAGGTTGATGACTGTATGGCTCTGGGATTGCTTTCTCGCAGGGAGTCGAGAAAGGATCTCTGGGTGAGGTTGAGACTTAATGATACTACTACATTATATTGTTCTGTTCTACTCTCTTCTATTGCTGCAAGACCGCTGAAGATGCTAGTCTTCGATAGGACTAGGCCTTCTCTCTATTCTGGCATTTCTGCAGCCCAGTCCACATATACAGCCTTCTCTTTGAAAATGTTGCATATGTAGTGTAGATCCTTGCTTGCTGAGTACTTCTGAGTACTCACGGTTGCTTTGTTTTCCTTTTCTCCCCTTATCAGTTTGTCGTGACCAGAGGACGGAGCCCCTGAGACAGATGCCCCGTCGATCAACTACTACTACTACCCAGAGGATGGATACTACTACGAGTTGACTGACGACCAGGAGTAGGATCGGAGGGTCCCAGGCAGGAGGCCTACGCCTTTCGATCGTAGTGTTTTATTTTGCCCCGCCTTTCTACAGGCCTTTCTGTTTCTGTTTCATATCTGTACTCAGATATCTGATGCTTCCGCTGACGCTTGTATGCAAGATTATGTATTCGAGCCCTCGAGGCCCCTGGCTTGTACTATAAAGCTTGTATGACTTTATTTATGTTTTAGAGTTGTGTTGTGATATCTTCCCGTGAGTCCTTAGGCTTGATCGTGTGCATTTGCGTGTATGATTAGTGCACGATTGGGCTGGGGGCGTCACAAGTTTGTATCAGAGCCGACTGCCTCTAGGAACCCCCTTTCCAACTCCTTGGCCGAAATTGAGTCTAGTACCGAAAAACTAATTTACTAACTTGGCTGTGTGGCTTACGGGCCCACGTCGCCAATTGGGTGGTATTAGGATCTTTTACTCCTCGACCTATAATCTGAGACTCTGATCTCTCTTCTATTTGGATTAAATAAAGTTTACTAACACCGACACTTAGGATCTCGTAATTCTCGCCCACCCGGAGAGCTGGATATCTGTGCGATTTCCCTGATATTGATCTGATTAGTCTGAAAATCATTTTCCTTTCCATTGTTTTGTTTAACCTTTCTCTCCGAGTTGTATTATGCTCCGAGTTGTCATTCGATAAGACCGGATTCTGCATCAGAGTGCACACAGAGAGTAGGATCCAGCAAGTTGATCGATCATCGGTGTTTTCTAAACTCGACTTGAGGTTGGGTTATCATCAGATCCGTGTTCGTGAAGAGGATATTCCCAAGGCTGCATTTGTTACTCGTTATGGCTCCTACGAGTACACTGTCATGTCATTCGACTTAACAAATGCTCCAGCTACGTTCTCCCGTCTGATGAATTATATCTTCATGGATTACCTCGACAAGTTCGTCGTGGTATATCTAGATGATATTCTGGTTTATTCAAAGAATAAAGAAGAACATGCTGAACACCTCCGTCTTGTACTGGAAAGACTCCGAGAACACCAGCTGTATGCCAAATACTCCAAATGTGAATTCTGGCTTTCTGAAGTAACCTACCTTGGTCATGTGATTTCCAAGGATGGAATTGCTGTTAACCCGGAACGAGTTCAGGCTATTCTTGACTGGACTCCTCCGAAGAACGTCAAGCAAGTGAGAAGTTTTCTCGGCCTTGCAAGTTATTGCCGTCAATTTGTTGAGAACTTTTCTAAGATTGCTAAGCCTTTGACTGATCTGCTTCACAAGGGCGTTAAGTTTGAGTGGACAGAAAAATGTCAGGAAAGTTTTCAAACACTCAAAGACAAGCTGACGTCTGCCCCAGTACTTGCTCCACCAGATTCATGCAAAGACTTCGTGATTTATTGTGACGCATCTCGTGAAGGATTAGGCTGTGTCCTAATGCAAGAGCGCAAAGTGATTGCTTGTGGCTCTCGTCAGTTGCGCCCACATGAAGAGAATTATCCGGTACATGATCTAGAACTAGCTGCTGTGATCTATGCATTGCAGTTGTGGCGACATTACCTTCTCGGTAATCGTTGCGAGATCTACACGGATCATAAAAGTTTGAAGTACTTGTTCACTCAGCCATCTCTAAACCTCTGTCAGCAAAGATGGATGGAGGCCATTGCGGACTATGATTTGGGTATTTCCTATACCCCTGGCAAGGCTAATGTGATAGCTGATGCCTTAAGCCGCAAGTCCTATTGCGACAACCTCATGGTTAGGCGAGCTCAACCTTGTCTTTATGAAGAATTGTGCAAGCTGAATCTGCGTATTGTTCCACAGGGTTCTCTTAATAACCTTGTGATACAACCAGATCTTGAGAAAGCTGTTAAGAATGCACAAACTAAAGATGCTAAAATTGATCTGATGAAGAAAGACCTTCACCTTGTAAAGTACAGGGATTTCTAGTTGTTTGAAGATGGAACCTTGTATTTCAGAAACCGCATTGTGGTACCTCGCTTCGAGCTTATGACTGACAAAGTCATGAAGGAGGCACATGATACCCCGTTGTCTATTCATCCGGGTAGCACCAAGATGTATCGTGATCTCTGTCAAAGGTACTGGTGGTCTAGAATGAAGCAGGACATTGCTCGTTATGTTGCCGAATGTGATGTGTGTCGTCGCGTTAAAGAAGAACATCAGAAACCAGCTGGAATTCTGCAACGACTTCCTATTCCTCTGTGGAAATGGGATAAGGTTCAGATGGATTTCATTACAGGACTTCCCAGGTCACAGAAGGGTCACGATGCTATTCTTGTCGTCGTCAACCAACTCTCTAAAGTTGCACACTTTCTGCCTGTCAAAGAGACTATCACTGCTAGCCAGTTAGCAGAGTTGTATATCTCCAGAATTATATCACTCCACGGTATTCCGAAGGAGATCAGTTTGGACCATGGCGGCCTTTTCACTTCCAAATTCTGGGAAAGTTTCCAAATAGCTATGGGAACTCATATTACCTGGAGTTCAGCTTATCACCCCCAATCCCAAGGCCAAGTCGAGCGAGTCAATCAAGTGCTTGAAGACATGCTTCGGGCTTGTGTTATTTCTTTCGGTAAGAAGTGGGAAGAATCTCTTCCATATGCCGAATTCTCTTACAACAACAGCTATCAAGCCAGCTTGAAAATGGCTCCCTTTGAAGTTCTATATGGACGTAAGTGTCGAACCCCTCTAAATTGGTCAGAAATTGGGGAACGACCGCTCGTGGGTCCGGATATTATTCAACACGCCGAAGAACAAGTTCGTATTGTCCGAGAAAACCTCAAGGCGGCTCAGGACCGCCAGAAGAGCAACTACGATCGCAAATGATGGGGTTTAACTTATCAACCCGGTGATCAAGCTTATCTTCGTGTCACTCCTATGAAGGGCACTCACCGTTTCGGAATCAAGGGCAAGCTAGCTCCGCGCTACATTGGTCCTTTCCGCATTGTTGCTAGACGTGGTCAGGTGGCATATAAATTGGAGTTGCCACCACAATTCTCTCATATCCACGACGTCTTCCATGTGTCGCAACTTCTTCGTTGCTTCAAGGAATCTCCGCACCGAGCTGTGGATCACGAGATGCTCGAACTGCATGATGATCTTTCATATAAGGAGCATCCGATCCGCATTCTCGATGAAGCTGAACGTCGGACCCGTCAGAAGGTTACCAAGTTCCTCAAAGTGCAGTGGTCAAATCATACTGAAGATGAAGCCACTTGGGAACGCGAGGATAATCTTCGTGCGAAATACCCCGAACTTTTTCCTTCTACCTCTTAATTCTCGAGACGAGAATTCTTGTTAGTGGAGGAGACTTGTAACACCCCAAGTGGTTAACTACAGTAATCCCCTTTTGATTATGCCATGTCATCATGATTATCAGTGCCTAATCATCATATTGCATTTCAGACTCCAAATTCAAACTTCAAATGAATTCAAAGTGGAAAATAAAAGTTGTTCAAATCAGTAACTAAAATGTTCATTAAATGGCAAATATTCCACAGACAGTTCTAAAATTGTAACCAACATTTATTAAATTAATTAGGTAACCCAAACCTCCTCTAACAGTGGCTGAGAATAATATTTAATAACCTTTTAATTAATCTAAGTCAAATATGAAATGATGATTTACCCAAACTAGTTTTTGGTGGTAGGGTACATTGTACTGCTAATTATGGACTAGGTCAAACTTTGAACAAAATTCATTTGGTGCTCAAACATTTTGCAAACGGAAAAGAAAAGAAACAGAAAAAGAGAAAAGGGAAAATGCCTAAAGACCCTACTGTGCCCGTGGGCTCTAGTTGCTACAGGCGCCGGCCCGACCCACCAGGTGGTTATCCCCAACCTACTGCTCACTCCTCGCGTGTCGGACAGCAGACGCAACCGCGCGCATGCCCCCCCCCCCCCCGTCCTCGCCACTCGACACGCGCCCTGCCACTTCCCGGTGGTTAAGGCCCCCCCCCCCCGAGCCCAGCCAAACCCTAGGCCTCGCCACTTCTCTCGCTCATCCTTCCCCCCTTTGTTTCTGCTAGCCCGAGGCAAGCTCGGCAGCGCCCAGCCAAACCACGGAACCACCGTGGCCACCGACCCCTGCTCGCCGTTCTGAGATATCCAGAAGCGGCGCAATGGTCGACTCCTACGACTAGGCCAACGGCATCGACCGGAGAAGCCTTACAATGCCGCCATCGCCGTCTTCCCCAACCACGATCGTCGTTGTCAAACCACTTTGATCCGCCGCCTCAGACCTCCTCACGCCTCCCCGAGCCCTCCTCTGCATTTGCTGTGAGCCGCCGCCCATTTTCCCCCTCTCTTCTTACTACCCCGTGCACCATAGCCGCCCCCCTGCTCGAGGCCGACGCCACCATCCGCCATGGCCGTGAACCTCGCGCTCCCGTGCTTCTCTCCGTGCGCCAGTGTTGCCATCGTGCTCAGGGAGGCCTCCTGGTGCTCCCTGTAGGTTTAGCTCACGCGCAGTTGGACCGGAACGACGTTTGCGTCGAACCCCGATTCCGGCCGCCGCCTGGCTCGTCGTCCGACCGACTCCGGCGAGCCCTCGCCTGCCCGACACCTCCACTGGATGTGCGACTCCGTGCCCGACCGAATGGTCCTAGCCGCGCCCCAAACGGCGGCTCGTAGCGCACTCCGGCTCGACGCCGCCGTGTTCTGTGGCGCCGGCGTTTAGACGTCGGCTGGCACTGTTCACGGGCCCGCGCATCAGTTAGATAATTAGGGCGCTAATCGCTGTTTAAACACTAACCTAACCACTAACAGTCACTGACATGTGGCCCCACTTACTAAATAACCCTTCGGTTAGTATGAGCCTATGACATGTGGGGCCCAATCACTGTAGCGGTTAAATTAACACTAATACACTCCTGTGACACTGACTGTTGGGTCCCACCACTAATTAAACCAGTTTAATTAATCTGTTAATCTAAACACTCACTGACCACTGGGACCCACGGTACTGTTCACCCTCTGACCAGTCAACCGTTGACTGCTGACTCAGCAGTCAACGGGGCCCACACGTCAGCCACTGCTGACTGGGCGGTGACTTGGTCAACCTGGCCCACTGGTCAGCCACTGTGTGCACTCGGTGTACATAGAGCTGAGTACCAGTAGCATTTTCCAATTTATTTTCGAATTTAAACTAATTCCATTAAATTCCAGAAATTAATAAAAATGTGAAAATCATATCTTTTAAACCGTAACTCCGATGAAAATAATTTATATATGAAAAATGCTCAGAATTTCGAGACGGATCCGAATACGCGGTCCGTTCGTCCATCCCACGTCCCTAGCTACCCGAACATGGAACCATTCCCCTCCGGTCATCTGTCTGACAAATGTTCGGAACCGGGAAAACATTCCCGGATGGATTCCTCCTTCCTCGGTAACGTGCAACCATACGTTAGGACACACCTGGCACTGCATATTGTCATGTTATACATTGTGTAGCACTTGTTTGCTTAGTATTTACTGGTTCTTCCCCCTCTTCTCTCTCGATAGACCCTGACACCAACGTCGTCCCCGAGACCGACGCAACTCAGGAGCCCGACGCCACCGTTAACGACCTTGCCCTTGCCGCCGAGCAACCAGGCAGGCCCCCCCCCTTGATCATCCCGATATCGCCCATTCTATTTTCTCATGCTTGCATTAGAATTGCTGCTGCTACTGCTTTACCTATTCTGATGCATAGCCTGTTTATTGTAACCTGCTGTTGATAATTACCTGCATATCCTAAACTGCTTAGTATAGGCTGGGTAGAGACCTATCAGTGACCCCACTTATCCCGACTGCCCCGCTGGATTATCCGAAGACCCGATCAACGGGATTGAAGACTAGGCCCCGGCACCGCACATCACCCTCCCCCCCCCCCTAGTTGTAACGACACTGCAGCATTACTATCGAGTGCTGAGGGTGAAACCTCTTTTAGCACTTCTGATGTTAACTCTGTAGAGTAGCTATTCGGTCGTGGTCATCGAGGGTGATTCCTCCTTCACCGCTTCCGATAACGACGCCGTTGTACAACACCTCAAGTGTGAACCCAGCGAGGATGATTCCTCCGAGTTCACCTTGACCGATACATTGAGTAGGAATCCAATGAGGGTGATACTTCAGATTCCCCTGATGTTATGGACACACGGATACTTGGACTGTACATTTGTTACTTGGAAAGGCGGGTCGACCCTGAGGGGTCCCCGCGTGTGATGTGAAGACGGGTTGCCTGTATGGTGCCCGAGTGATGAATACGAGGCGCGGCCGGGCATTCTTAACCCTTGCAACAAGTCCTCGAGATGGGGCGACGGGGTCACATCTTTCATGAGTCTCTGCTTGTTTTCGCATGCCCAAGGTACTAACGATTTGGATATTTGATCCGAGCAGGCCTCTGGCCTGATAGCACTAACCATCACGTGGGCATAGTATGGGCGTTCTGCATCGTTTGCATCAGCCGAAAGCTCTGTCAGACGTCCAGTTCAGCATGGCGGCACGGTCGGATCGTGTCGGCCACCCGAGGTGATGCTGGTATCCACCCTGTGCACAACGACCCGGAGGGCGAGGGGCGATGGCCAAGACCCCCTTGCGCTTAGGATGTAGACCGGCGGGGACCTCTCTGCTGAGCTGTAGGTAGGGCTGCGGTGTGTCATTTGGCTGAGGTCGGGCATGACCCGGAAAAGTGTGTCCGGCCGGAGTTAAGCGAGCGTGGTGGGTAAGTTGGTGCACCCCTGCAGGGAAGAAAACTTCTATCGATAGCCGGTCCTACGGTAACAGACACTCGGAGTTGTATCCTGATTGATACAATTTAGAACTGGATACTTGGATACTATGGCTCTGGGATTGCTTCTCGCAGGGAGTCGAGAAGGGATCTCAGGACGAGGTTGATGATTGTATGGCTCTGGGATTGCTTTCTCGCAGGGAGTCGAGAAAGGATCTCTGGCTGAGGTTGAGACTTAATGATACTACTACATTATATTGTTCTGTTCTACTCTCTTCTATTGCTGCAAGACCGCTGAAGATGCTAGTCTTCGATAGGACTAGGCCTTCTCTCTATTCTGGCATTTCTGCAGCCCAGTCCACATATACAGCCTTCTCTTTGAAAATGTTGCATATGTAGTGTAGATCCTTGCTTGCTGAGTACTTCTGAGTACTCACGGTTGCTTTGTTTTCCTTTTCTCCCCTTATCAGTTTGTCGTGACCAGAGGACGGAGCCCCTGAGACAGATGCCCCGTCGATCGACTACTACTACTACCCAGAGGATGGATACTATTACGAGTTGACTGACGACCAGGAGTAGGATCGGAGGGTCCCAGGCAGGAGGCCTACGCCTTTTGATCGTAGTGTTTTATTTTGCCCCGCCTTTCTAAAGGCCTTTCTATTTCTGTTTCATATCTGTACTCAGATATCTGATGCTTCCGCTGACGCTTGTACGCAAGCTTATGTATTCGAGCCCTCGAGGCCCCTGGCTTGTACTATAAAGCTTGTATGACTTTATTTATGTTTTAGAGTTGTGTTGTGATATCTTCCCGTGAGTCCTTAGGCTTGATCGTGTGCATTTCCGTGTATGATTAGTGCACAATTGGGCCGGGGGCGTCACAGTCATCTGCTCAGTTGATGATGGTAATGCAGTTGTCATGGCTGCCGGCCACGGGGAAGAAGATCTGAGGCGGCGAAAGACAGTCTGGAGGGCGGATCCCTGCTGTGGTGAACCCTTTCGTCGTTGGACCAGCTGAGTTGGGGTAGACCACAGCGCAGCAGGAGCGAGACAAAGCACACAAGGTTTTCTTTGACACATATCTGTAACAGAAGTAATTCTGTAAGGGCTTGTTTGAATTGGAGGATTCTAACAATGCAGGTATAGGAAATACACAGGAAAAGGATAGAAATGCACGTGCAAAACGGCGAATTTAAAAACACAAGATTTCTGCCAATCTGGGTGTTTGGTTCCCAAGAATTGGAAGATCACAGGAATGCAAAGAAGCATGGTGAAATTAAGTCAAACCACAAGAAAATGTACGATTATAATGCTTCTATGCTACTATCTCTTGGTCTTGTGCTTCATGAATAGGAATTTGAAAAGGAGGCCAAGTGGATATTAAAATTCCTATGATTTTTCTTTCAAGGAGACACTAAAGCAACAAATCCTATAGTTTTCCTTTGCTCCATTCCTTTGAACCAAATGCATGAATAGTAGTACCATAGAAAACTTTCCAATTCCTATGTTTTTACTTCACTTTTCCTTTCAAGCACTGGTGATTCTAGTAGGCAGGCTTGAACAGGGAAAAGCCTACACTCCAAAAATGTTTTTGTGCTACTTCTAATACTTTGGACCCAGGCCACTGCCCTACTAGCTCAACTCCCAGGCCCATCCACAAATGCACAGCTCAAACACGCAGAAATAAATAATGATGGCGTTTGAGAGAGTCCATCACGGATAGCTAAGTTGCCTGTTATCTCACTGCTTGTCATATAGTAGGAGAAACTAATCGTATTTCACGTTACTACGCGTGTTCAGTGGACAGTATATATAACATGTAGAGTAAAAAAGTGATGCAACAAGTGTACAACCTCTTTGGCGAAGCCATGTCGATCTCAGCATCATTGGGTTGGTCGGTGAGGATGCTCCGACTGATGTGGCTGTCCGAGGAGGGGAAGCAGATCTTAGGCGTCTGGAGATGGAGCCGAGGGTACTGTTCCGCTGTGATGGAGGGTTTCGTCGTTGGAGCAGCTCCGATGAGTTGTACAACGGCGAGGCTGAAGCAGGACAAGAGAGACAATGTTAACCTAAGTGGAATTCTAATAGAATCTCCAATAGATGATGTAAAATACATAACCACAAAGTGCTAGATGTAAAATACATCAGCCGCTCATCTCTGAACTTAACTGTCGAAACTGAATTTAACTATCGAAACTAAATTTTACTGTCGAAACTGAATTTTGTTGTCGAAATTGAATTTTACTGTCGAAACTGATCGCACTAGTAGCAGAAAAGCAGTAGCAGCAGCAGCGTGTGCGAGAGCCAGGGCAGCTGGTCGTGTAGCAGCATCTCGGGTAGCAGCTGCAGGGGCTTGAGCGAGAGCAAGATCTACTGCTCGTGCAATAGCAGCGCGAGCAAGAGTAGAGCAGCAGTGCAAGCAAGAGCAAGAGCAAGAGCAGCAACGCGAGCAAGAGCAAGAGCAGACCAGGCAGGGGACCGAGAGCAAGAGTAGAGAAGCAGCGCGAGCGAGAGCCAAAGCAGCAGTAGCAGCTCCTACTGATGTGGACGTCGCCGCCGAGGGAGCGACGCCATAAAGGAAGTGGCCGGCGACGCCTCCGTAGATGGAGCCTCGCCATGGCGGCTCGGGACCGAGCACCGGCAGCACCGAGAGATCGAATCAAGAAGAAAATGCAGCGATTAGTGTAGAACCTCTTTGGTGGCGCTGATTAGGCCTCAGCTTCATCCGAGGAATCGGTGATGGTGCTGCTCTTCCGGTGGTGCAGGTGAAGATGGTGCTGTGGGAATGGAGGTGGCGCGAAAGATGAGGCGAACGTCGGGGCAACTCCTTGGAGGTGGAGGACGGGGTGGATGAACCGGCGGGACGATGAGATCGACGACAGATCCTCATCCGGTGCGGTGGATGAGGGACATCGAGGTGTTGCCGTGGACGACATTGTCGGGGAAGAGGCTCTGGCTGGGTGGCAGATGGAGGAGGGTGTGGGGCTTCGCTGGTTTTCGCGTCCTCGGTGTACGAATGGGGGGCGGAGGGGATGGGAGCGGGGAACCCTGGCTTAGGGACGTGCTTGTCCGGAATGTGGGGTAAGTTACGAAAGTACCCCCACCAATTTGAGCTAGGCGGTTCTTTCGGTTCAGGGGTATCACGGGAATTTCGTGTGTCGGGATTTCACAGGAGGTGGGCGTTTTCGCGCGCGTTGTAATTTTGGGATAGCAAGGCTCGGGTTGAGATGGAGGGAATTTTTGGAGCACAACGAGACAAAGAGATATCTTAAAATTTCGGGGTAACAAGGCGCGGGTTGAAGAGGCGGGAGTTTCGCAGCACGGTAGACAGAGATGCTAGCTTAAAATTTTGGCATAACAATGGCGGCTTGGAATTTCGGGAGAACAAGCTTAACGTGTAGAAAAAAACAAAACAAAAAAAACAATTCGCACCCCACTACAAAAAGCCATGTCCTATTTTACTATATTACTAGAAATGCCATTCAAATACAACAACACAAAACTAAAAAATTGGGACAACAAGCTTAACATGTACAGTACCAAATCAATTTGCACTTCCCTCGACAATAAAAAAACAATTCATGTTGTTTAGCATATGAACTAAATTTGAGTACATTTTCCCTGTTTGAATGGGATTGTACTCGGGTTAGTTATACAACCATCTAAATATTATCTTCACAACACATGACATGAATATAGGGGTAGTAAGTTCCCATATAAATATGAACTACATGTACATACGATCTCGAATTCAAATATATGTATCCATTTTATGTTGAATTAAAATCATAGTACATGTATGCTCTAGCTAGGTGTTCGGAATCTAAACCATGTATGATGCTATGTACAATGTGTTTAACACGCACAACACACACACACACACACACACCATTTAGACTAGTAAGGTACACGTGCATTGCACACATGAGATTTGGCAACCAAATTATGAATAAATAATACACTATAGCATGTAAGCTTTGAGTCATATATGCATGATGTAGATGTTCGTTTAATTCTTATAGTTCATCTCATTCAAAATCAATTAGTTTTTATAAAAAAGTTAATCTATTTTAAGGTTCATGGAATTGTGCGCTGTAAAGCATAAAGTAAAAACAAATAATGGCAATTCATCTAGAATTTTTTTTGGGCAATTATGATACGGAAGATTCTAGAACAAAGGAGAAGTGCTTCTGTTTTGAGGTTTGTGCATTATGCTTAAGTTCAACCATGCAGTCTTCTAGATTGTACATGTGGATGAATCTGGTGGAATGTAGATGATATCCAACGACCAGTAGTGCTCGGATTTGCCATCTCTGCATTGTCCGATTGGCTTCATCCAACGACCATCTTTCAAAGTTATTCACACACTATATAGGGGTATATATATGTGATGCCAAAGCCTCCCATCATCTCCAATTTGAATAGTGTGTCCATGCATGTATGCAATGTGGCCAAATGATGCCTGCCATCGGTACCTCAAATTCAAATCAGTCTAACCTCTTGTTCAATGTGTATACAGTATAGCATGCTCGTTTCCAAACCACACCACGCATATCTCAGTTATATTCATGCATGCATGGGTTTCAAACATCATGATCTCTTATTCAAATATTTGAATTCAACTTTACATTGATTATGACCTCACATAGTCTTCTACACCCACACAGTCATCTTCTCTTTATAGTTGTACCACTTTCTCTCGTGCATGCATGCACACACACTACCACTCGGCATTATCCATCGCACACACGCAATCTTTTTCTTCAGGCCGGTCTCCCATGCATGCACACAAACACACATCCCCCTCTTCATCACTTCGGGCATTCTTTATCTCTCACATGCATGCGCAACGATCGATGTTCCTCTATGTGTGTGTATATATATAGCTAGGTCTTCCCCAGTTTTTCACACAAACCGATCGATCTATATATCTAGTCAGGTCTCACCCTCTTTCCCACGTACACATCGATCAATCTAACTCTCTATATAGGACTACATAGCTAATACACACACATTATCTATCCATCGTCTCCCTCTCGTCATCCATACCTTTCGCTTCATCTCTCAGACGCGCGCACAGTGGCGAAGACAGGGGGCAGCAAGGGCCCTGGCCCCCCTAACATCACAATATTGAGGCTAATATGAATGTGATCAGCAGATCAATTGTTGGTAAAATGGTTTAAGTTGATGAATTGGCTCTCCCCATAAAGGATTAGCAATGCTTGGCCCCCTAGCTCATTTAATTTTCATGGCTCTGCCACTGCGCGCAACCGTGCACGTTCTCGCCCCCTCTCTTTAAATATCGATCTCGCACTTGTGCACTCCTTCACAGTCTCCCTCCACTTGGCCCCTCGCACCATCTTCCAGCCCCCCTCCATATCCTAGTGCTTGCACGCTCGTAGAGCTCTTCCCTCTATCTGTCTTTATCGATATCTCGCGCGGTTGACCCCTCCCCTCCCTTGTCGTATATCACCCCGACCCCATGCACATACATTTATGTATATAGGCCTCTCCTTCACACAAATTGCATTGACACGTATTCCCTCACCATATTTTAGTATCTCTCACACACACATACTACGTGTGTGAAATAGAAGAGGTGCACACATGCACTCGTTCCCACATACAAACGCGTGGGTGCACGGTGGAGCACATTTGTACAAAAAATGAGCGTGTAGAAAGGCTTTAGATGATGTGCCACTAGTCTATATCTATACCTCTATAACTATATCTATATCTATACCCCTATATAGTGTGCGAATAACTTTGAAAGATGGTCGTTGGATGAAGTCAATCCGACGGTGCAGAGATGGCAAATCCGAGCACTACTGGCCGTTGGATATCATCTATATTCCACCAGATTCTACCACATGTACAATCTAGAAGACTCCATGGTTGAACTTGAGCATAATGCACAAACCTCAAAACACAAGCACTTCTCCTTTGTTCTAGTATCTTCCGTATCATAATTTCCCAAACTTTTTTTTCTAGATGAATTGCCATTATCTCTACTCTTAACAAAAGCAGAGTTGGTGATGATGGTGTGACTGCCATCCTGCAATATAGGCCGTCCGATCTATATCTGACGGATAGGAAGGAAATATGACAATTTACCCACACTCCTCTCCACATTTGCAGAGAAGGCCTTCCCTCGTTCATCCTTTTCTCCCACAAGATAAACTACTCATACAAATGCATCTTGATGTTCCGTGCAACGCACGGACATCTTGCTAGTTTTCTTTTACTTTATGCTTTACAACGCATAATTCCATGAATCTTAAAATAGATTAACTTTTTTACAAAAACTAAATGATTTTGAATGAGATGAACTATAAGAATTAAATGAACGTCTACATCATGCATATATGACTCAAAGCTTACATGCTATAGTGTGGTATTTATTCATAATTTGGTTGCCAAATCTCATGCGTGCAATGCACGTGTACCTTACTAGTACTTCCAGTATGTGCAAAACACGTAAATTAGAATTCCAATGGCACGCCACACAGTGTCTCTCCCTTTTTCAGTTAATATATTATGATTAAAATCATGTGGGGGGCATCCATGAAGCCACATGGCACATGTGGAGGCGTTGCCGCGACCTTCTTGTGTGGATTGATCACAGTGACGTGCTGCTGGTTCCAGAAGAATGTACTCGTCCTCTCTCACGCACACTGGCAGTACGTGCACGAAGCGAAGATGTGCACGCACGCACTCATTCCCTCGCACGCACACGGGGTTACACGGTGGGACGCATTTTTGTACGAAGATCCATCCCGTGTGATAATTTGACGCGTGTAAAGTCGTTCACTTAATTGATGGTCAATTAATACAGCGGATGCAAATTTAGTGGACGTGAGGGAGGAAGTAGTTGAGAATGACATTACTACTCCACTGCGTGCATGCGAGTAGTTAAATCATGGGTTGCTACTTCCATTGATCTCCTTCGTATTTTTTGCCAATTTTTTACCATAATTTGAAGTAACATAATATTTATGAATTTCATAAAAAGTAATATCATCGAAAACTATGTTCAAATGCGATTCCAATGATATAATTTTTGGTGACATGCATTAACATTTTCTTAGTCAAATTTTTGATCAAAAATTGGCACAAAATAAAAAGGGGGCCAATAAACCAGGACGCAGGCAGCATGATCAATTTTTGCCCGGGCTATTGTTGGTGGCCTTTCTATTTAAATATGGACGGAGTGGAGTAGTACTATCTTTATCTTAGCCTCGTAGGGCTCTCCCAGCGCCTACGCTCGCCTCCCCGCCTCGCCCACTGGATCCCGCCATGGAGGATCCCGCCATGGATAATCCCTTAGATCCCAGGATCCCGCGGGCTGCCCTCTCGCCGTGGCCCGTAGCACTGCCGCCTTTGAGAGAAACCCACATGTGTTTCAGAGGGGATCCATTGCTCTGGAATCACAGATCGGTGGCGCCGGAGGACATGCCAGGGTTGTGTTTCAGGTGGTGGGCAGCAAGGGCAAATCAGATCGAGGAAGCGTCGCATCGATTGGAGACAAGTTCGAAGGAGCTGTGCCTGGCAAAGCACAAGGCGGAGGCGCAAGTCGATCTCAGGGGAGAGATGCTGAGGGATGTCAGCATCTGGCAGCGTCGCGTTGATTTTGAGCTAGGGCTAATGGCAGAGATCTTATTCACGGAGTCGACTACGGAGGAAAGAACGCGCATGCCTGTGGGATGGGATGAGAAGCTGCGGGAACTATTCAAATGGGCGGTACGAGAGGCCAAATCGTGGAGCCAGCTGGGGCGGCGGCGCTGGGCATGCATCGTAGGCGAGGTGAGCTGCCCTCCTTCCCTGCCAGCGATGCAGTGACCTACTTGGTTGCTGCTGCAGTAAACTTGCGGTGCCATGGCGGTTTGCAACCGTGACAATCACTCCATCTATATGTATTGTATTCCTGTGAAAATACTTGGTCGTTTGGAAAAAGATGGTAATTGATTTATCACTAGTTTTTGAATGCTTGGTCGTGACAATCACCCGAAGCCACAACCACAAGCCTCCATCGCGTAATACTTATGGTCGGTCGCACCAACAAACGGTCGGTTGGACCCGCGTCTCATCGAAGGGACACGCATCGGCTAGGTCTGATATGTACAACCAGTTACATCACTGACTTGTGCGACCGCATTTGAGCAGTAGTACTTGAAATTTGTGTTCCAGGAAACTCATCGGGGGCCATTTCGGGCCTCGAAACCAAAACCATCAATTAATCTTTAGCTTGTTCCCATCACATTCCAAAGTAGTATCAAACCTGAACGCGTTCCCACTATGTAGGTTTTAGTACTAGTGCTAGTACTAGGTTATAAAAAGGGGAACTACCTAGACGAAAATTACTCTACCTTCCTCCTCATAGGTCTTTCTTGTTCGTCCTTCCCTGCCATGGCCGGTGTGCATAGCTCTAGGTCGAGAACTACTACTAAGAAGGGAGCGGCGACCAAGGCTGCAAAAAAAAAAGAGAGGGCTCGCCGCCTCGCGGGAGACTCGAAAGATCTCTCACGGGCAGGCGAGGGCTCCCAGGAGCGCCCTAGCCGCGGAGGCGAACATGCCGAGCTGGCGGTGCTGGAGTCGTTATCCTTCGACGACATGGCTGATCAGCTTAATAAGCAGAAGGAGTTAATCGACGGCTTGGTGGAGCTGCTGAAGGAGAGCCTCGACGACATGCTCGCTGAGCTCAATAAGCAGGAGGAGTTGGCCGCCGGCTTGGTGATGCTGCTGAAGGAGAGCATTGCCTCGGGTAAGAAGGCGACCGACGAAATCCTACAACTTCAGGAGGACAAGGCGAAGCTCCGCCACGAGCTCGACCTGCTGAAGGAGGAGAATGCCGGCTGGAAGAAGCTGCATGAGAAGAGTAGTTCCTCGGTGAAGATGTTGCACGCCCTCATCATGGAACAGAAGGAGGAGTTGACGAAGCTCCGCATCGAGCACCTGGCTGCTATCAAGGTACGTAATGCGGCCGTGGAAGAGATGATGAACGCTCGTGTCGAGAAATCCCGTGTCATGGACAGAATGAAGAATATGGCGGAGGAGACGAGCGAGGAGATGAAGGTCGTGGAGGCGATGAAGAAGCAGTTATGACTCCGCAGTTATCTCTTCATGAAGTAGAGAGCAGCACCCCAGACTTATGTCTGCGTCTTCCTTCTTTTTTGGGGGGGTAATCTTCCTTCTTCTTTTGCACCTGTGTTTCTTCTTTTGCTTCGGGTGTTTCGCTGCATGTGTCATGTTCTCTGCAAGGCACGAATAGAACAATGCTAATGATGAGCGGCGCCGTGGGATCGATGACTAGCAAATTAGATCATTTTTTTATCGCCATATCGCACTGGGCTGCCATGTTTCGTGCTCCTCCGTCGTACTAGTACTCCAGTGGAAAACTTGAGTATACCGCACGGTTCTTTGCTCCTCCTCAACTCGTCGGCAACATTTATACGAGTAGTCAAATCACAAGGCCCCACCTTCCAGCAGTAATGAGCCATCAAATCACAAAGGCCCTCGCCTCTCGTGAAACCGACCAAGCGAGACTGCCCCGCCCTCTAGCCTTTTAAATGTACTTTTGTACAGTAGTAGTATCGATGGATTGCGCCATGGAGCAAAACTAACAAGATGAAATTAAAGAAAAAAGGTGGTACATATAGAGAGCGCTCGTCGCCAAATTATGCATATAGTAATATTAAAAAAGCTAGTACGTGCTTAGATGGGGTGCTAAAGTCTATTAAACAAATTAGCATACCTATTTAATTCTTTGACAACTAAACTCCTTCATGCTTTGGGTAAACTTCTCTCATTTAAGTTTTTTTTAGAATTACATATCTCATTTAAGTGTTTTGCGTATGTGGCATGCTTAGAGCGTGGTTAATAGTATAGCCAACTGCTGGCTATATGATGTTGGCCATATCATATATTGTACGTATATAATGTGAAGAAACGAGTGGTAGTACTACCAACTACAAGATGAATTGTAAGAAATACAAGTATGTACGTACTGAAGAGTTAAAGTAACGAGAAAGAACATAACATAGTTCTGCTGGGGGCTCATGGGTGTCGGCATTCTGGGAACCAGGGTACCCAGACTTGCCTGTCTGCGGCCCACGGCATGGCTCCTTCGACGGCCTGGTACGGCCCATCTACAAGACCGCCAAGACAAGACCCTCGCGAAGGCCCCCTAGCCTCGCGAGGCGGATGACACCAAGACCTCTGGAGGGGGCGGCCTCCCCAGGCTGCCTCCCGAGGAGTGGAGATCTCTATGCAGGTACCAGCCTCATGAGGCTGCCATGACGCAAGCCATGACGACCAAGGCCAGGCGGGCACCAGCGGGCGCAGAGGAGGCAGTTTCCTCTTTGGTGCTAAGGAGGCAAGGACAGGCGTGGGTTCCTGAGGAATCTACCAAAGGTTTTCATCCCGGTGCTACAAGACCAAGACCACGCTCGGCAGGATGGATGTCATCACCAAGCCCACCGCTGCGTCACGGCCAGAAGCTTTGCAGGCGAAGACCACCTTTCATCAGGATAAGATCTACTACTTGTCCCCTTTCGAATTGGCCACTGTGGGATCCCTTCCCACCTACATTTTGGAGGAAGAGGACCAAGGCCACTATAAATATAGGTTAGCCACCACCGTAGAGAGGGATCGGATCGTTTCCACCCTCACCAACATAGCCCTCGCGAGGCTAATCATCCACTGTACTAGTTCATCCTCAGCCCCTCATGAGGCCAATTCACCACAAAGCAGGAGTAGGGTTTTACACCGCAAGGTGGCCCGAACCTGGGTAAACTGCCGTGTTCATCTTCTTCCCCGCTCACGCGAGTCCGACTAGGCTAGGCTGTGGGGCGACGAGTTGGCAGGCTTGAGAGGTTGAGTCCTTCGCACACGCCCCAGAGTTCAAACCTTCTTGGGTCTGCGGAACCCTGAATCCGACATTTGGCGCGCCAGGTAGGGGGCATGTCGAAGTCCTTCTTCCGCTGTTCGTTTCACCTCCGTCCATCGCTCCCATGGCCGACCCTCGCCGTGTCCATGCCAAGCGCCGGGCCGCTCGTGTCGCCCAGACGGCACCCGTGGGTAACGGCGCTCCTCGCCGCTCTGCCTCCCCGGTGGCCAACGTTGCCATTGATCCTGCTGCTCGAGAGCAGCAGGATTCACCGCTACCACCTTCCGTGTGGCGTGATGTCAGCACCGCCACTTCGTCGCCTACTCCTGCCACGGCGTCATCGTCCCATGCTCGCCGTGGGCCGGCAAATGTGCAGGCTGCGCTGCTAATGACGCGTGAGTTCCTGCGCTACCACCCGGCCAACGACCTCTACGACGACTGGCTCGGCCGCATCGCTGAGCTCGTCAACACTATCGGTGAGGCCCCTGCGCCATCCCACTCGGTGCCTCCCACACCATCCCAGGCAGGCGACGTGGCTCACGGTGCGCCTCCTTCTCCTCCTCGGCGCGACATGGACCCAGAGCCCAGGCACGACGTGCCCCCGCGCGACCCACGGTGCGGGGCGCCGGCAAGGGATGAAGCAAGCTGCCAGGGGGTGCAGCGGCCGCAGGCCGATGTGCGCGTGCTCCCAGTGCCTCAACGCCAGCACCAAGACCTCGCGCCGCCGGAGCCTGTGGCGCGTGGGCGGCAAGACCGAGCTCCCCCCGTGCGCGCTAAGCCTGTGAGCGCGGCGGGCTGCCGCGCTTTCACCCCGGAGCTGTGCCGCATCGTCTGGCCCGGCAAGTTCAAGCCGGATCTGCCTCCACGCTACGACGGCACCCCTGACCCCGTGGAGTTCCTCCAACTCTATGCGCTAAGCATCGAGGCAGCGAGCGGCGACGAGAAGGTTATGGCCAACTGGTTCACCATGGCCCTCAAGGATGGCGCGCGCTCCTGGCTCCTCAACCTCCCGGAGGGGTCGATTTCCTCCTAGGACGAGCTTCGCGAGTGCTTCATCGCCAATTTCTAGGGCACCCGCGACCGCGCTCCCGCAGTGGTCGACCTGCGACGCGTGAAGCAGCAGCCGGGCGAAACTTTGCACAAATACATCCAGTGCTTTAAGAGCATTCGCCTCAAGAACCCGAAGGCCTCGGACGAGGCCATCATCTCGGTGTTCACTGATGGCGTTAGGGATGTCAAGATGAAGGAGGAGCTCGGCATCCATGAGGACCTGTGTTCGGCCCTGGAAATGTTCAACATGGCGACCAAGTGCGCAAGGGCCAAAGAAGGCCGCCTCTCCCTCCTTGAGCTTCCAGAGGCCGACCCTGAAGGCAAGAAGGCCAAGGAGGCAAAGCGCAAGGGCCCCGCTGTGCTCGCGGCCGAGCCTGAGATGAAACGCGGCCGCAACCACGATGAGCCCCCGAGGGACAACCGTTCGTTCTGCATCTTCCACAACATTCACAGCCACAACACCAACGACTACCAGGAGCTCAGGGCGCTCCGTGACGAGCGTCTCGGTCGTCGCCCCGACCGCGGCGACCGCGGTTACGGCCGTGGAGGAGGTCGTGGCGGAGGACGCTGGGACAACCGCAACCCACGTCAGGACTAGCGCGATCCGCCTCGCGAGGACCGCTGGCAGGGTCAGCCGCATGATGGCCCATGGCGAGATCAGTCTCGTGAGGACCATCCTCAGGGCAACATCGGCCTCCCTCCGCTGCCGCCGCCGCCAAGGAGAAACGACGACAATCGGCAGAACGATGGGGATGGGGGCTTCCAGGAGCCTCGAGCGATCGCCTGCATCCTGGGTGGTGCTCAGGCCCCCGCCTCACACCGCATCTTCAAGCAGTTCTCTCATGAGGTGAACGCGGCCCTCTCAAAGCTTGAGGTGACGCGTCCCCTCAGGTGGTCGCAGCACGCCATCACCTTCGATTCCAAGGACCAACTTAAGTGCTCCGCCGCCGCTGAGCAGCTCCCGATGCTCTGCACGCCAACCATCAGCAACGTCCTCATCACCAAAACACTCATCGATGGTGGCGCGAGGCTCAACGTTCTCTCTATCTAGATGTTTGAGACACTCCAGGTGCCCTACGACCAGCTCCTGCACACCAAGCCTTTCTCAGGAGTGACCGATGGCTCCACCGTTCCCCTGGGGCAGGTGCGCCTCCCAATCACCTTCGGCAAGCGTGACAACTACCACACCGAGCTCATCGACTTCGACGTCGCCCACATCAGCCTCCCATACAATGTCATCCTCGGGTATCCAGCCCTCGCCAAATTCATGGAAGCAACTCACCACGGTTACAACGTCCTCAAGATGCCAGGGTGCGGTGGAATCATCACGGTCGCCTGTGATGAAAAGGATGCGGTGTGTTCCCTCGAGCGCGCCTACCAGGCTACGGCGGTCAAGAACTCTGATGACGAGGGCGCCATCCTGCCTTCTGAGGCCATCCCCAAGAAGAAGAAGCAGCTCATCCCCAAGGGCCGTCAGAAGGCTGGGGCGCTTGTTGATGGTGCCTCAGGCCCCGCGCCCACTGCTGGGGCGCCTTTCCCTCTCGCATAGGAAGGCGCGCTCGATGCCCCCCTCAGGACGGGCTCGGGGGCTCTCATCTGGAGGGCCTCAGACCTGACCAGCGTGACGAGGGAGGCGTTCGGCCACCACTTGGAGGCGTGCTTCGATGCGCGCCCCCGCGAGCAAGGCGAACAGCGAGAGGCGCCAGGTGCGCGAGAGTTCATCGTCGAGGCGATCGAAGAGCTTCAGGAGGCAAGGGCCATGCGCGGCGAGCGTCGCCCCGCACGGCCTCCCAGTGTAGCTGCAACCCCCGACGTGGGCAGCGAGCTGTGCGTCTGCGTCAACATACCAGGCCTCAACAGAGCTGCTCCGCAGGACCTCTTCTGGCCGTCTCGCATCGGCCGGAGTGAGGGCTACCCCTGCAGCTACGTCTGCATGCCGTTTGGCCTGCTGAACGTGGCCACCTCGTACCAGCGCTTCGCGCAGGGTGCTATTGCAGCTCATGAGGCCAGGCGCCAGGCGGTCCTGTCAGAGGAAGTGTCGGACCCTCGCGAGCCAGGCGGGCCTCCAGATCCGCCCCGCTCGTGAGGAGCAATTTCTGCACCAAGTGTCTTCAGCTACGTCAACTCTCCTACAAAGATGGTGCCAGGTGACTTTTTTGGTTTGTTCAACTGAGGGCGCCCCTCGGGTTGCATCATCCTCAAGCTGTTAGGGCCTGTCCCTGCAGCCTGTATCATTTTGCGTATGTATCAGAACTAGCCTTGCCTTTATTAACTTCCTAAGTATTTCAACTGCATGTCCGGTGCTTCGTCACTATGATGTCGCTGCGACCTCGCAAACCCGCCCGTGACCGCCTCATGATTAAGGACTGGCACGGTGTCTGTGCTCAGGTCCGTCCCTACAGCGTTGTCAAATCCAAGCGACCGAGCTCTGTCCCACGGGCCAGCTCCCGTGCGCGTCACCTCCTGGGGTCCTTGGTGCCTTGTTCTCGCATGAGCTAATCGTGTGTGGGCCAGTAAGGGCGCGCGGCCCGGTTCGCACAACCGCAGTTTAGCGCTTCGCTGTAGCGGGAGCCGTGCGCCGGGTGTTTTTCCGTGGGATCGTTGCATGAGAAGACTTGGCACGGCGCCTGTGCTTGGGTTTGTCCCTGCAGCGTCGATAAAACCAATGGCTAAGCTCTGTCTGGTGGGCCGGCCCCGTTCACGTCACCTCCTGGGGTCATTGGTGTCTGGCCTTCTCATGTGATAACCTCCGGAGGGGCATTCAGCGCAGGACCCCCCCCCCATCGCCCCACAGGTGTCATAAGCGCGCGCCGTGCCACAAAAATCAGGCGCAACCCGCCTTGAGGTAGGGCCTCGTGAGTCCAGCGCTGACTCACGAGTGCCCAGATACACCTCCTCTAGTTCTGCCGTGCTAGCCACGCGTACGAATAGGGATGTACACGCCCGGAGTCTCCCCCGGAGGGAACTCCCACCCACGCACTAGTGGAAGCCCCATGCTCCGCGCTGGCGGACGACACGGTAGAGGAGCGACTATGCCCACGTACCAGTGGAAGCCCCATGCTCCGTGCTGGCGGACGACACGGCCGAGGAGCGGCTATGCCCACGCTAAAGTGGAAGCACCATGCTCCGCGCTAGTGGATAAACAATTGAGGGCTCCCTCGTGGCCGCACCAACCTCAGGACAGCCCCTCGGCTCTTCGCCCGGCAACACCCCACAGCTTTCCCCTTGGGAGGTACGCGCGAGGGGGCTGGACACGGGGGTTGTGCCCAGGCCAGGCCTGGCACACGCCACCCTACCAGGTCCGGGTACCTGGTCTTCTCGTGCACCTCCCAGGCGAAAGCTGGTGAGGAAACATATGGGGGCTCCGGATTAACCTCGCCGTTGCCTACGCTTTCCTTCATGAGGGCTGCTCGCACGTCAAGGGGGACCTCCTGAGCATTGCGACTCAGGGGCTCACTAGTCACGTAGCCCCTCACCCCTTGGTGTCGTCCTGGCGATCCGGACGCCCCAACGGCGGTTGAGGTATGCGCGGGGCTGGGCCCTGCCGACGTAGAGCACAAAAGCAAACAAGAAGGAAACCAGGCACGAAAAGGAAATCGCAGAGCCCTAACAGTTATTACAAGCACAAGTGTTCCGCAAATTCAAAAAAAAGTCTTTACGCCTCCACGAGGCACGATAAATGTTGCAGGTTGAAACTAGGAAGAAGCGCCACCGCCGCCTTGGCCATCACTGCTGCTTATCCTTGTCATCAGGAGCCCGTCGTCGACGTTGCTGCCGCCATCCTCGTCGACGCCAGTCCCTGTCGCCGGAGCCCCGGGATTGGGGATGCAGAGGAACTTCTTCAGCAGGGCGTCTACATGATCCTTCACGGCCTCTGCAGCAGCGGCGCGAGACTCAGGAGCCACCGAGTGGATCAGCGCATCGAGGTTGAAGCTTGGGTCCTGGAGGTAGAGATGGCTGAAGACGCGCGTCACAGCCGCGGTGAAGAGCGAAAGGCACTCCTCCTCCAAGAAGGAGTCCACTTCAGCGGCGGCACCCTTAAGCACTTTGGCAAGCTTGGGGAAGAGCATTGCAAGGCCATCTTCGGGGGCCGCCAGCGGCTCTTCGTACCCTCCCCCGTGGATGGAGCGCAGCGCCTCGTGAAATCCGAGCTCAAGGGAGAGGAAGGCCTCACGTCCTACGACCGCTTTCTTCTCAGCAGCGGCAAGGGTCTTCTCCCTGGCCTGCAGTTGGGCTGCCGACTCAGAGACGTGCTGGGCGTGGGACACTTGAGCACCAGCCACCTCCTTCTTCAGCATGTCTAGGCGGCCGCACTCTGCGGTTTGGTCGGCAGCCACCTATTTCAGCTTGGCGTCGTGGTCGGCGGACTTTGCTTCGCAGACCTTCAGGTCCTCTTCCCGTTGCTGAAGCCGCTGGGCGTGCATGGATTGCTCCTCCTGGAGGGCCTTAAGCTTGGCCTCTGCCTCGGCGCGGCGCTCCTCGGCGGACGCGGCGTTGGCCAATGCTGCGTCATGAGCCTCCTGGGCTTCGGCGGCCCCCCGCCCGCTTTCTGCGATGGCGGCCTTGGCCCGACCCCAGGACGTCTTGGCGGACGTGTCGGCCTGGAGCCACCCTGAGATAAGCCCCAGGCGCTCCCTCACTCCCTCATGAGGCATCTGTTGGCATCTTGGAGGTCGGCTCGGAGCCGATCGAGCGCGGCATGGGCTTCGTCCAGGACGCCTGGCCTGATGAGGGGGCCGCAGTCCGCCAGCGCAAGGGCCTGGGGAGGCGGCGGCACCGGCGCGTCAGCTGGCATCATCGCTAGGGAGGCAGTGGCGAGGGCGGCTTGGGGCACCGGAGGCTCTAAGCCCCCCTTGGGCATGGCAAGGGCGGACGGCTCCGCAGCTTGCTGGCGCACGGGAACCGGCTCCTCCTGAGGCCGCATCACCGCGTCCTGGGGGCCTGCTCCGCGGTGAGAGGACGAGAGGCGGCCTCTTCCGCGTGTGCCGGATTCGCTACGGCCGCGGCGAGAGGTCGCGCGTCCGGAGTCCCAGCTCCTTCCTTCCTCTTCTTCACCGCGACGCCCATCCTGGTCATCACGAGTGGAGTGTTGTGGGCACGATGCTAATGAGCGCCAAACAAATAGCAAGGTAAGGTACTTACTCGTCGGGGTCGATGTACGCCCTCTTCCTGGCCGGGGCTGGGGCACCTCCTCTCTTCCTGGGTGCAGCCTTTGACACGTTTCAGGGGTTGGCGGGGTGCTCTTCGGCCAGCCACGACGTGGCACCGCCTGGCAAGGCGGAGGCGTCACCCTGGGGGGACGCGACCTGCAGGACCGCATCCGCTCTGGCGACCGGAGGGGTGCCCCTCGGGAGGGGTGCCGCCCCGCTCTTCTTTGGGGCCACCTCGCCTGACCTTCGCAGGGGCCGGGGAGTGGCTCCGAACCTCGTGAGGACCCCGGTGGAGCGTGGGGATTCCACGGCCGGGGGTTCTTCGGCATTGTCGTCTATAAGGCTGCGGAGGAGCTCGCTCTGAGACGAGAGAGAGATCTCCGTCACATCGTCCTCGATCGCCTCCGAGTCCTCCTCGCCCTCTTCGCCGACACTGGTGCTGGAGGACATCGGCACCAAGGAGTTGGGGCGCTCAGGTGACGCGAGCCCCAGCTCATTGAAGGCGGGCATGGCGGCGACCAACTCCTCCCTATCGGCGCGGTGGTACAGCGGAGCGTAGGCTTCCGGAAGGTCACCTGGCTCACCCTCGAGCAGGGTGTTCATGGCCTTGTCCAGCTCCTTGCCCGTCAAGCTCCCCGAGTGCAGCCTGATGTCGTTCGCTGCGCCCTGGAACTCCCACATGGGTCGTGTGTGCGATTGGAGCGGAGCAAGATGCAGCGTCAGGAACTCCTTCATGAGCATGCCACCCGTCAGCGCCCTGGCATCCATGTCTGAGCTCATCTTCCTCAAGACAGGCACCACCCGGGGGTCGGAGAACTTCTCATGGCTGCACCTCTCGAGCCGCTCGGGTAGCGCGGTCGGCAGCTCCAGCCGCTCGTTGAGGATCTTGGTGTCCATGAAGACCCAGCGGCACCGGAAGCTTTCCACCTTCTTACCAGCCCTCATGAGCATGTTGTTCTTGTGGACTGCGATGAAGGACACGCAGTCGGAGCGCTGGGCCGGATCATGCAGCCGCAGGGAAAAGAAGTGCTGGAGAAGTGGCGCGGAGGGCCTCACGCCAATGAATGCCTCGCAGTAGAAGGCAAAGATGGACAGGAGAAGGATGGAGTTGGGCTGAAAATGCAGGGCATGGATCTGGTAGTGGTTGAGGACGGCGGTGAAGAACTCGGAGAGAGGGGGACGAGCCCCGCAAAGATGCTGTGGAGGAAGAAGGGGTAAACCGTCTGAGCCAGAGTCTGCTGCTCGGTAGAGCCAGCCAAGACCATGGTCTCCTTCCACTCGTTCTCATTGCTCACCGTGTACGGGAGCATGGCGGCGAGGTGCCCCTCCTCGGTGATGGAGGACGCATTGAGTGCCGGTGCAGGAGAAGGAGGAGAGCTTGTGGCTTGTGCCACGGGCTTCGACTTCTTGGGGGACATCAGCGAGGTCAACGGCACCGGAGTTGGAGAAGGAAAAGAGGAAGCCGAGCTCGATTGGATCTGGAGAGGTCCTTGGAGGAGGAAAGGGAATCTGAAGCAAGGTGGGGAGGAGTAATGATGGCTTGGTGGCGCGAGCCACCCTTTTGTCAGTCCGGACAATTGCCGAGGCGACGTGGGGAGGCGAAAGGCGTCCGCGTCCCATCAATCGCCCTTGCCCCTTGGCTTCGCCTCGAAGCCAAGCCCGAGCGCGCCTTGGGCCCGGGGGCTACTGTCAGCGTTCTGGGAACTAGGGTACCCAGACTTGATTGCTTGCGGCCCACGGTGTGGCTCCTTCGATGGCCTGGTACGGCCCATCTACAAGACCGCTAAGACAAGACCCTCGCGAAGGCCCCCTGGCCTCACGAGGCGGACGACACCAAGACCTCTAGAGGGGGCGGCCTCCCCAGGCTGCCTCCCGAGGAGCGGAGATTTCTATGTAGATACCAGCCTCATGAGGCTGCCATGACGCAAGCCATGACGACCAAGGCCAGGCGGGCGCCAGCAGGCGCAGAGGAGGCCGTTTCCTCTTTGGTGCTAAGGAGGCAAGGACAGGCGTGGGTTCCCGAGGAATCTACCAAAGGTTTCCATTCCGGTGCTACAAGACGAAGACCACGCTCGGTAGGATGGATGTTATCACCGACCCCACCGCTGTGTCACAGCCAGAAGCTTTGCAGGCGAAGACCACCTTTCGTCAGGATAAGATGTACTACTTGTCCCCTTTCGAATTGGCCATTGTGGGATCCCTTCCGGCCTACATTTTGGAGGAAGAGGACCAAGGCCACTATAAATATAGGTTAGCCACCACCGTAGAGAGGGATTGGATCCTTTCCACCCTCGCCAACATAGCCCTCGCGAGGCTGTTCATCCACTATACTAGTTCATCCTCAGCCCCTCGTGAGGCCAATCCACCACAAAGCAGGAGTAGGGTTTTACACCACAAGGTGGCCCGAACCTGGGTAAACTGCCGTGTTCATCTTCTTCCCCGCTCATGCGAGTCTGGCTAGGCTAGGCTGTGGGGCGACGAGTTGGTAGGCTTGAGAGGTTGAGTCCTTCACACACGCCCCAGAGTTCGAACCTTCTTGGGTCTGCGGAGCCCTGAATCTGACAATGGGACCAAGTACTTGCTAACTGCATGATTCAAACATTGCATCATTTTAGGTGAACTACACAAAAAGGTCCCATGAATTGAATCATCCATGTTGGTGACTGGTGTCATCCCTTCTACGATGGTGTTGACTGTAGATATGGTTCCCATCACGGGGTATGTTCCTTTTTGGTCTGACCGTTTGCCAAAGATCCTGCATGTTGACTCTGCTCTTGTGCTACTGTTTTGGCACTGCCATGATAAAGCAGTAATGTTATTATTTTGCACCTTAATCTAGTGGCACTATTAATTTGAGGCAATGTTTTGGCACCGCTAGTGCCACTGATTTTTTTAATATCAAAAGAGGGGGTTTCCTCCGATTTCATTAAAGAAACCCAACCATAGAGAACCATTATCCGACAACATCTCAGTGTAAACGGGTGTCGGCGTCAAAACCGGCAGACCTCGGGGTAGGGGGTCCCAAGCTGTAGATTCTTGGATCAATGGTAACAAGAACGAAGGAGATGATGTTTTACCCAGGTTCGGGCCCTCTTGATGGAGGTAAAACCCTACGTCCTGCTCTTGTTTATATTGATGAAGTATCAAGGTACAGAGTTGATCTACCTCGAGATCATATGTTGTGGTCTAAACCCTAGGGTTATGATGAGTAATGTCATAATCTATCTATCAACGAGCCTGGCCTCGGCTTATATAATGTACCGGAGGCCTAGGATAACAAGAGTCCTAGTCGGCAACGTCGGTGGAGAGGAGTCCTTGTCTTGATCACCAAGTCTTGTGGAATCTTCCTCGTATATGTCATCGGCTGTCCGAACTGGCCCATTAGTGAACCGCCATGGGGGTCCTCGGCCCGACCCACTGGTCGGGAGACAACATGGTGAGTACCCCCTAGTCCAGGACCCCGTCAGTAGCCCCCTGAACCGTTCCTCAAGTTGGGGACGCTCCTCGGTTCTTCCGAACTGTTCTTCGTCTTCGGTCGTCGGTCTTGAAAACTGGTTCAACAAATATTCCCATGTCTGATCTTGGGGATTGCCGAGGTATATCTGAAAAGTTCATATGTCGGGTATCCGAGGAGTCTTTTAAGTTCTCGGCCTTTATCAATGCCTTGTTATCTTTTATGCCACACGTTGGGTTCGAAGTGTTTCCCGTGCGGCAGTGTCCTCTTGCATCCGAGGTATCTCTTGCAGCCGAGCTCCAACGCCAGCCTGTATCTGAGCTCCAACGCTAGTCTGTATCCAAGCTCCAACGCCGGTCCGTATCCGAGCACCAGCGCCGGACTACATCCGAGGAGGCATAGAGTATCTCATCTTTGAATGTTTTGAAGGAGGATTATCCGAGCTTAACACCGAAAAGGTTCTTTTATGGAGCCAGCCACTAGCAGCCGAGCTTTATGCTGGACTGCTTCCGAGGTGTCCTCTCACAGCCGAGCACCAACACCGGACTACATCAGAGGTGTCATCTCGCAGCCGGGCACCAATGCCGGACTGTATCCGAGATGTCATAGATTACCTCGGTCTTGAAAAAGTTAAAAGGGTTAAACCGAGCTTAATGCCGGAGATGCCCTCTATGGAGCTAGCCACTTGCATCCAAGCTTTATGCCGGACTTCTCCCGCGGTGGTGCACCACCTCGGCTGTGGGCTGATTTTTGTGAATTTAATTCTGATTTGTGCAATTTATTATCTGCCGAGGTATATAGCCAGTAGCCCTCCAGGTGTGTGTCCGCTCAATGTCCGGCATGCACCTGAAGGATGGCATAAAACCGGTGATCCCAGTAGCCCCTGAGACTCAGGTCGATTCACAAAATCGGCCTGAAGATCAACTCCTAGTTCTGTAGCATACTTAGGAATAGAAATGTGGTGTGCATATTCCCCGAGACTCAGGTTGGGTGCGGCCGACCAACCTGAGGATCATAATCTCCTCGGGAACCATTTCGTACTTTGTAAACTGTCTGCATTGAATCATCGATGCAGTAGCCCCCGAGCCAATGGTCGGGTGGCAACACCAGATCAAGGGATCGATGTGCCCCTTTAAAATTTCTAAATGAGAAGCGCGACGCCCAGTAGCCCTCGAGCCTTAATGTGGGCACGGGTGGCCGAATTAAGGATCAATGTCCGGAGTATATCACAATTTATGTGTAATGATTCTATGTATCCAAGTACTTTACATCGCTAATGCTCGGATCCGCATTGTACAAAACTTTGTTGACCGACCATCGGCTTCAACCTCCTCGGCCAGCAGCCAAAGAGTGTTCGTCCTACTTTATAAAGCCTTTATAAGGGTAAAGATTTATGACAAACAAGGCAATCCGGCCATACGGTTTTATAAACAAAGGTATGTAGAGAGATATGTTATAAAACATCTTCTAGGAAAAATAGTTCCATTACAGGTTCCTTTTCCCAGGCTGTCATGTTGATCATGATCATGAAACCTCAACTCCGATCAATGTGGGAGAAAATATTAAGGATTTAGTTGGGAGAAAGTTCCCAAACTCTGTGGTCCATAATGAACCAAAATTTTCACTTCCATCGTTGTCGACCAATTATATGCTTTAAGATGGCTAGCTTTCGGCTTCACCCAGTCTGAGGTACTAACCCGGATAACCCGGTAATAACAATCACAGAGGTGCTCCCTTTACCGCCTAGCCAAACAATCAGGGACGTAGGGGTAAGCACAGGAGCCAGGCAACCCAGCTTGGCCAAAATCGTAAGTCAAATTGATGCATATTTATAGCTTTATTACAATAATTACGGAAGGCAAATTCTCCATTGAGACTGTTTATAACCTAAAAGTGGCCCATCGTCGGCTTCCACCCCTTTGTAGATGCTACACAGGGTGTTTCCGTACTAACAATACAACCCTTAGCTGACGTCTCGGTGCCCGGAGGCGGTTGTGTTAGCGGAAACGAGGCAATTAGATATGCAAGCTTTATAACTTTCACTTAGCCATAGGAGTTTAAAGTTCGGGGCCAGTTACTAGCCCCTGGTTAGTGTTCGGCGTCAACCGAGGTCAAACCAGTAACACTTCGGCCAAAATTATGAAAGGCCCATCGTTTAACACGGGGTGATCTTTATCGATCTGTAGTTTGACACAGTCATTGGATCGCTGGCCTGTTTACGCTTATTGTGACAGTCAGTTTTCGGCTTTCTCGACGAAGGCGCTTAACCATTCGAGCTGGAAGCACAATCACAGTGGTTCTCCCTTTGTGCTCCTAGCCGAACAAAGCGGAACGTAGAAGGCAAGCACAGGAGCCGGGCAACCCAACTATTGACCGAAGACACAATTCGAAACCGATGCATATAAGGCAATATCCGAGAATGTTTTGCCGAGGACTCCATGACTTACCTTGGCTTTCGGTGGGTTCGGCTCTAGTTGCAGCCCACTGTTGATATTGCCGAATCTGTAAAGGTGTCCGGCGTTGCACTGCGAAAGTTATGCTGGAAACACACAAATAGGTTAAAAGTGCCATAGGCTTGGAAAACCCAAAAAACTTCAGTAAAAACCTTACGCCCGAACTAAATCAAGTTTTTGGTGCCAATCCAAAATTGGTCTTAAAATTAATTTATGCTTCCATCATGCTTTAACATGATACATCCGATCTCCAGAATTCAAGCGGGTCAGCCTTCGGCTTCAACCTCCTATCCCGAAGGCGGAGTGTTTCTCAGGCCAGTTTAGAGAACTAAACGCGAGCGGCTTTAGAGGGAAAATAGGCTATCCGGCTATTGACCACACACTCTTGTCGGAAAAAGGAATAGTGGAAAAAGACTTTGGAACGACTTAGAAGAAAGAAAAAAAATATTTATTATAGAATGGCTCATATAAATTTTAAGAGCCCCCAGTTAACATGGGTAGAGTGAGTTTCTTTTAACAAACAACGTATGTGAGCATGGTCGAACCGAACACAAATTAAAAATTTAAAAACTTTGAGCATGAAAGCGACTTAGCTGGTTAATGTGTTCGACGTTGATGACATGGGCCGAGCTAGCAGCGGGTTGAGATCCCAGCCCCCAAGCCGGTTCTCAGGTGCCCGAGCGAAGAACTCGGCTTGATGAAGTGGCGACGCCGCTCGGTCGATGCAGCGAGGCAAAGCCCCTGGTCCAGCCGAGGTGATGAAGCTGGTCAGCTGGTGACGCCGAAGTCCCTGGGTAGGTCAATAAAGTGATGGCGAAGCCCCCGGTCCAGCCGAGGTGTTGGAGCAGACGACGTAGACCAGTCGACGTCGATTTACCTGTGCACATAAAAAAATGCAAACCAAAAGTAATAACAAATAAAGATATTGATATATTTTAAAAAAAAAATCTTCTACTTAATTAACTTAAGTGAAGTAAATAATTAAAGAAATATGGCCTGAATGCCGATGTCAGTCCGGTGGAGTGGTCATCGTCTGGATCCGATATAGCATCTCGTTTAGCAGGGCAAGATTTAGCCGGATTGGTATCTAAGATTTCTTCAGAGTCGTCCTCCGGTACGATGGTGCGAGGGGCGAGTCCGGCCAGGGCTGACTCCTGGTGTTCGGACGCCGAAGTCGCGTCCAGGCTTGGAGCTGGATCCGGGATAAGAGAGGTGAGTCCGGCCGGAATTGACTTTCGATCTACGGACGCAGAGGCCGCATCCAGGCTTGAAGCCGGATGCGAGATAAGAGCCGACCCCGGGATCGGGTCGGAGAGAGATCCCTAAGTCGAAGCTTTAGGGTTGTTCAAGTTAGGGTTTCATGATGCCGATCTCATGCTCATCTTCACGATGCCGAACTCTTGCTCGGCTCGCCAAGGTTATGATCCGAGGAGGTGTCGTCGGCTTGATGCAGCGACGGCATAGTCGATGCTGGCACAGGTCGGCAGCCGTGGAGCAACGTGGTCGGGCCGGTTTGACATCGGCACGACGGTGAAAATTGCCTCGGGAAAGACTAAAAATTTGTAGGCACGTGTTTGAGAACAACACACAATACCCTAGAAAAGGTTTCCTTTAAAAAGGATGTTCAATATCCCATTCATGAAGAAAGATGAATTCGGGTCGGATTCGTTTTCGCGCAGAAAACAGATCCGAAAATTGACGCACTCCTCAGGCTGTTCCTAAAGTTTGAATGGTCGGATCGAGCTGAAACGTTGAGGGGTGGTAGATATAGGAATTCCTCAGACAACCAACGGTTTGATCTTCCAAAGGATGTCCGAGCTAGACGCTGGACTCCATGCCCTAAACTCATCCAGATTCCCGTCTAGATTTGATAGGGCTCCGGTATATCGTAGATCGCCGGAGATTCCTCCATCGGAACGCGACGAAATTTTACAGGGTTGTTATATACACAATTCCACACTATTCCACCAAAGCAATCGTCAAAGCAATACCCGAGGAAGTGGTGACGATGAACACAAATCTGCTGTATAGAAAGCAGCACGGTCGCCCGAGGACAATGTTGAAGTTGAGCCCCCGAGCTATATGGATGATTCCTCCACGATCTTGATAGAGATCGGAGTTGATGTTGATGAAGGCCCTCGTCCGATCATGACGATCTGAGGCGGAGCGCAGTCCTCGGTCGAGCCAAGGTGACCAGTCGAGCCGGCGACGAATATGCCGACGTCGCAGTTGATCTGCAGGAGAGCCATTGATCCATTGCCGACCACACAGCGGAACTCTCAATGAAAGCACCATTGTTGGCGTCAAAACCGGCAGACCTCGGGGTAGGGGGTCCCAAGCTGTGGATTCTTGGATCAATGGTAACAGGAACGAAGGAGATGATGTTTTACCCAGGTTCGGGCCCTCTTGATGGAGGTAAAACCCTACGTCCTGCTCTTGTTTATATTGATGAAGTATCAAGGTACAGAGTTGATCTACCTCGAGATCATATGTTGTGGTCTAATCCCTAGGGGTATGATGAGTAATGTCATAATCTATCTATCAACAAGCCTAGCCTCGGCTTATATAATGTACCGGAGGCCTAGGATAACAAGAGTCCTAGTCGGCTACGTCGGTGAAGAGGAGTCCTTGTCTTGATCACCAAGTCTTGTGGAATCTTCCTCGTATATGTCATCGGCTATCCGAACTGGCCCATTAGTGAACCGCCATGGGGGTCCTCGGCCCGACCCACTGGTCGGGAGACGACATGGTGAGTACCCCCTAGTCCAGGACACCATCAACGGGTAGTTATGCAACTACTACTAGAACATATTGAGTACTAGCAGGAGACAAGTTCGCCACATAAGCTAGGCAGTAGCGGGATGCAACCCCAGCTCGACCAAGTTTGGATTACAACCCAAAAGCTACCATAGAAATATCAGGGGGGGAAGATAGGGACTGAAAGAGCCAGCTTCAGCATCTCAGTCTAAGCACCCCCGGCCTCCATCCTTGCAACTCACGATACACCTCGCTTGCCACCTATTCGACCCTAGTGCCACTGATAAAATGAAGTAATAATATAGTTAAAATAGAGCTAGTGTCCTCTCTATCATTTCATTTCCAATGTAGATAAAGAAAGTGCTTCTCTTTGTTAGTATATGTTTCATCAACTTGTCCCATTGTTAATGTTTAAGTGTATCTGCAAACTGGGGTGCTTAATTTTAGTTGATCTGCACAAAAATAGAGATTGGAATGTCTCAAGGCCCCTCCTTGTACTACCGCTATACACTGATGTTCATCACTGGCAGAAGGTGTATCAGGGAGAATTGGGTCGATTTCCAGTATGAGGCATACCGTATGATGCGTCGCAGGGCCCATCTCGCTCTCGCAGCATGGGATACTGTGATACTATCGAAATATTTTCCCATTAAGAAAATGAAGTTTCTTCTATTTATTAGTTTATGTTGCATCAACTAGTGCCACTATAATGTAATCATGCTTTTTCATTATCTGTGCAAACAGGGTTATTCGGCTGCATTTTGGTGGAACTGCACAAATGTACGGATGGAACCGGCATATATGCAGAGTGCGAGGTGCCAAGTAAAAATTACCGACACCAACCATGCTCCATATAAGCATTGGCATCCACCACCTATGGGATGGGTGGCGCTCTCTGTGGACGGATCTTTCTCGGCAGCAAATCCTCTAATCAAATACTAGTAGCTAGCTTATATTGGCACTTTTCTAGGGAGTACGCTTTTCTGAAAGAAGCACCAATCGATTTTTCTTTATTTGTACACATTGTCACAACTTTGTTTTTGGTCCAGAGCTATTTTAGGGTGATTGGCGTAGTACTCGAAGACTTGGAGTACTACCCAGTACTTACCCGTATGATTTTCATTAGCCGTCACACTGATTGTAAGCATGAGCAGATGAAAAATTAGGCTAGTGTGAAGCTTACCTTAAACCCTACCGCCGCTGTTGAAATGAGGCGAGCGGCGAGGGAACTGTGGAGAACGGCGAGGAAGCAACGTCGGGCCATCCGGCCTTCTCTTGCGGCGGGAGCACGGATACTCCCGTGGCTCCGGCTGGCACTACACCCTCACGAATGGCACACCATACTCGATTGATTCGTTATCCTCTCACGAACGAATACAGTACGTGGTCAAACTTTGACCCAAAATACGCAAAACAAAAAAATACTTCCAAGACCAGCGCTACTTCTCTCCCCTTAAACCACCGCCGCTCCTCTCCTGTTCCAATCCAAAACTAGCGCCGCTCCACTCCTGTTCCAATCCAAAACCAGCGCCGCTCCTCTCCTCTTCCATTTCAAAACCACCGCCGCTCCTTTCCTGTTCCAATCCAAAACCAGCGCCGCTCCTCTCCTCTTCCATTTCAAAACCAGCGCCGTTCCTCTCCCATTCTAATCCAAAACCAGCACCGCTCCTCTCCTCTTCCATTCAAAAAGCACTGCCAGTGAGTGAAGGTGCTGTGGAGAAGTAGATCGATGGAGGAGTACAACCGATAGTGTGGATCGCAGGCGGCGACTCTGTGAAGCTAGCTAGGATGTTGGAGATACAGTCTTGGTTTGACTACGCGGAGCAATTAGCGGAGACAGCGACAGCTATGGCCAAATATCTAGAAAAGAGCGAAAAGGCGGCGATACTCCCGGAGGGAGTCGATCGGAAGTACATAGAGCTGCTCCTCTGGACCATGGAGCAAACAGATTCACCGGATCTGATCGTGAGGCTGCGGTGGTGCGAGTATCGATCCAAGATGGAGCATCTACCCGAGATTGAAGGATCGAGCACCTACACGGTGCCGTGGCAGAGCAAGCCGGTGGAGTCTCACGGGGAGGCTGCCTGCCGCTGAGGAATAGGAGGGGACTCCCCCCCCCCCCAATAGTCTGAGGAGGAGCTTAGGGTTGTCAGTATTTGCAGGTTGTGAATTGTGTTTTGTGATGTGTATTTTCAGAGTACTTTCAGATATGAATGTCTTTTGAATTTCAGATTTGCAGTATTGAGCATATGAAGTATTTTATGAATTCTAGAGATCTATTTTTAGCACTTTAAAAAAATATAGTTTCATATAAAAGTGCAGACAATGTGATTCTTAGAGAAGAAACTGCAAGTTTTAGTTTCAGATAAGAAACTGCAAGTTTCAGAGGCAGAGCATTTATATTAACATGCCCTTTTCAAACGGGGATAACATCATGTTGGAAGTTTTATTCATGGTTGAAAATGGAACTACCAGCCAGTTAACATCATGCTGATCAACATTCATGCATAGCACATCTTCATATGATGCACAGTCAAAAAGATATACTATTTTCAAAATGCCCACAGAATGTTGAGTGTGCGAAAGACAGAGAAACCGAGGGATGAAGTTTTGGCAAGTGTTGGAGGTGGTGTCCGTAGATGACAATGGGCACCCATATGTCAGAGGTAGAGGCAAAAATTTGTGGATATTTTCACTGGATCAGTTGGAATCGAACCCGGGCGGAGCAGCGGTTGGGGAGTAGAACATGGCCAGTGGGCTACTCCAGTACTTTAGCTAGAAATTAGGCACAACATCTACCACTACTGTAGCACGTCTTCCCCGGCTCCGGTGCGTTCTCGTCCGGGGCTTGGAACGGCATCCTCCGCGTTTGTGCGCTCGTGCGGCGCCGCTGTCTGCCGTTGTGGACATGCTCAACAACCGAGAGGAATCTGGAGAGGACTATACATGGAGAGGCGGACAGTCGGGACCCACTAGGTGTATGGCCGTACGCAAGCAAGTGCCTCATTGAAAAAATATACTTCCTCCTAATGCTATACTGACGTTGGGGGCCACGGGTTTGTCAACGTAGTTACTAAAGGAGATAAATTTACAACGAAGCTAGTCATCGGGGAGCTGGCAGGTATCATCTATTATCAGTGGGACAACAAGTATCAGCTAGGTTGTGGGCTGCTCAGTCTAGGCTTTCTTTTTTAACATGTGCAGCCCACTACATGCCGGTTTGTATTTTTTTGAGGGCCATCATGTATCGACCTACCTATGGCCCTCCCATCCTAGGTTTTATTTTTTCTTAAACATCCGCAGCCCAACTTATGTATTTTTTTAAAGAAAACACAGAGGTCTGTTCTATTTTTCTATATAAGAATAGGAACATCAGGTCCAACTTATGTTTCCCTTCTAACTATATTATATATATTTATATTATTTTATATGTTATTATATATTATTGTTATTATCATCATATATTTAACCGCATGGACGCATGGACGCTACATTATTTGTTCACCCAGCCCAGCAAATGGACTGTAAATTCTAAAAAAATGGGTTGAATATGTGCGACATTTTTTAAGGCTGAAATGTGGGCCAATAGGTCGAAGCCAACGCAAGGCATTGTCAACTTAGTCAACAAATGATTTTGACATCGATAGCCATTGGATTTACATCCAACGGCTGGCATTCATCTTCAATCTCTCGTCTTCTTCCTCCAGCGCCGCCGGGACCACCTGCTCCCGCCTTCGGCTGCTAGCAGCTCTACTTAGCACGCTTTGCTGCGAAGCGCTACCCCACCGCCGGCCAAGCCATCCCTCCACCCCTCCACACCTCATGTTATTCTCCGCTGACTGCAGAACCACACCGCACCAGAACCAGTTAACCCTCGTACACCTCTCCGTCTGCGACTCCCCTGCCGCGTTTTCCCATCACCGGCTCGTTGCCGTCCGGGGCCTCGCCGTCGTCCACCGCCTTGGTGCGCTCAGCGCGGCGTGGTCAACATGGTCAACAAACTAGAGTCATCGGAAGAGGACTATACGTGGAGAGGCTGACAGTGGGGAAGCACCAGGTCCATGGACGCACGCATGCAACCGCCTCCTTATTACGCGAAAATAAATTTATTCCTCCCCCTGAAAGCTGGGACCCACCACATATATCTTCGCAAGGAAGGAAGTGCCTCCTTATTCCTGCCCCTGACAGCTGGGACCCACCAACAACATCTTTGCACGCAAGGAAGTGCCTCCCTATTACGGGCAAAAATTATATGATTCCGCCCCTAACCGCTGGGACCCGCCAGCTATATATTCGCACGCAAGGAAGTGCCTCCTTGTCCTCCCTGACAGCTGGGACCCACTCGGTCGAAGCGTACGTAGCGTTCTCTGTGTACATACCGGTCGATCAGTCTATCTGCCATGATGAACCATGGCCAAGTAAGGAGCGGTAGCAGTTCAGGCAGTCCCGTCTAAATCATGTACACATACGACAGCTACGCTGCAAAAAAAGACGGCCACGTACGTACATACGGGCGTGGTCTCGAACGCGTACAGCGACGGCGTCCTGTTCATCAGCAGCCAACCGGCTGAGTCGGAATGGAGGAAACAGTGTTGTGTTCATCGGGAGGCAACCAACTAGGTCGGAATACGTCATGTTCATCGAGAGCCAACCGGCTTGGACGGAACAGCTGAAACGAGGTCTGGCGTACCGCGGAATGGAGGAAACAGCCTTCTGTTCGACCGCCTATGGTCGAAACGGGGTCCTGTTCATCGGGAATGGTCTGACGTACCGCAGAACGGAGGAAAGGGCCTTCTATTCGAGTGCCTGCGGTCGAAACGGGGTGCTGTTGATCAGGAGGGGTGTGGCGTACCGCAAAACGGAGGAAACTGACTTGTGTTGGAGCGCCTATGGTCGAAATGGGGTCCTATTCATCGGGAGGGGTGTGACGTACCGCAAAACCAGACTCCACGGGCTACTGTTCATCCACCCGTCTACTGCCTCGCTCCACCCTCCACGGGCTACTATTCAACCACCGTCTACTTCCTCCAGCCTCCACCTGCTACTGTTCATCCACCATGTCTTCCTCCTACCTCCACCAGCTACTTTTCATCCATGGGCTACTGTTCATCCAGCCTCCACCGGCTACTGTTCAACCAGCCCTCCACGGGGTCCTGTTAATCCACCCCCACATCCTCGATGGGGGTCCTGTTCATCCAGCGGCAATGGCCTCTACTACCACGGAGTCCTGTTCATCCAACCCCCACCGGGAACTGTTCATCCAACCCCCAACAATGGTCACTGTTCATCAAGAGGCAGCAGGTTCGATCGGCTTCAGTTAGCAGCAGTAGCGAAGGAATCACTCAGGTTTAGTTAACAGCCAAGGGATCGATCGCTCGGGTTCAGTAACGTAGCTAGTGCAATCGCTCGGGTTCAGTAAGCGAACGCCTCACTCGGGTTCAGTTAGAGCCCAATGCCTCGCACACACACGCGTACGTGTACGAGAGAAACACGCAATCCCTCTGTGCATTGCTCGGCCCCGACCACCCACCATAACCGGGAACTCCCCAAAATTTTCCTCGCCCTCGCTTCTACCACGATTTTTTCCGTCATGGACGGCCCAAAGAATGTCATGCAGGTGCGTCCCCGGCCCGCCCAGGACGAAAAGCCCATTTCCTGTCATGATTTTTTGTCATAGAAGTAGGAGCCCACCACATCTATGATGATACGTGCTTTTGTCACAATTATCATCATAGAAGTGTCATAAGCATGATAAAAGAAAAAATTTCGTTCGGCCCAAAATGTCACGCATGTGTCTTTTTTTGCAGTGTAATGAATGTCGATAAAATAGTTTATGCTTGAGAATCTGAAAAGGAACAATGGCAAGGCACAAAATACTGAAAATCTTATATGGTGAAGACTTAGGAATGAGTAAGGACATTCAATGATTGAGAGACTAAATACGCAATGAATATAAAAAACTACATTGAAACTACAGAAAAAACTAATGAAAAAGATGCACAAACTACTGAAAAAACTGAAGAAAATGAAACATACACTGAAACTAATTAACTGAAAAATTAAAGCTCATTGACCATCTCATCTCTCTCTACGTCTCAGCTTCTCCTTCAGCACTATACTATCGTGGTTAATTAATCAAACCTGTTTCGTCCGTTTTGTAGGTGAGGTGAGCCCTTTGCTTGAAGCTGCTTTCTATAGATGATTACCTTGGGGTGGGATAGCGCAGCTTCGATTCGGCCACGAACTTTGGTCGTTGCATGTTGAAATAGGGGGCTGACACTATCTAAACCATGTTATTTTTGTTGATGTGAGTGCTGATGTTTAATGTCTAAGCATAGCATGCAGACGGGGATGGGGAAGGAAGACCATGCACGCAATCTCTGTGGCGAGCTACTTGAAGATCAAATCCATCGCACCTAGACCATTTCCTGTGTAGTCTACCTTGTTTAACTTCATTCATTCGTCAACTTAATACGAAGAATGTTGAATGAAGATGTCCAAAAAACTTCAACCTTTCTGAACTATATATGGGCGTTGACCCATTTCTACACGCCTTCTGTTTTTCACACACAATTGATATTGAACAATTAGAATATGCATGTTACTGTTGCAATGTACAGGCAATTAAGTAGTAAAAAGAAACAGGGCAACATACATCATCTTTAGCAGAAAGCAATCACTCCTCGTGAGTCCCTGCAGCCACTACACCAACCTCTTGCCTTCAACTTCATTCCCTGAAACATGGCTAGCGGCGTTTCCTGGTTTTGAATTTATAAGTTAGCAAAGTATTGATGGCTTCTGAGGTGGCCCTCTTGTAGTGTCTATGTCTTATCTAATACCGTTGTTTTGAAAAAATTGGCAAACTCTTGATTAATCTTTTCCTTGTGCATGATTAATCTTTTCCATTTGTACGACCAAATCATTGCTTCTTTATTATATGGTTCAGTTCTTTTGTAGATTAGAAAGTGCAAAACAAAACAATAGTCACATCCATATATGTGGATCATCTCTTCCGTATGGGAAGGAGTTGTTAGCCTGCCTGTTCATTACTAGCATAAAGCTAGCTTTATTGTTTCTCCATTTATGCATGTGCTCTACCATACTATGGTATGGACCCCATGAAGCTAATGTAATATTTCAATCACTAATCATAATTAAGGTCCACTTTCTAATTGTGGATTATCCTGACTAAAATTAAGGTTAGTGTTAAGGTTGGGGAGAGGATGTTGTTGTCGAGCGTTGAGGGACCATGACGACGGGGATTGGTGGAGCTATTTCACTTCCTCGAGATATAAAAACCATTTTGTTCCATTCTCAGGCTGCAACATTTATTTGCAAATAAACTCCACCATTTTCACATATTTTTATATGGTTCTAAGATTATCGTGAAAACAAAAACTACTCAAAGAGTTCATTATACAAATATGACGGAACAAGCGACAACACAATTCACATACAAAACACAACTGGTGCCAAATCTCTGAATGATATAGCTAAAACAATTTCTTCATCAATCTTAACATATGTGGCATAATATACATTGTATTCACGGAATATAAAGTACAAACTATACTTCAGATACACATACAAACTGTAATTTTGATACAGATACAAATTATACGTATTTAAAGTAGACACATGTAATTAATTGACCTTTTTGTGCATACGATGATATGTTGCATATGACGCTCATTCTATGCAGTGGGGTAAGAAACTCCATTGAAAGGCCACACATGCCTTTCTGTCGGGAATGTCCTTCTCCATTCTTAAATATCCGTTCTCGCCTGATACGTCTCCAACGTATCTATAATTTTTATTGTTCCATGCTATTAAAGTATCATTCTTGGATGTTTTATACTCATTTACTAGAAACTTTATATCATTTTCTGGGACTAACCTATTGACATAATGCACAGTGCTAGTTGCTGTTTTTTGCTTGTTTTTTACTTCGCAGAAAATGAATACCAAACGGAGTCCAAATGCCACGAAACTTTTTGGAAAAAAAATTCTGCCAGAAGACACCAGGGGAGCCCAAGAAGTGCACCACAGGAGGCTTGTGGGGCCCACTAGGAACCAGGGTGCGCCAGAGGCCCCTGGCGCCCTGATGGGTAGTGGGGCCCACGGGAGGCTTCTCCACCGACTATCAGCTCTATAAATACTCTAAAATCCCAAAAACCCTAGGGGAGTTGAGAAAAAACAGTTTTTGTTGCCGCAAGTTCCAGAACCACGAGATCCAATCTAGAGGCCTTCTCCGGCACTCTACCGGAGGGGTCAATGATCACGGAGGGGTTCTTCATCAACACCCTTGCCCCTCCGATGATGCGTGAGTACTTTACCACAGACCTAAAAGTCCGTAGGCAGTAGTTAGATGGCTTCTTCTCTCTTTTTGATCTTCAATACAATGTTCTCCTCGATGTTCTTGGAGATCGATTTAATGTAATGACTTTTTGTGGTGTGTTTGTTGGGATCCGATGAATTGTGAGTTTATGATGAGTTCTATCCATGAATATTATTTGAGTATTTGTTGAACTCTCTTATGCATGATTGTTATAGCCTCATGTTTATTCTCCAAAACTTTGGTTTGGTTTGGCCAACTAGATTGATTTTTCTTGCCATGGGAAGAGGTGCTTTGTGATGGGTTCATCTTGCGGTGCTCAATCTCAGTGACAGAAGGAGACATGACATGCATGTATCGTTGCAATTAAGGATAAAAATATGGGGTCTATTCCTACATGAATAGATCTTGTCTACATCATGTCATCGTTCTTATTGTATTACTCCCTTTTTCCATGAACTTAATACACTAGATGCATGCTGGATAGCGGTCAATGTGTGGAGTAATAGTAGTAGATGCAGGCAGGAGTTGGTCTACTAATCTTCGATGTGATGCCTATATACATGATCATTTCCTTGGATATCGTCATGATTATTCGCTTTTCTATCAATTGCCCAACAATAATTTGTTTACCCACCGTATGCTATTTTCTCGAGAGAGAAGCCTCTACTGAAATCTACGGCCCCCGGGTCTATTTCCTATCATATTATTTCCAGATCTATTAATCCAAAAATCAAAAAATACCTTGCTGCATTTTTTCTTTCTTTATTTTATTTTGTTGTTTTGCCAGATCTATTTATCCAATCTCATACAATTTAATCTATCTCAATACCGAGGAGGGATTGAAAACCCCTCTTACGTGTTGGGTTGCAAGTTTTTGTGGTTTGTGTGCAGGTGCTGTTTACATAGTGTTGCTTGGTTATCCTACTGGATTGGTAACCTTGGTTTCATAACTAAGGGAAATACTTATCATTGCTATGTTGCATCATCCCTTCCTCTTCAGGGAAATACCAACACAGATACAAGCAATCAGGAAAGAATTTCTGGCGCCGTTGCTAGGGAGACATCATCAACATCTATCGGGTTCCTGCGCACAAACTCTCATCTCTTTGCAATTACTTTATTTGCCATTTGCCTCTCGTTTTCATCTCCCCCACTTCTAAAATGTTTTCAGAAAAACACAAAAAAAATTGCCTTCTTTTTCGTTTGCCCTTTTGTTGTGGTCATCTCGTCAATATGACTACCCCTCCTTTGTCACCGGATTTTGAGGTTCTATACTTCAAGCAAAAGCAAGGAGAAAATTTGAAAGATGCTTAGTATAGGTTAATGGAATCCTATCGCATCTGCAATATAAAAGGAGGTGTAAAGATTTTTCTTCATAATTTTTATATAGGTTTAACCATGCATCATAGACAACTCTTGGATTTTGCTGCTAATGGAAATTTGTTGAGATTGATGCTAATGCTGCCTATGAAATAACAGAGGGAATATTGGGAGTTCCACCACCAAAAAAGGGATTTATTTTTATGCAACAAGGGATTCAAATGTTAGACAAATTGGGTGATCTACAGAAAAATTTGGTTAGGTTGCAAAAGTCTAATGAACCCCTCAAACATATTAGTGGAAACCTCAATCGCATGAATACTTTGATTACTTTGTGTAATAATCGGTTGGATATTTTAGATTTTAAGATGGCCTCTTTTCATGAGAATAATGGGAAGCATAAAGAGCCTCTCGGGTTTGAGAAAACTCTTACAAAGATAGCAAAAACTAAAGATGACAATACTTGAATCTATGCATTATGCCTAGCTAGGGGCATAAAACAATAGCGCTTGTTGGGAGGCAACCCAATGAATAAAATTATTTTTTTCTTTTTCTTTCTGTTTTTGTGTGTTTACACAATTATGCCTCTGTTATGATTGTGTTTTTTTGTTTTGATTAGTGTTTGTGCCAAGTAATGCCTTTAGGATGGCTTGGGTGATAGTTGACTTGATCTTGTTGGAAAACAGAAACTTTTATGTCTAGTAGAAGAATTGTTAAAAATCACTGGAGCGATGAAAAACTCTGAATTGTTTACACAAGATTGATATATGAATTTCCTCTGTTGTCCTAATTTTTCAAAACTTTTGGCATTACAGAAATATGAGTAAAATTTGAGTCTTTACATACTGTTCTGTTTTTGACAGATTCTGTTTTCGTTGCATTGTGTGCTTATTTTGATGAATCTATGGACTATACCGGGGGGGTTTAGCCATGGTAAAGTTAGAATACAATAGGTATATTGCAATAACAAAATATGAATGGGTTTGCAACAGTACTTAAAGCAAAGATTGGTTTTCTTGTACTAACGGATCTCATGAAGGTTTTTGTTAAGTTTTGTGTGATTGAAGTTTTCAAGTTTTGGGTGAGATCACAATGGATGAAGGAATAAGGAGTGAAAAGAGCTTAAGCTTAGGGATGCCCATGGCAGCCCAAGGTAATATTCAAGGAGAACCAAGAAACTAAGCTTGGGGATGCCCCGGAAGGCATCCCCTCTTTCTTCTAACGACCATCAGTAATTTTACTTGGAGCTATATTTTTATTCGTCACATATCATGAGTTTTGCTTGGGGCGTCTTGTATTATATGAGTCTTTTCTTTTTTTGTTTTTTAGTTTGCCACAATCATCCTTGCTGGACACACCTATTTAAGAGAGCCATAATTATGCTACAATTTATTAGAATTGCTCTATGTGCTTCACTTAAAAAAATTGAGCTATGGAATTGCTCTAGTGCTTCACTTATATCTTTTTGAGTACGGTGGTGCTTTAATTTTGAAGAAATATGCTCTCATGCTTCACTTAGATAATTTTGAGAGTTAGTAATTTTGAAGAAATCTTCTCATGCTTCACTTATATTATTTCGAGAGATGAAAACTTTGAAGAAATATTTATGCTCTTGTTCTTCACTTAAATTTGTTTGCGAGCTTGTTATAAGCAATGGTAATCTATGAAACTAGTCCCAAAGTGATAGATATTCAAGAGGGATAATAAAAACTATCATGAAGATCATTGGAGAATATAAACTTGATTCCTTTCAATAGTTTTGCAATATGGAGATAGTAATATGTGAGTCATGTTGGTGAGTAATTATGCTTTAGTAAGAATATTGGTGTTAAGGTTTGTGATTCGCTATGCAAGCATGAAAGTCAATGGTTATGCAATGAAGTTACATCCTACTTGTGGTGCATTATTTGTGTTAGTTATGTTTAATGCTTGTTTACGATCATTTTTGTTTTTTAGTTGGTTGCTTCTCAATATATTTGCTAGCCTTCCCTTATACTAAGTGGGAATACTACTTGTGCATCCAAACTCTTTAAACCAAGTTGTGCCAAACGAGTCCACCATACCTACCTATATCCGGTATTTCCATGCCGTTCCAAGTAAACTTGCATGTGTCAACTCTAATTTTTCAAAATAAATTTCCTTTTGTGTGCCCGTACCGCTCATGAAGCAGCAGCGGGTGGCCAATATTTTTCCATGCAAGATGTGTTATTCTCAAGATGAGTGTTTATTCACATGTCATTGCACGAGAGTGTGGCCGGTAATAGGGATGTCCAGTCCCGAATTGAAAAAGAAATTTACTTTATGTTGTCAACAATAAATTCCTTGGAAAGTGTTAGTATGGAAGGCACCCATGGATACGGCTTGCCATGGATTGTGAAGGAATGTTAGAAAAAGGAATAAACTTTATTTTATGTTTGGGAACCGCCTATGATGTATCTAGCATGGAAAGTATTGGGAATTCTCGGTCGTTTTCGTTGACGGGAAAAGCATGCCTCTCAAAATAATTTTATCTCTCAATTTAAGCTTTGAGCTCTGGCACCTCTACAAATCTCTGCTTCCCTCTACGAAGGGCCTATCTATTTAATTTTATGCAATTTTTATTTTTATTGAGTCTCCATCTTCTCTTATAAAGCACCAACTAGGGAGCACTATTATCATGCTTGAGCATTGGATGTAGCTAATATTTGAGTGTGTTTCATGAATGGATTAATGATTGAGCATAATGGGCTAGGGATAGCTTTCTTTAGCGTTGATATTTTGAAAAACATGGTTGCTTGTTGATATGCTTGAGCATTGATGTCTTCATGCCGAATTATAGACTATTGCCTTGAATCATCTAAAGTCCAAATGTCCATGCTACAAAAGAAAAGAATACGTGATAAATATGATGGGTAGCATTCCACATCAAAAATTTGGTTTTTATCATTTAGCTACTCGAGGACGAGCAAGAATTAAGCTTAGGGATGCTGATACGTCTCCAACATATCTATAATTTTTTATTGTTCCATGCTATTAAAGTATCATTCTTGGATGTTTTATACCCATTTACTAGCAACTTTATATCATTTTTTGGGACTAACCTATTGACATAGTGCCCAGTGCCCAGTGCCAGTTGCTATTTTTTGCTTGTTTTTTACTTCACAGAAAATCAATACCAAACGGAGTCCAAATGCCACGAAAAATTTTGGAGAATTTTTTCTGCCCAAAAGACTCCAGGGGAGCCCAAGAAGTGCACCCGAGGAGTCCCGTGGGGCCCACTATGAACCAGGGCGCGCTAGAGGCCCCTGGCGTGCCCTGGTGGATATTGGGGCCCACGGAGGCTTCTCCACCGACTATCAGCTCTATAAAATACTCTAAAATCCCAAAACCCCTAGGGGAGTCGAGAGAAAACAATTTCCGCCGCCGCAAGTTCCAGAACCAGGAGATCCAATCTAGAGGCCTTCTCCGGCACTCTGCCGCAGGGGTCAACGATCACGGAGGAGTTCTTCATCAACACCCTTGCCCCTCCGATGATGCGTGAGTAGTTTACCACAGACCTACAGGTCCGTAGATAGTAGCTAGATGGCTTCTTCTCTCTTTTTGATCTTCAATACAATGTTCTCCTCGATGTTCTTGGAGATCTATTTGATGTAATGACTTTTTGCGGTGTGTTTGTTGGGATCCGATGAATTGTGAGTTTATGATCAGTTCTATCCATGAATATTATTTGAGTCTTTGTTGAACTCTCTTATGCATGATTTTTATAACCTCGTATTTCTTCTCCGAAACTTTGGTTTGGTTTGGCCAACTAGATTGATTTTTCTTTCCATGGGAAGAGGTGCTTTGTGATGGGTTCATCTTGCGGTGCTCAATCTCAGTGATAGAAGGAGACATGACTCAATTGTATCATTGCCATTAAGGATAAAAAGATGGGGTCTATTCCTACATGAATAGATCTTGTCAACATCATGCCATTGTTCTTATTGCATTACTCCGTTTTTCCATGAACTTAAAATACTAGATGCATTCTGGATAGCGGTCGATGTGTGGAGTAATAGTAGTAGATGCAGGCAGGAGTCGGTATACTAATCTTGGACGTGATGCCTATATACATGATCATTGCCTTGGATATCATCATGATGATTCGCTTTTCTATCAATTGCCCGACAGTAATTTGTTTACCCACCGTATGCTATTTTCTCGAGAGAAGCCTCTAGTGAAATCTACGGCCCCCGGGTCTATTTCCTATCATATTATTTTTAGATCTATTAATCCAAAAATACCTTGCTGCACTTTTTCTTTATTTATTTTATTTGTGTTTTTGCTAGATCTATTCATCCAATCTCATGCAATTTAATCTATCTCAATACCGAGGAGGGATTGACAACCCCTCTTACGCGTTGGGTTGCAAGTTTTTGTGGTTTGTGTGTAGGTGTTGTTTACATAGTGTTGCTTGGCTCTCCTACTGGATTGATAACCTTGGTTTCATAACTGAGGGAAATACTTACCGTTGCTGTGCTGCATCATCCCTTCCTCTTCAGGGAAATACCAACGCAGATACAAACAATCATCGCCCCATGTTCTTCCCCATGAATTCTTCAGCAACCAATATTTGTGCCATCGCTAGTCTTGCCATAACCAATAGCCGCAATACCATGGTCCGGGTCTGTGCCACATGAGTTTGTAATCACTCCACCTTTGTAAAATTGGAAGGTCATATCCCCTCCATCTACAGCAACTGAGACGGGTTGGCTTGCAACGGCTTGCATAAGAGCTCCCACGTTGTTGGCTAGAACATCCTCATAGCTTTTGATGGTTGCGGCATCGTTGGTTCCACTCTTGCACTTGTCATCTGCCGCGGTATATGGGTAGTTGGACACGGTTGTGAGACCACCATTCTTGATTATGAACTTAAAGGCATCATCCATAATCCCACCTTCACAACCTTGGTCTTCACCATGGACATCACAATCCACTAGTTCTTGCTGGGACAACGAGATAAGCTTGCCGGTTTTGAGCTTAACAATGCCCTCTGTAGCAGCGACAGCAGAAAAAGCCCAACAACAACCTACAAATATTTACGTTTGTAGATACTATAAGAGGACATTCTCATTGAAAATTCAAACATATATGCAATATATTATTATCCTAAAAATACTTACCACATTGGCCCTGATCCTTGATGGCGGTGACTGCTCCTTTGGTTCTCCAGTCTACGGTGGTCGGAAGTGCATCAAAACTTACATTCTCATACCTGAATTTGGTAGGTATCCTCTCCATGCTTGGTTTGTACCCCTTGTTAGGCTTCGTTGCCTTGAACTCCTCGTTGGTTAGGTCATCGAACTAATTGACACCCAAATAGAACTTGTGGTTCTCGGCGTTAAATGACTTGATGAACCCGACATTGGCCTTAAACACCCCGAATCGTTACGCCTTCTCATCATCGTCCTTGTACAAATGGTCGTACTGCACCATCCAACTCTCGTGCCTTGCCACCATCGACAAGTCATCGATGAGCTCACGAGCTGCTAGGACTGAACTGCAGAAGCATACGCATCTGAGAATGCCAAGGATCAAAGATTTTGAGATGGCCATGTTATGTTTGATGAATTGCTTGCTACTACTAGTGTGCACCGTGTGATCTGGTTCGGTTTTGTGAATGGTAGTGGGTATCTTATATAGTTGCATGGATGTATGTATTTAAATATGGGGAATTGAGATGGTCTCCAACGTAGTGGTGAAGTACGTCTGTAGGTGGATAGTATAAAATAAATATGTGTGCATATGGCGTACGTTTTTCTTAGCATATGAGAATAATAGACATGTTGTGCCGGAACTTTGGATGTTAGTACAAGAAAAATCAAGTAACTATGATTACGACATATTTTGATACTTCATACGGACTTAGGTGAACGTGATTGCATGGTGATATTGACAGGCTTTTCTATCGATCCTATTCCTATGGAGCTCTCTAAACGTGTTGGCATGAGTACCCGGGAACCAAAAATACATATATATAAATTTTCTACACCCTGAATTTTAAGCATAACACTAAGTTTTAGCTTCTGTTGATTTACAAAATTGTGATTACGTACAAAAAACATTGATAATAATTCTTATAGCCTACCGCTGAAAAGTGATTAGATGTGACCACTTGCAGAGACGAGTGTAACACGGAAACGGCAAATTGATTAAGACAACTTAACCAGCCAGATCATCAAATGCTAGGAGAACTAAGATTAGTTAACTGATTTTAAGTAATTTAATCTTGAGTCCAAACATGCCTTGATACCCCTAGTACGTCAAGACCATAAATTAATATTAATACCGCCGGACGTACTTCCGAGCCACGTAGATTGTATTTTACTCCCACAACTTCGTAGATCAAATCTCACTACCCATCACATATTGTGGCAGCCATGGTTTGCGGGAGGTCCCCTGCGTAATGTGGGCTGCAGGTATCTGGGTAGTCCAGCATTGCAACTCAAGGCTGAGTGGTGGTATGTAAGGCCAACTTCAGCGCACGACCCCAAACAGACGTCCGTTTAGCCCGGATTTTGTCTGTTTGGGTAGGGCAATGGAGTCGTGTCCGGGCCTTTCCTGGGATGCGGTGGCCGTGCGCACAACGCGCGGACGCATCCTTTGGCCTCATCATGTCCGCCACAGCCAAAATGCCCATATATTCATATTTCAATGGTCAAAACTAGTTTGCATGTCCAAATTTTAATTGTCTCAAATATAAATAGTTTTACAACCCAATCGAAATTGTCTCTAATAAAACAGTTTTACAACCAAATCGAAATTGTCTTGAATGAACATAATGAACCAATACATCTATTGGTTGCCAATGTGATTCCATATGTGCTCAACCAAGTCATTTTGAAGATCCAAATGAGTGTACCAATCACGCATTTCACGATGAAATTGGGCAAACTGTTCAAACATGGCCGGTTCTTGGTGCAGGGGCTCAACATTTTCACCTTGAAAATCAAATCCTTGGTCGAAGATGTTGTTATCACACTCGTCCTCGACGATCATGTTGTGCATGATCACACAAGCAGTCATCACCTCCCAAAGCTTTCCTTCATCCCATGTCAGTGCAGGGTTTCGAACGATACCCCATCGGGATTGAAGCACACCAAAAGCACGTTCCACATCCTTTCTAGCACTCTCTTGCATTTGGGAAAATCTCTGTCTCTTCTCACCTTGGGGGTTCGAGATTGTCTTCACAAAAGTTGACCACTGAGGATATATACCATCAGCTAGGCAGTATCCCGAGTTGTACTGGTGGCCATTGATCTCAAAGTTGACAGGTGGGGAATGGCCTTCTGCAAGCCTTGTGAAGACTGGAGAACGCTGCATCACGTTGATATCATTGTGAGAACCTGTCATGCCGAAGAAAGAATGCCATATCCAAAGATCTTGCAAAGCCATCGCTTCTAATATGACAGTGCACGCTTTAACATGCCCCTTGTACTGGCACTGCCAAGCAAATGGACAGTTCTTCCACTCCCAGTGCATACAATCTATGCTGCCAAGCATGCCTAGAAAGCCTCTAGCGGCGTTGATCGCCAACAGCCTTTCTATATCAGCGGCATTTGGCTGCCTCAAGTACTCAGGGCCAAACACTGCCACCACGGCCTTGCAGAAGTTGTACAGTGACAGCAGACATGTCGACTCACTCATGCGCACGTACTCATCCACCAGATCGCCTGGAATTCCATATGCAAGCATGCGGATGGCCGCGGTGCATTTCTGGTAAGAGGAGAATCCAAGCTTGCCAAGGGCGTCCGCTTTGCACTCGAAGTATGGGTCATGAACAACCACTCCCTCTTGGATACGATTGAACAAATGCCTTGCCATACGAAAACGGCGATGGAATTTATCCGGTTTGAAGAGCGGGGTATTCGCAAAGTAATCGGCATAGAGCAGGGCGTGGCCTCTCTCTCTCTGTTGCGGTTTAGGTTGGGAGCACGGCCAGGGACTGACCCCCTGTACCGAGGAAGCTGCCCTTCAATGTGGTCATGAACGACCAGTGCAGCCACCACAAGATCTTCATCATCCGAGGATGAATCGTCCGATGAATAAATGAAGTGGTTGAAGAAAAATTCATCTCCACTGTCCATACCTTTGTGGGCAAAGTGTCAAACACCTTGCGGTCGTGGTGGCAAAGAGGCCGCGATGATCACCTCGATGCAGCAGGGGTGGTTGGCGGCCGGCTACAGGCCGCTCTGGAGCACCCGACGGAAGCTGTCGTGGTCCATAGACGTCGCCGACGGTCGTATCCCCTCCGGCACCGGCTACGACGGCGACGGCCAAAACTCCTCCAGCCGACGACCAAAACTCCTATGAAGCGCAGGCGTGGTGGCGGCCACGTCGAGACGTGGTTTGGTATGGATGGCCGGGGGGGTGAGCAGTGAGGAGGCGGCCGGAGAATAGTGGTGGCGCCGGCAGCGGGGTGGGGCAGGGGAGAGTGGGTGGAGCCGTTGGAGGCGAATGGAGTGCTAGTGTCCCCGACAGGCGAGCCATGGGGAGGACGAGGGCGTGCGTCCAGCCCGTCCGCGCGATGTCCGTTTCATCCCAAACGCGGCGCAAGTTTGGGCCGGGAATGGGTCGAAAACCGGACATTTGTCCATTTGGGGCCGCGTGTTGAGCCGCGCTATTCGTCCGTTCTACCCCAAACGAATTAGGACGGACGGAATGGGGTCGCGCGCTGGAGTTGGCCTAAGACTAAACATAGCATAGCACACATCCACACACTATGCAAAGCACCAAGCATTTACACACAACCAGCGTGTCAAACACTTTCCACCTCATCCCTTCGAATTGTAGGCCTAGGAACATTTGGTACGCAAGAAACGAACAAAGGACAAGCACGTACACGTGGGACAGGGCAAGAGAAACAACGACGGGCAGCCTGAAAGCCAAAGCGAACACGTGACCCACACATATACAAAAGAGACCGGCATAGGAGACAAGGACGATGGCCAACTGCCAAGAAGGGACAACAGCACAAAACAATCTAGGGAGCTCACAACGCTCCATTTCTACCAAGCATGGTAAGTGAAGATATAATTACAAAAGCAAAAGATAATGATGTACATATCACAACGCGGACCAACACCAAGGCCATGAATGAGATCATGTGCCTGGTTACCCAGTTCCATTAATTCTACCCATTTCCTTTTCATCTCCATCAATATGTAGTTGTTGTAGAACAGATGTTGCTCTAATTATCCGTCTGACCGATATTTTGAATCAACTGATGAATGGCAAAACATTTAACTTTTGAAAATGCCATGATGTATTGGATTTAACTGGCCTTCTTTAGTTGCTTCTGCCAAGTATGTGAACAGTTGCAACTTCAATATGTTTTTTGTTCGTTTGATGGAACGAGACCAACAACCAGCTAGGATTAACATTAGTGACTTTGATTTGCATTGTTGTAATTATTTTTGTTACAATATCTTCGATTAGACCATCTCCAATAGGTGCCCTATAATAAGGCGTCAAATCATGGCTGGAGCAAAATTTGCAACACCTAAATGTGTTTTCTTACAACACCAAAAACCTTCAAATCTAATAAATAGCCTATAGTAGGTGTTGCAAAATACATCACATATGTCTTCTAGTGGTGTCCTATTTTAGGGCACCTGTTGGAGCAAGAGAGTGATATAAAACAACAATAGGTGTTGCAAATTTGCTTGGTCCCCACGCCGTCCCCTGGCCCCCCCCCCCCCCCCCCCCAAAAAAAAGAATTTACAACACTTGGTGTAGGTGTTGTATATTTAGAGTAGAACATTTTGCATATAGGGCACCTGTTGGAGCGGCATTTTAGCCCCCTCATGATGTAAAAAGTGGTCCTGACTTATTTTGGGGCACCTATTGGAGATGCTCTTAGGTAACAAAAAATTATTTTTTTTCCTTTGAAAAGGAGGTTAAACCCTCAGCCTCTGCATCATTGTGATGCACACAAGCAATCTTATAAATTATTTACTGGAGTACATAATAAAGGTATCACGACAGAACCATTACAAGATATGAAATAAACATCTATGACTAAGTCTACTTTTTTCACAACAACTCTTTCAAGAATTAATAAGCACCCTTCTGCCACCATCGTCATGTTTGGCCGCAGACGGCCAAGACAAGGATTTTTATCCTGATTTCTCGAACCAACCACTAAAGGCTATCAGATAAGCAAGGATACAACACCTTAAATAAGGTAACAACGCAAGTTCGTAGTTGTTGGGCCCAACCAATCAAGGCCAGAACAAGAGTTTTCACCCCAAACATGAAGTGATTTCAAATCATCATCTTGAAGGAGGATCTTATGAAGTCAGGCCAGCATTTACTCCACGCCAGGCTAGGAAGGCACTAGCAGATGGGTAGGACATCTTCCTACCATAGACCACCATCCCAGTCGTCGGGGTCGTCCATGACATGGTGCGGATCTGACCACAACCACTCCATACATGTGCAAACCGCCATGTGCCACCCGACGTATCACTTGCCGCCACCCAAGGCTGCCGCCTCGACATCTGTGCCATCCCACTCATTTATATAACTATGGTGGCCTAGCACGTCGATCCAACCCTCCCAGGCATCCGCGGTGGTGATGAGCTAAAGCGCAGGTTGGGGGCGAAGATGCACGATCTCTGCCATAGTTGCCATGGTTCTTTCCCTCACCGTGAGAGACGCCTCTCCCACGAATCCGGTTGCTGACGGGAGATGAGCCTATATCACCACCGCCACTGCACTCGAATAGGAGTAGGAGGGGGCTCCGCCGCCATAGGCTCCACTTCCTCCACTATCCTACATCCACGAATATGGCAAGGAGAAGAGGGTCGGCCCATCAGCTGTAACACCCCCATGTATCAACTATAGTGATCACCTCTTAAACATGCCAAGTCATCATCATTGCAACTCTTGATCACAGTGGATAAGCAACTCATTTCAAACTTCTTCTCTGAGTTCTATTCAAATTCAAGTGAAATTTTAAAGTTGCTCAAAAGTTGCTGGAAAAATGTTCATCATTTAGCCAAAATTCCATAACATTTAATTGTTAAGGAAAACAACATCACCATTGAGCTAAGATGGACAGTAGCAATTATTCCATTGCAATTTCAGCATTTTTTAATGCCATTTTAATTGTGAAAAATGTAAATGACATCCCCTGGCCTCCAAACTTTTTGTGGCACTGACTAAAAATGCCTTGGATTTTATGGGCCCAGTTCCATAATTTATCTAAGATATTTGGATGCCCAAATAACTTCTTTTCTCTCTCTGTTTGTTAAACAAAAGAAAAACAGAAAAGAAATAACGGAAAAAGGAAAAAGGCCTACGTGCTACTGTACCTACGGGCCTAAGTCAAAAAGGGAGGCCCAGCCCACCACCGCGCCCATCCCCTACCTCGCGCGCTCACACGCCGACGATGTCGCACGCGTCGAGCATCCGGCGAGCTGCGGAGGTGGATAAGGACCACCTCGTCCCCCCCCACCCAAACCCTAGCCCTCGCCTCTCCCTCTCGCCCAGATTCCTCCCCCCCCCCCCCCCCTCACCCGAGAGCGCTGCCGCCATGGCCGTCGTGGAACGCGAGGCCACCGCCCCCTCCGGCGCCTGAAACCCCGTCCGCGAGCTGCCCCGGCCTCTGGCGGATCGATTGCGCCCTGGAGCTCGAGCTCTGCGCCTCCCCACCATCGCCCTCGACCTCTTCTTCCCCGACGCCGTCCGCCACTGCCGCCGCTGTCCGGTCTGCTCCGTGCCTTCCCCGAGCCCGCGTTGCACATCTGCAGGGCCCGGTGAGCACACCGTCCAGCTCCCCTCTCTCCTCTGTCTCCCCCGTAGCCCATAGACGCGTTGCCGCGTGCCGTGCTCCGCCGTCCGCCATGGCCGGCGAGCAGCGCGCTCCCATGCCTCACGGGATCGTCCGAGCACACCGTTGCGCTCGTAGTGCTGCGTAGGTGCTGCCCGCGTGCGTAGTTCGTCGAAAGCACGGCCGCAGCACCGATCACCATCTCGCCAAACTCCGGCCGCCGCCCTTGCTCGACATCGGCGCCGTTTCCGTCCGCTTCAGCTCCGTTTACGACCACCACAAGACGCGGCGAGGAACGGCCGATCCAACGCGCCCAACCGCGTCGCGAATGGGCCTTCGTAAGCGAAATCTGGCCACTCCCCGACGCGCGCCGCCGCAAATGTCGTCGCCGGACCAACTCCGGCGACGGCGCCGACCACGCTGATGTGGCGCCACGTGGGGCCCGCTTTTGTGCCACTGCCAGCGAGCCCGGCTGGCCCGTTGACCAGGTCCACGCGCTGACTGGGCTGGCCCCAGCAACCGACAAGTGGGGCCCTCCCCCTAATTGACTAAAAATGAATTAATAATAATTAGTTAATTAGCCTAGTCACTGACTAATGGGGCCCACATGTTAATTAATCATTTTAGTTAAAATTAACCCTCCGGATTAATCACTGTGTATGACAGGTGGGGCCCATTAACAGGTTTGACCTAAACAGTGGCAGTTGACTTGCTGACATCACTGTTGATGCAATGTTCCATTTTTGATAATTTAAATAATCCCAGAAAACTATTAAAACTTTAGAAAATCATAGAAAATAAACCGTAGCTCGGATGAAAAAACTTTATACATGAAAGTTGCTCAGAACGACGAGGCGAACCCAATCATGCCATCTGTTTCCGTGTCGGGACCCTCTACAGAGATGAACCCGCAACTTTTAGCCTGTTTTTCGGTAGATGAATAGTGCATATACTCCGGTTAATAATTCCAACTTAAACCCTAAAATAACTAATATGATTTAGACATATCTTTAGGCAACCCTGCACTGCATGTTAGCATAGCATGCTCTGTGTTGCATATGTTTGCTGTGTATTTATCTGTTTCCTCCCCCTCTTCTCTCTCGATAGACCCCGGTACCGACGTAGTTCCCGAGACCGACACAGCTCAGGAGCCCGACGACACCGTTGACGACCTTGCCTTTGCCGCCGAGCAACCAGGCAAGCACCCCCCTTTTGAACATGCCGATATCGCCTATTCTTTCTCTCTTATGCTTGCATTAGAAATTGTTGCTGCTACTGTTTAACCTATTTCTGATGCATAGCCTGTTTTTGTAACTGCTGTTGATACCTACCTGTTATCCTAAACTGCTTAGTATAGGCTAGTTAGAGACCCACCTAAGACCCGCTTTGTCCCAGTTGCCCCGCTGGATTATCAGAAGACTCGATCAATGAGATCGACAGCCAGGCCCCAGCACCGCACATCACACACCCCTTTATCTGTACGACACTACAGCGTTACTATCGAGTGCCGAGGGTGATACCTCGTAAGCACTTCCGATGTTAACTCTATGGAGTAGTTACTTGGTCGTGGTCACCGAGGGTGATTCCTCCTTCACCACTTCCGATAACGACGCTGTCGTGCAACACCTCAAGAGTGAACCCATCGAGGGTGATTCCTCCGAGTTCACCTTGACAGATACATCGAGTAGGAATCCAACGAGGGTGATACCTCGGATTCCCTTGATGTTATGGACACACGGATACTTGGACTTAACAACTGTTGCTTGGAAAGGCGGGCTGACCCTCAGGGGTACCCGCGAGTGATGTGAAGACGGGATGACCTGGACGGTACCCGAGAGAGGAATACGAGGCATGGCCGGGCATTCCTAGCCCTTGCCGCAAGTCCTCGAGACGGGGCGACGGGGTCACATCTATCGTGAGTCTCTGCTCGTTACCGCACTACCAAAACACTAACGATTCGGATATTTGATCCGAGTGGGCCTCTGGCCCGATAACACTAACCATCACGTGGGAACAGTTATGGGCACTCTGCATCATAGCATCAGCCGAAAGCTCTGTCAGACGTCCAGTTCAGTAGTGCGGCATGGAGTGATTGGCACCATCCACGACAGAGGTGGTGCTTGGATCTGAGCCATGTGCGCAACGACCCGGAGGGCGAGGGGCGATGGCCCAAGACCCCCGAGCACTTAGGATGTAGAACGACGGGGACCTCTCTGCTGAGCTCTAGGTAGGGTTGCGGTGTATCATTTGGCCGAGGTCGGGCATGACCCAGAAAAGTGTGTCCGGCCGGAGTTAATCGAGCGTGGTGGAAAGTTGGTGCACCCCTGCAGGGAAGAACTAATCTATGCATAGCCGGATCCTCGGTAACGGACGCTCGGAATTGTATCCCGATCGATACAACTAGAACTGGATACTTGTGATGAGAAATGGATAGTAGGGCTCTGGGATTGCTTTCTCGCAGGGAGTCGAGAAAGGGATCTCTGGGCGAGGTTGATGATTGTATGGCTCTAGGATTGCTTTCTCACAGGGAGTCGAGGAAGGATCTCTGGGTGAGGTTGATAACATTACTACTACTTTATACTGTGCTATCTACACTCTTCTAATGCTGCAAGACCGCTGAAGATGCTTGAAGATGCTAGTCTTCAATAGGACTAGGCCTTCTCTCTATTCTGGCATTTCTGCAGCCCAGTCCACATATACAGCCTTCCTTTGATAATGTTGCATATGTAGTGTAGATCATTGCTTGCTGAGTACTTCGGATGAGTACTCACGGTTGCTTTGCTTCCTCTTTTTCCCCATATCCGTTGATGCAACCAGATGACGGAGCCCCTGAGATAGCTACCCCCGCCGACGACTACTACTACTACCCCGAGGATGGATACTTCTACGAGCTGACGAGACGACCAGGAGTAGGTTCGGAGGGTCCCAGGTAGGAGGCCTGCGCCTTTTCGATCCTAGTGTTTTCTTTTCCCCGCCTTCATAAAGGCTTATTCTATCTTTCTTTTTATATCTGTACTCAGATATCTGATGCTTCTGCTGACGCTTGTATGCGAGCTTATGTATTCGAGCCCTCGATGCCCCTGGCTTGTAATATAAAGCTTGTATGACTTTTTTTATGTTTTTAGAGTTGTGTTGTGATATCTTCAAGTGAGTCCTAGACTTGATCGTGTGCATTTGTGTGTATGGTTAGTGCACGATTGAGCCGGGGGTGCCACATCAGCATCTGCCGTTGTCATCACCACTGCTCTTGAAGACGAGGACGAGGGAGCTCTGCAGCCACGGGCTCCACTTCATTCCCTTCCTACAGCCATAGAAGAATCAAGGTGAAGACTTATTGGTCAGTTCATGTATGTTGTTATGTTGTCAGACAAGACTTCGGTGTGCATGATGATACCTTCAATAGTTGGCTACACATTTACAGTATCCATTTAATTATTTTTCTCCTCCACATGTAATATCCATTTGATCTTGTTGATGATACATTTTCTAGACATTGATATGTTTGGTTCATGATTAATTTTGCCCCAACTAACCTTAGGTAAACCGTTGTTGCCACAAAAAGATAGAATTCTGAGCATATGACATGTCAAGCGTATAAGTAAAGAAGTGTGGCAAGCCAAACTGTAGCAATGTACCAAATACATGCCTAAGGGCATCTCCAACGCTAACCCGCAAAATAGACACCGTATTTTTTCATGGTCTGGCCCGGACCCGTCCCCGGACACGGATACGGTAGCCGGCCATTCGACCTGTACCCTAAATGCATGCTCCTGTTTTTTTTTTCTTAAGTCCGCAACACTCAAAATAATTATATAAAATAGCACAATTCATCCATAAATAACATGCAAATATCCATAGCACAACAATAGTTTAAATGTAAATATTATATCTGAGGTAACCAGATGTTCAACAAGTTTTTGAATTCGTCGATTCTAAATTCAACAATACTCGGTTCGGAATCTGCACATGTCTTCCCATGCACTGTGCCTCTTGAGTTTCATCCGACAATGTATAAACATAAATGGTCTGCGCTTGGTCCTGTAGTACATCATGACAACGCACCCGGGCTACACAATGTGATGATTATCAAATTGCAACATTGAGTGCATTAACGAATTTGACCAACATGTAGAGCAACAAGAAGCAAAACTTACAATATCAATGGTTTATGATCCCGGTGGCCACCTTCTCTCCATTTGTGCAATCACACCGCAAAACTGTATGATGGAGTTGGAGGTGGTGTACCACCGATGGGCTAGCGGCTTCACGTTGCGATCGGGGATCATGTGCAAGTCGTAGGGCGCGTCGTGATTTTGCTCATGAAACAAAGCATGCACGTTTTGCCAAAAGGTCGAGCCCCCTTGCCTCATGCCTACAAAGTTCACAAATACGACCTTCCACGCATCACATAACAACTCGTCCTCCATCATCGAGTACCCCGCCATCGTGGTTACTATAGAAAACAATAAGAAGTTCAACAAAGAAGCTCAATGACATTGGACGGAACACCTGCCGGGCATGGTGTCTGCCATGGTCGTTGTCGACAGGGGGCGGAGGTACCTGGCTGCAGACAAATCCTGGGTGGACGGCGGCGTAGTCCAAGATGGGCATGCACGTCAGTGGGGCCTGTGGACGTCCAGCAATGCCTGGGCGGCGGATAAGGAGGGTGAGAATGCATAGCAAGTGGGAGAAGGGGCAGAGTGCACAAAAAATGGCTCGGGAGGGGGACTTGAGTGGCCCGGAGGTGTGACAGTCCTACATGGCGAAGGTCCAGAGGTCCGCAAACCTCACCCAATTTGCGTCCAGTTTGCGGGAATTCGGGCAAGCGAACGCATCCGCGGACAAATATGGGTCCGTGTTGTATGTCCCGACAGCTCGGTCTAGAGCATATGGGAGTGTTTTGTGGGTCTGCGTGGAGATGCCCTAAGTTGTTGTGATATAACTAAGGTTAGCGAAGCGAAAAATTGCGTGGTACCATTAGGTACCGGCAGATCCATAGCTGCTTGTTTCCGTGTCAAGATTGGTGTGGCACTGTTCATTGTAAAACTGAATTATTTTGCTTCAGGAATAGACCTGCAAATACAGTAATGCCCACCAAAACCATCTTTTAGTGAGATGCTACAGGGCTTGCATGCATGTCTTGCCATTTTCTCTCTCTTCTCTCTCCCAAACTAATTCATCTATTTATTTCATCTTTGCTAACTTAAAATCATTCATATCTCTAACCAAAAATTTGATTTCAAAACTTTTTATATATTTGAACTCATGTCGCAAAGACCTTTAAAACAAGACCGATTTTGGATACATTTACATCGGTTCAAAAAATCATGAAAAATATTTCACAAAAATCACGTCTATTTCAACTTCACATTTAAAAAAATTCACTCTTTTGAAATAAACGGTTTCACATTTTTAAATAATATGTTTAGAAGTTGACATGTCAGTTTTGCATTGTTTTCATTTTCAGAACCCGCATTTCATTTTTCACTCCTTGTTTCACAAAAATCACATCTATTTCAATTCCACATTTTGAAAATAAAATATTTCACTCTTTTGAAATGAACTATTACACATTTTCAAAAAAATCAATTTCACAAGTTAACATTTTAATTTCATATTGTTTTCATTTTCAAAAGACGTATTTCACATTCCATTGGCTTGTTTAGCAAAAACCACATCTATTTCGATTGCATATTTTTGAAATGACATATTTCACTTTTTTGAAATAAATTTTTACATATTTTAAAATAATCAGTTTCACAAGTTGACATTCAGTTTCATATTGTTATCATTTTCAGAACCCACATTTCACTTTTCACTGCTTGTTTTACAAAACTCACATCTATTCCACTCTTTTGAAATGAACTAATACACATTTTCTAATAATTTGTTTCACAAATTGACATTTCAGTTTCATATTTGGGGTAAATAGACTTCGAGTGAAATAGGTTGGTTTCACATTTTTCTAGCGAAAATAGGTTTGTTTCATATTTTTCTAGTGAAATATGTTTGTTTCACATATGAAATGTGAAATTTCAGAAATTAAACGTGTCCCAAATGTATCAAGGTTCAATCTTGTTCTAAAGGTCTTGGTGCAAGGAGTTCAAATATATAAAATAATTTAGAAACGAAATTTTTGTTTAAGACATATGAATCATCCAAATTATGGGAAAAAAATAAAGTGATGGATTTAAGAGAGAAAGAGAGTGTTCCCACAAAAAAACAAGAAAGAGAGTGTGTGTGTGCTTGAGTCAGAAAAGAGAGAAACATGTGCATACCATGCATGTGTCTTTTTTCTGACTATGGTAGGACACACACACAGTGATTTGACTCTGAAATAGGTAAAAGGTGAAGTGTGCAATACATACATATACAACCACGGTAAACCCTAGTCACACAGATCTTAAAGAAAATGAATGATGGCAGATGTACCGCTCGATAATGTTAACACGCAAAATGACTTTCCCCTAAGGTCAGGCGTGATAAACTTGAGCTACAAACGAAATTAACATGCCCATTGTTTCCACAAAATACGGTTACAAGCCAAAGTTAGTGGCACGACAATGCAAAATCAACAACGTCCGAAGTCTGAACTATTAGCGTTTTTTACACTACCCTCATATATTATATTATGAGATCGGAGGGAGTAACAATTAACTCCAAAATACACACTGGTTCACCGGAAGCAGGCGAGCGCGCCATTCCATCTAGTAGTAAAATATAACTGTGGGTAATAAACTGCAAAGCATGGCAAGACGACTTCACTCAACTAGAAACACACGCGGCACGAGACGGCCGGCTTGACGGACGAGATCGACGGGATCAGAAGGGCCTCTCGCCAAAGATGTTGCCCAGCGGCGAGTAGTGGCATGTCATGAGCGTGGTGCCGTCGGCACACTTGACGGTGGCGCACCCGACGTCCGTGTTGCCCTTGGACATCACCTGCTTGAACTGCGCGCACAGCTTCCCAGCGGCGCAGCCGCCGGACGCGAAGTCGAAGTGGTTCGCCTGCTCCCCCCACGCCGCCACCGCGTCGCTGGGCTGCCACGCCTTGCCGACCTTGCCGAATCCGCGGAACACGTTGACGCCGCCGGGCATCGCCGCCGACGCGGCCGCGCAGTTGCCCTTGAACCGCGCCGCCCAGCGCTCCGCCTGGTCCGCCAGCCCGCTGCTCCACTTGAGCGGGCGCTGGCCGTGGATGGCGCGCATGTGGCTCTGCGGCACCACGAACTGCTGCGCCAGGCTGATCTGGATCTGCAGCAGCTTCCGGCCGGCCGCCGCCGCCGGGGCCGGGGCGCACGAGAGCAGCACGAGCGCCGCGAGCGCGCCCAGCCAGCGCCTTGAGGTGTACTCCATTGCCATGACTAGTGTCGTCGACCCTAGCTTAGCTATACTGTCTAATCTGCTAAACTCAACCAGGACCGGGGCTAATTAACCATAAGCTTCGATGCTCTGCCTCTATATATACACATCGACCGGGGCTAAGCTAATTAACTGGAACCTACAGGTCAATTACACGACGCAGTTGTCAGTTCGTAACAATTTCTTTACATGCAACTAGTAACAGCTAGACGACTTTAGGAGATCTACTTACTGATCGCGCGGTGCCGTGGAGATCGATCGACCCATGGATGGAATCATTTCATGTGATGGGGCCATGGGGGGAAGGGGGGCATGCGGCTTCGGGGCGGGGCTTCTTGTTTGACTTGGGAGTAGTTTAGCTTGGCAGCGGTGTACGTACTTCATTCGGGATTTGTGTAGGGTTTTCAACTTTGTCAGTACGATACGTTTGGGGAATGAAATCGACCGACGGTGCCTGCAGGTCAAAGGATCCATTCATTCGCTCGGGATGCTGCCTGCCTGCCCCGGAAGTAAACGGCCGGCCACATCTAGGATCGATGGGTGCCACCTGCCACGAACTTTCCCAATGGCACACATCACATGCTTTCATGTGGGTGCGCGTGCAAGGCCACAGTCTAGGATCGAGGGACTAGCTAGTAGATCCGTGCGCTCCAGCCGTTCACCCAAGGGTTCGTTTGCTCTGCTTCAGTATTATTAGAATATCCACACCCGGACTTGGCAAAACGTTCACGGACGTGTCCAGAAGCGTCTACGAACAATGACCGGTCACACCTTAATCAATTAATTCCACAACCGGATAGCTCAAATTAGAAACCTCAAATTCATACTATTACATGCAACGTAAACCTAATCTTAAGCAGAGCTCCTTTGGCTCTGACGTGTCCATGTCCACCGGCCGGCCGTGCCCCTCAGAGTGTTGGTCCGGTCGCCGGCGAGGTAGAGTAGGACATGGGACGCGGCCCGGCTCACGGGACTCAATGCGCCGCCGTCTTCCATGCCCTACTCTTCCTCGTCGGAGCCCGGAACCCTGACGGTGCCGGTGGACGTGAGATCGATGATGGATCCGTCCTGGGAGGAGCCGGCGACATCCACCACGATGCGGTTGCGTCGCCCGGGATTGCAGGCCGTCCGTCGAGGCGCTGGAGAATGTGACTCTGCCTCTCCAATGTCCACCGCCGCGTTGGCTGCCGCCGTCTCCCGTGCTCGTTGCCTCGCACGACGGGCACGTCGTGCCATGTTTCCGCGCTGGACGACGCCCATGCACTCACCTCCTGCTCGGCGTGCCAACGGAGGGGTTGTGTGTCCGCCACAGCATTCGGATGCCACATGGAACGCACCGCCTCCGGTGAGGCAGCGGCGACACACCTCGTGGCGGATCCATGCGCCATTTGGGCGGACGCGATGAATTCCCGACGCAAGGAGTCTGAGTGCTGTCGTCGGGCGGCCTCCTTCCGAAAACGGCGGAGCGTAAGCCGGACAATCATCTCCTCCTCGGGGTTGCGTGAGACGAGCTCGGGGTTGACGGATCTGGAGGTATAGGACTCATATCCGCTGCCTGCCATGCCCGAGAAGGCCGGACGGGGGCTTGGGTAGCGGAGGGGAGTGGAGGGAGTGGAGTGAAGTGGCTAGGGTTTGGTCCGGGGAGCGGATGGGGACGAATGTATGTGAGGTCGGTGGGCCAGCATGGGCCCGGGACCGACGTGATGGACACGCCCGGTTACACCCGGGCCTCCCTGTATCTGCCACATTTTTGTGCTAGATATGAGTGGTGCCAGTCAGCCCGGGCGTTTGAGGGGGGGGGGGGGGTTTAGGTGGGCGTCGTCCTTGCTGGGTCGGTTTTTTCTGACCGGTCACTGACCAGGCCGTCCTTCCGGGTGTTTGAGGTAGGTTTGGGGTTCCCGACTGTAGATGCTCTTATGGCATCACCAACGCTGACCCTCAAATCGAAGGCGTATCATCCGTGGACCGGTGAAGACCACCCGCAGACACTGATGCTGGATCCATCCATCCAACCGTAGCCGCAAATGTCCCTAGACATTTCAAAGGAAATTTAACAGAAAGAAACAAATTTGATGCAAATTTACACAAAACACAGTATTTTCATTGAAACTTGAACTTTTACAAAAAACCGGATGATTTACATCTAAACCGGAGCACTTACATTTTCAACATATTTGGACTAAACACTATTCTAACATAGTCTAAATGACCGTCGGCACCCGTTCCTCATATCCGGCCGCTCGACGGCCGACCATGAGCCCCGAAAACTGAAGCTTCGCCTCCACGAAGCCAGCAAGCAGCTAATCAACCAACAATGATGAGCCCGCCAAGCTTAGCTTCAATGGAGGGGAGGAGTGGTGGCCTTCGTGGGACCCGAGCGCCGGCGACTGCTACTTCTTGAGCTTGCATTGATTTTTTCCTTGAAGAGGAAAGGGTGATGCAGCAAAGTAGAGATAAGTATTTCCCTCAATTAAGAACCAAGGTATCAATCCAATAGGAGGAACAGACAAGTCCCCAATAGATGCACCTGCACAAACTAATAAATACTTGCAGACAACGCAAAAAAGGGGTTGTCAATCCCTTCACGGTCACTAGCAAGAGTGAGATCTAATAGAGATGGATATAAAAGATAAATAAAAGTGCTAAATAAGATAAAGATTAATAAATTGCAGCAAGGTAATTTTGTATTTTTGGTTTTATAGATCTGAAAATAATATGATGAAAAATAGACCTAGGGGCCATAGGTTTCGCTAGAGGCTTCTCTCTTGAAAGAACACATACGGTGGGTAAACAAATTACTGTGTAGCAATTGATAGAAAAGCACATAGTTATGAAGGTATCCAAGCAAATGATCATGAATATAGGCATCACGTTCGTGACAAGTAGACCGACTCCTTCCTGCATCTACGACTATTACTCCACACATCGACTGCTATCCATCATGCATCTAGTGTATTAAGTTAACAAGAACGGAGTAACGCCTTAAGCAAGATGACATGATGTAGAGGGATAGATCCAAGCAATATGGTAAAAACCCTATCTTTTTATCCTTAATGGCAACAATACAAATACGTGCCCCACTACCCCTACTGTCACTGGGTGAGGACACCACAAGATTGAACCCAAAACAAAGCACCTCTCCCATTGCAAGATAGATCAATCTAGTTGGCCAAACCAAATCAATAGATCAGAGAGAAATACAAAGCTATCTTAATCATGCATAAAAGAGTTCAGAGAAGACTCAAATAATATTCATAGATAATCTGATCATAAACCCACAATTCATCGGATCTCAACAAACACACCATAAAAGAAAATTACATCGAATAGAACTCCAAGAACATCGAGGAGAACATTGTATTGAAGATCAAAGAGAGAGAAGAAGCCATCTAGCTACTAGCTATGGACCCGTAGGTCTGTGGTAAACTACTCACACATCATCGGAAGGGCAGCAAGGTTGGTGTATAGGCCCTCCGTGATTGAATCCCCCTCTGGCAGAGTGCCGGAAAAGGCCCCAAGATGGGATCTCACGAGAACAGAAGCTTGCGGCGGCGGAAAAGTATTTTTAGTTTGCCCTCTGGTATATGGGGAATATTTGGGTATTTATGGAGCTGGAATTAGGGTTAGGGGGCCCCGAGGGGCCCACAAGCCTGGGGGCGTGTAACACCCCCAGTGGTTAGCCACAGTAATCACCCTTTTGATACTGCCATGTCATCATGATTATCAGTGCCTAATCATCATCTGCATCCATTGTGCATTCAGCTCCTAACTGAAAATTCAAATTAAAATTTAAGTGGAAAATAAAAGTTGTCCAACATAGAAACTAAAATGTTCGATAAATAGCAAATATTACAGAGGCTATTCTAAAATTATATTCAGCATATACTAAATTAATTAGGTGGCTCTAACATTATCAAAACAGCAAAGTTTAATACATCTTATTTATTATAAAATTTGTGTGAATTCCAATTGTCTCCAAACCAAGTTTGGCAGTGGTAGATAGTGCCTAGCATTTAATGGAACAAGTGCCATGTTACAAAATTCAATTGAGGCCTAACTATTTACAAAACAGAGAATAAGAATAAATAAAAGAAAAGACAAAAGAAAACAAAAAAGAAAAATAAAAGAAAAGAGAAAATCCCCCCCCGCCCAACTGGGCCACGGCCACCAGGCCGGCCAGCTCCCCCCCCCCCTCTATATGGCCTCCCCCAGGAGGCCACCAAACCCACCCCTCCCACCCAACCGACAGCCACTCCCCCCCCCACGCTACTCTCTCTCTCTCCCTCACCCGATCCAAAACTGGATCGGGATCGGGCCGTCGCCGCACGCCGTCGCCCGTGGCTCCCGCCTCTCCATCGCCGCTGCGCCTCGACGCCACTCGCCAGACCGCCCCACCGTCGCCGCCTCGTGTCCTCGTCCCCTCCCCGTCGGCCACACCAAGCCATGCTGCCCCCCCTCGTTCCCCTTCAACGCTGGTGAGGCACCACCCCGGTCACCGCGCCTGCGCCCCCCCTCCTCTCTCCCGCATGCCGCGCTCCCGCCACGCCCACGTAGCCCCGCTGTGCCCTGGCCGCGTGCTACCTCTCACTACTGGAATCAGCTGCTTTGCCGTCTGCCATAGCAGACGGCAAAGGCATGCTTGGCGGACGGCAAACACTCCGGCTGAACTGATGCCGGTAAAGGCCGCTTTGCCGTCTGCTGGCGGAAGGCAAAGAAGGAAAGTTCTTTGCCGTCGGCAGAGCTTGTGGATGGCACAAAAAAGGTAACAGCCCCGTTAGGGGGCTAACGGCGCTCTTTGCTTCTTTGCCGTCTGCTGGCAGACGGCAAAGACCTTGCTTCTTTGCCGTCTGCCAGCAGATGGCAAAGACCTTTGCTTCTTTGCCGTCTGCTAGCAGACGGCAAAGAGGCCAAATAGGCCAGCCCAGGTTGAACAGTCTGCTGCCACGTGGCCAATTTGCCGTCGGTAAATTGGCTATATAGCCCCTGTTTTTTCTTAAATTCAATCAATTTCACAGATATATATATATTCATTTCAAAATATTTCAGCAAGTACATATAGCCAACATATCCCTGCCATATGGATCATCCAACATATCCAACACATATATCATCATCCAACACATATATACACCAAATGAAAAGTCCAACATATCCAACAATTAAGAAAAAGGTCCAGATACAATATAGCCACCATCCATACATATATACGTAGCAAGTTTCAAATTGTTCATCCTACAAAATCAAAACAAAAAGGAAGGACAAGGAGAAGAGTAGACTCCAACGCAAGCTTCCGTGATCTGAAGCAAATCTGCAAAATGGGAAAGAAGAAAGTTAGAAGAACAAGAAGAAGAAGAAGACTAGAAGAAGAAGAAGAAGAAAAAGAAGAAGAATTTTTCTTCTCTTTCTTTTTCTTCTTCTTATTGCTTACTTGTGTCATTTTAGAGCTAACCTAGTTAAATAGGCCATTTTTGACCTAAATAGGCTAAGTATGTCATAAATGAACTAAATAAGCTAAGTATAGGTTATTTTGGAGCATATTAAGTCATTTTGGAGCTAAATAGGTCATTTTGGAGCATATTAAGTTATTTTGGAGCTAAATAGGTCATTTTGGAGAATATTAAGGCATTTTGGAGCATATTAAGTCATTTTGGAGCTAAATAGGTCATTTTGGAGCATATTAAGTCATTTTGGAGCTAAATAGGTCATTTTGGAGCATATTAAGTCATTTTGGAGCTAAATAGGTCATTTTGGAGCATATTAAGTCATTTTGGAGCTACATAGGTCATTTTGGAGCATATTAAGTCATTTTGGAGCATATTAAGTCATTTTGGAGGAATAAATGCTAAGTATAGGTCATTTTAGAGCTATCCTAGGTTAAATAGGTCATTTTTGAGCTAATTAAGCTTATTATGTCATTTTTGAGCTAGCTAAGCATATTGAGTCATTTTGGAGGGAAAAGTGCTAAGTATATGATTATGTCGCTAGTATCCATTTGGCAGAGAACCCGGGCCTACATGACTAGTCATAGAACCAAGGTGGCACAAACGTACAGGGACAGGCATACATGACCCAGCAATGCACGTGTCGGTCATCAGCGAGTGCAACCAAGTCGTAGCAAGCTACAAGGACTTCGGTGATACACCGCGTGACATTTCCCCGTAGGGACAGACACAGGAGCAAAGAAGGACACATGCCGGTCAATCCATGTGTTCCGGAGTAGTAGCGAACTACCATGGCTCAGTGGAAGCACTAGGAGGCATTTCCCTGTATGGAAGGCTACCAAAGGCACACGACTAGGTCATTTCTTAAGCTAAGTATGCATTTGTTAAGCTAAACACTTGGGAAAACTTACTGTCATCAAGGAGGTGTAGCTGTAGGACCGGTCGCGCCAGTGGCAGACGGAGAAGCATCGGTCGATGCTTGTCGGGAGTTATGCTGCACCAAAGATCATTTCCAATGTATCGTTAGCATGATGCAACTCAAACGTGAGGACTAGTAACTAATGACCATTCAAATGAAACTCACCGTGCCCGCCGGAACAATGTCTGGCATCGCCGGAGGAGTCGTGCCGGTCTTCTCGCACATGGTCTGCACATTTGGTTTTGACGAGTCAGTCATATTAGATACTAATGTAAGGAACATTACGTGCATGATTTGGCTAACATGCAAAAGAAAATTACCGCGAACATCTCGTATAGGGCCCGGGTAGCCATCATGTTCCGGTTCCTCTCCTCCTCCAACAGCTTAGCCGTCTGCCGGTCCCTCTCCGCTAGAAGCGCCTGCGTGTTCGCTCTCTCTTCCTTAATAGTAGCCTGGGTCTTCGCTCTCTCTGCCTCAATAGCAGCCTGCAACACCACTCGTTAGCATTGTAATAATCGACGGCCGCACACACAATGTAATGGAGGAAAGGTATCTAATTCCGTATAACTAACCTTGAATTGGAGCTCCACTGGCCGTGCACGAGGCAATATCTCAGGATCGGAGCTGGTCTGGCGCTTCTTGATCTGCGGGAGAGTGCTACTACAACGTATCAGTCCATTCCCAATGGCTAACGAGCCATGGGACCTCCCGCCACCAGATATCATCACCAGCTCTGGATCAAGAGGTTGGCTCGGGTTAAAGTCCGGCCCTTTCCTCGCCTTCCCCTGGTCTCTGTACATCACAAGCTTGTGGTGGGAGGTGGGGTTGGTGAATTTCTCTGGATCATCGAGGTCAGACTCAGAGAATGCCTTGGCCTTCTTGTACGAGGAAGTATTGGACATGGCATAGAGGTCGAACAGCTCTGGCACTGGAGCCTTGTTGTGTCGCGCCTAAAAGAGAGGAACAGAGTATTAGTTAAGGGCTCAAGCTAGCATGAAGAATGAATTTGCATGAATCATGAAGCAAACCACATATCCAGTTTTCCCCGAACTGACGTAGGTTGACGCTACCTAGATGGTGTGGGACACCTTTCATTTGGGCACGCTTGTTCTTTGCAGTGTCGTGGACGGAGCGCCATTCGGGAGTGCACCACTCTTCCACCAACGCCTCCCAACAGTCCATCCTATCCGCACACCATCTCGGGGGCACCTAAGTTAAGAAAGAGAAATTTGAGCGCTACGCCTACGAATCAAATCAAGAAAACTAAGTACAAGGCCTTAAGAATAGGTAATTACCTTCATGTACTTCTCCTTACTCAGATACTTGACGCGACACTTCCCTTTTTTCCTCCTAATACCAGCTGAGGCGAAGTAGTCTCGAACAGCCTGCGTCCGAGCCTCGTGCCGAAAGTTTTGAAGTAGGCGCCTGCACTCGGTGTTGATAACCCGAGCCGCGGCCTCCTCCTGTCCCTCAGCACACCTGTAGAAGGTCTGCAATCAAACAAGAAAACACGGATTAGTACAATCACTAGGGTTGCCAATCAAAGAAGAAAACACAACATAGACGGCAAAGGAGAAATTACCCAAAACGTCTGGATCACAATGTCGGCGACCGTGTGGCACTCGACATCGCCGATCCTATGCCCCGGCGGGGCCGGGGCAGCCAAGTAGTGCTCCCAGGTCATTCCTAGCTCTCGAACCTGGCCCTCACCGGGCAACGTGACCCACCCCGGGAAGCTCTGGCGACAAATCACACCAAGGACACCGTTGGGCTTGCGGACATTCGGCTCGTGTGTCCAAGACCTGCAGTATGACAAGGCCAACGCATTAGATATTCGAAGAAACGTGAAGACAAAAGGTTAAAAAAGAGTAAATGCACTTACTTCTCCCCGCTAGGCGCAATCAACCACCTCTGGTCGGGGGTCGCCGGGGTGTCAGGGAGCTTTGTACCACCACGCTGGTAGACTTTGCGCCCCTCAACCCACTCACCCTCGCTATAGCTATCAGAGCTATAGCCACCCTCAGCACGGCCACTCGACTCCGGCGAGTCCTCCAAAGGGTTCTGCTGCGACTCAGCGTGATCCCTGCTGAGCTCCGGAGTCTCGTGGGACGGAGTCTCACGGGACGAAGGCTCGGTGGCCCGACGCTCGTCGGCCCGAGGCTCGTCGGTCGTAGGCGCGTCTGCCATAGGCTCGTGGACCGGAGTCCGAGATGGCTCCACCTCAGGCGGCTCCATCTCAGACGGAGCACTCCTGTGGTCGGGTGAATCAGCCGGGGGTGGCGGCGAGGAAGGTGTAGCAGCAGCCTTCCTACCTCGCCCGCCGCGACGTCCACCTCTAGCAGCCTTCTTCCCCCCCCCCCCGACCTCTCCCGGCCGAAGAAGAAGCGACCGCCGGTGGTGTCTGCATACCGAGATCCAGCGCTCTCCGGAGGCTCTTGGGTGGAATGGAACTACCCCTCCCACCACGTGCCGAGGAAGGAGCCTCGGAGCGCTCTCGACCCGCGCCCACCATCTGTCAACACCTGCAATGACAAAGAGTAAACGAAATTAGTACAACATAAAAAGAATGAATACCTGACATGAATAATATGTATATAATTTTAGTGTATCATCATCATGAACATAATAAAAAATTGAATACCTAACATGAACTAATTAATAATATATATGTACATAATAATAATTGAATACCTGACATGAACTGTAATAGTAATCTTCATCGTCATCATTAATAAATGCATCATCATCATCGTCTATATATGCTTCGGGGTCAATAAATGCATCATCATCATCACTATCAGTAATGACGTGCTCATCATCATCAATAAATGCATCAACATGTGGAAGGCCTCCTGTACGTAATCGGTCAAGCATTGACAGGTCATCCGCAGCAGTAACCTCTTCTTGTTCCGGCTCTTCTTGTTCCGACTCAGGCTCGGATTCACTGCCGCTGTCTACTTCAATGTTCTGGGGTGAAGTAGAGCGGTTCTTGAAACGTTTTTTGGAAAGACGTGTTTCTTGGAAGAATTCTCCTTCATATGTGTCTGGGTTAATGTGAGGTTCATAATCCTCTTCATTGGGGGGAGGTGGTCTAACATGTGGCGGCACTTCATAAACGACATCCCAACCTTTGAGATTTGGATCACTTTGGCAGGCCCACGGTAGATAGAAAACTTGGGTCGCCTGTTGAGCCGTAATATAGACATCGGGAACATTCAAATGAGTGCTTTGTTTGATTTCGACTAGCCCTAGATGTTCATGAGTCCTTCTAGTCTCCTTCGGCTGGAACCAATAACATTTGAAGACTACGACTTTTGGTGGGTTGGCACCATAGAATAGAAGTTCATAAATTGCTTCAACTCTTCCATAATACTCGGTATCTCTTTCGCCGATAGCAGAGACACAACAATTTGTAGACTTTCGGTCAGCCATAGATAGCTCTTTGCCATAGGTACGAAAGCAATACCCATTGATGTCGTATTTGTCAAATGAACGGACCTTATAGTCAAAACCATTAGCGACTTGTCTCAATTCGGCGTCCATAGACTCTGAACTAGCCTACAAGTTTAATATGAAAGGATTGTTGCATTAGCCGGAAATTAGAAGAAGAAATGAAATGGTCTAATGGATATTACCGTTTGTTTGAACCAAGAGATGAAACCAGGATAGCCGCCTCCATACATTGCCAGAAGCTCATACTCTTCGACGGAATCCTTTTGGATCACCGCTCCATATGAGAATTCGGCGACGTATCGACTGTATCAAATATCCGGGAATAAGAGCAGTTCAAAGGAATTAGAGGTTGCGAAACAATGTACCGAGAACTTACTCGATGTACGGCCGCACTTCTGTTAGGTTGTTCAAGATATACAACGTAATGGTCTGCCATTCATCGACATCCAACGATAAGGGAGTATAAGCACCGGCTGGTGCGAGCTTCCCTTTGAATAGGCTGAGGTTGGATCCACCCTTTTTAGGGTCGCCAGCATTGTACCGAGGCTTCGGATTATGCAAATGACGATTTTTGGCTTCGTAGTGTGCTATCACGAAGTTTGCCGCCTCCTCAGTAATGAATGCCTCGGCCATCGATGCTTCAATTCGACGTTTATTTTTACATTTTTCTCGAAGCGTCTTCTGCATCCTCTTAGTTGCGTAGCACCAACGATTCTGCACGGGCCCCCCCAATCGTGCCTCGGTCGGGAGATGCAAAATCAAATGCTACATTGGATTAAAGAAGCCCGGTGGAAAGATCCTCTCTAACTTGCAGATCAACTCCGGCGCCAACTCTTCCAGTTCTTCAAGCAAGCCAGGTGATAGTTCTTTCGCACAAAGAACACGGAAGAAATAGCTCAGCTCTGCCAGTACTAGCCATTCATCCTCAGGGATAAAGCCACGCAACATCACCGGCATTACCCGCTCAAGCCATATGTGCCAATCATGACTCTTGAGACCAAATATTTTCAATTTTTCAAGGCTCGCTCCCCTCTTTAGATTCGCTGCATACCCATCGGGGAACATCAACTCATTTTTCACCCACAGGAGTATTTCCCTCATAACTGGCCTTCCAAGATTGAACCATGCCTTTGGCTTCGTCCAGTTCTTCTTTCCTTTCGGTTGTCGCATGTTTTGTAGCGGTCTATCACATAGAGCCTGCTGATCGACTCTAGCCTTAGGATTATCCTTTGTTTTCCCCTCTATGCCGAACAATGTACCAAAGAGGGCCTCGCCGACATTCTTTTTAGTGTGCATCACGTCGATGTTGTGTGGGCAAAGGAGGTCTTTGAAGTAAGGCAGATCCCACAAGCATGTCTTGTGAGTCCAGGCGTGTTCGGAATTATACCCCTTGAAATACCCTGGACGCTCCGGATCCGGCTCAAGAGAGTTTAACTGATCCACGGTCTGTTGGCCTGTCAACGCAGGTGGTGCAGAGTTTTTGACAACTCTACCTTTGATGAAGTTCTTCTTGTCTTTTCTGAACTTATGGCGAGGATCCAGGAACTGTCTATGCATGTCGAAGCAAGAAAACTTGCCACCCGCCTGCAGCCGACGAAACTCAAGAGCTGCCTTGCATGTGGGGCACGGGAAACTTCCATGCACAGACCAGCCAACGAATAGCACATACGCTGGCAAGTCATGGATCGAGTACATGTACCACGCACGCATTAGGAAGTTTTTTTTTGTAGCGGCGTCGTATGTCTTGATCCCATTATCCCAAGCTACTTGCAGTTCATCCTTAAGCGGCTGCATGTACACATTCATATTCTTCCCTGGATAGTTGGGCCCCGGAATTATCAACGTCAGGAAAATGTTCTTTCTTTGCATAATCTGTCCGGGGGGGAGATTGAGTGGAATGACAAATACAGGCCAACAACTGTATTGGGCTGCCATCATACCAAACACATTGAACCCATTCGTGCTTATGGTGAGTCGAGGATACCTTGGATCTGCCGCTTTAGCATGATGTATTGCATCGAAGCGCTTCCACGCAAAAGCGTCTGATGTGTGTACCAACATCGGCTCCCCATCTGCATCTAGTTCGGTTCTTTTGCCCAATTTATGCCATGTCATCTGTCTGGCCGTCTCTTCGACCATGAAAAGACGTTGAAGTCTTGGTATGATTGGCATATACCGAAGAACATTAACTGGGATTTTTGTCTGACTCTTCTCACCCATACCGTTGTCTACCTCAACATACCTGGAAGACTGGCAAACGGGACAATACTTCAAGTCCGCATACTCAAGCCTAAATAAGGCACATCCTTTCTCACAGGCATCCATCTTCTCATAGGGCATCTTAAGTACACAGAGGATTTTGTCCGACTGATACAGGTTTGCAGGCATTACATGGCCTTTGGGTAGAAAGCGTCCAAATAGTGTCATCATCGTGCCGTAGCATTCTCTGCCCAAGTTGAATTGAGCCTTCAGAGCCATTACTTGTGCGATGGCATCCAGCTGACAAAGCTCAGTGTGCTCGTGGAGAGGACGTTTTGAAGACTCCAACATATCATTGAAGGCCTTTGCAGATTCTTCCATCTCATCGTCCGAATCTCGAGCATCATCAAAGTCTTCCACCATGTCTTCCATCCCGGTACCATGCTCGTCGGTGCGACGACGGCCCTCCTCAGCTCTGGCACGTTGGGCAGACTCACCATGAAATGTCCAGACCGTATAATTAGGCGTGAAACCCAACTTCTGCAGGTGTTTGATCATTTCAAACTCTGACTTCTTATGAAAGTTGTCGCAGCGGACGCAGGGGCACCAGGTTGTTTCCTGTCCATTTGCAAATGCGGCTCTCACAAACCCCTTGGTTTTTCTCATCCATTCATGGGTCATGTCTTTCTGACTAGTGTGACCGGTGTACATCCACGCACGATCACTCATCTTGCCTAGCTACTGGACACACAAGAAATACATACATAATTCAGCAAACCATATTCATCAGTTAATAGAGTTTGTCAGTTTTATTACGTCCATGCAACCTAGACGCTAGTAGGTAAGGATAGGTCCTAATCCCACCCGAGTATGTGTAGATTGGGTTCGTTTTCCCATGCTCTGCTCCGGATCCGACTCAAAATTTCGGTAGCACCTCCCCGCTGTTCTGCTGATACACGTCTCGGCAATAAGCAGAGAGGATGTGTACCCGGAGAACAACAGGGAGGCACTGACGAAATTCTGCATCGGATCCGGAGCAGAGCATATGGGAAAACGAACCCAATCTACACATACTCGGGTTGTCCATGGATAACGTTGGACAATTCAAAAGAATCACGGTTATAAATATGCAAATGAATGCATATTTATATATGTAACCCTTTCGAACGGGAGACGCATAGTGGTCACACATACTGATGATTGAAGACACCTATAGCTAGCAAGTTTCATCGGCACGAAGACCGGAACAGAGCAAATGAAGGGGGAGAGGAGGAGATGTCATTTGTGCTCACCCACGAACGCAGGGGCGGAGCTCGTCGAACGCACGGGGAGGTCGTCGAACACCAGACCCTCGCAGCGACGAAACAACTGCACATTTAAATCCACCCGATCAACACAAATATATATGATGTTTTTCATAACAAAATCGGAAAATATATGACATAACTCATAATTCACAAATATATGACCCCGTCGGCCTCTGGAAGGCCGAAAAGCACCTTTTCGGTCAACAGGAGGCCGAAGAGGTGTCGGGGGTCGGGGGTGTCGTGTCTGGGTGTCGTGGTGTCAAAAGGACAAAGATAAATTCGAAACGGATTTAGTAGTAGTAAATTATGTCTATCATCAGAAAGTCATAAAAGATATCCATGTCCAATACTAGGACAAACGATGTAGATAATATTTTACTATATACAACATGTCTCCCTTAAAAAAACCTAAACAACTTTTTTTTCCTTTGCTGAAATAACATAACAACATTCTTTATATTACTTTGCAGCAGTGGATGTAACATTACATCTTTCACCAGCGGCGTAAAGAAACTGATTGAAATGATAACGACTGATTGAACTGATTAATGCAAAACTATCCCCAGGGCTAGCTACCCAGTCACATTATGCAGCACGGCGTGATCCTTTGCATCCAGCGGAACAAGCTAGCTGAGACCTATGGTGTATTCTCACTCCAAACTAGCAGTAATCACGACCCAAGCCGTGCTCATAGGCACCTGCAAGGGCAGAGAGGCGCTCTATTTTTTATCCTTGTGGTCAGCGAGGCCCTGCAAAGAGGTTTTCTTCTTCTAGTTAACGAACAGTCAACTAATCGATTTAATCATCTAGGACAGCACATGAGTACAGCAGCAACAGGCATATAGACAAGTCCCTACCACCACCATGAACGTCTGCGGATCAGACTAGCATGGATCTGCTTGCTACCAACCAACAATTAACCTCCATAAACAAAAACAAAAACAAAAAATGCAAGGAACCAACAGGAGCATCTCATGGGCATTTATCTATCAAACTAGTAGTTGATTAACTACACAAATACCTCATTGTTCTTGCTATACTGCTACTAGCACGGTGAGGGAAGAAAAGAAAAGAAAATATCCAGCAGTATAGGAATGGAGAGTCCGTGTGCTACAAGAATCGTTGGCTGTAGCAGTACAAGAAACGAGTTACAGATTTTCTGCATCAAGTTCCGTCCAAGAACAGGAGCACTAAGCAACCAACCAAGGGAATAAATAAATTAGAGAGCAGAGCCCCTGGATTGTACATGTTCTTCTCAACACAAGGCCATAACAGGTTCTTTAGAATGCAGAATTTGACGTTGGTGTGCCATATCCCATAGCAATAGGAACTGACTTGGAATGCATGAAGGATATGAAAGGAACTTTCAAGATAAATAGGTCTTCTATGTTAAGAAATAGAATAAATAACTCTGAATAACAGTGTTCATCCTCTGAATAAATAACTCTGAATAATTCTTTTTGTTTGACAGCCACAACTAGCAGTACATGGTTGAAACAAATCATACGGAAATTAGTCCGGATATAAAAAAAAGTAGAAGAACTAGGCCATCAGTAGCACATGATCATGATCTGCCATAGCAGAACACAAGCACCACTTACACTTGGTACTTTTCTGCAAGTAGGAACACCAGCACAACACTAGCACATGGGCTAGTAGTACTAGATGCACCAACTAGCATCGAGCATATTCATTTTAAACCACATAACAACTACACAGAGCATATTCATTTTAAACTGAAACACCAACTAGTTTATAGGAAGAACTAGTACATGCTATAATCACAGGAACTAGTACCTGCTATAACTACTAAAGACAAATAGAACAAATCATAGTTATGAGAGTAACAGATAATTAAGCCAAGCCAAGAGAGCATATCATGACAGTGAGTATATGTAGGTAAATGGACCAACACCAGCAGCCAGCCAACTAGAGATCAAACCAGTGACTCCAGTAACCAAAATTAACAATTAACAGGAGTGTATATCAACTATAAGCAGTAGCTTATATGCAAAAAAGGCCATATCAACCTGTTCAGTGACCAAGAACCCTAGGAAATTGGGGGAAACCAAGGCGGAGACGCCGGCGCTGGGGGGAGGGTAGGAGGAGGCGGAGTAGCTACCTCTCTCGGCGGCGACGGTGTGCTGGACCTGGCGGCGGCGCTGGGCGGCGTCGGGGCGGGCTGCGGTGGAGGACGCCGGGGCGGGCTGCGGTGGAGGGGCGGGCGCCGGGGCTGGCGGCGGTGGAGGGGCTGGGTGGTGGGGCGCGGTGGAGGGGCGGCGCGGGGCTGGGTTGGCGGCGGTGCTGGGGTGGCGGGGCTGCGGTGGAGGGGGCGGGCGCCGGGCTGGGGGTGGCAGGGCTGGGGTGGTGGGGTGGCGCCGGGCTGGGTTGGCGGCGCTGGGGTTGCGGGGCTCCGGTGGAGGGGCGGGAACGGCGGGGCTGGCGGCAGTTCTGGGCGGGAACGGGGCTGGGGTGGTGGGTGGGTGAGGTGGGGGGGAGAGAGAGAGGGGTGGGGCCGGGCTGCAGGGAGAGATAGGGGGAGAGAGGGGTGGGGCCGGGCTGGGCTTTGCCATCAGCCAGCGGATGGCAAAGAACCACCGCTTTGCCGTCTGCTGACAGACGGCAAAGAGTTCTTAGCCGTCTGCCAGCAGACGGCAAAGGGGGTGACCGTTAGACAGCCCCCGCCGTGACGCTGTGGGCCCCTCTCACCTCTTTGCCGTCTGCTGGCAGACGGCAAAGAATTCTTTGCCGTCTGTCAGCAGACGGCAAAGAATTGGTAGATGGCAAAGAGCTTGACCTAGCCAGTGCTGTGCCCCGTGGGGCCCACTTTGGTCTTTGTCGTCTGCTGGCAGACGGCAAAGAACTCTTTGCCGTCTGCCAGCAGACGGCAAATAAGTGGCAGATGGCAAAGACACTCTTTGCCATCAGCTGGTTCTTTGCCGTCTGCTTTGGCAAGACAGACGGCAAACAGCCTCTTTGCCATCAGCTGGCAGACGGCAAAGAGCTGGCAGATGGCAAAGACCCAGATTCCAGTAGTGTCTCCCGCCCGCGTGACCGCTGCGGCCTGCGCGTGGCTGCGCCTCCGCCCGCTTGGCCGCCCGTGCTCGTGCTCGCCGCGGTCGTCACGTCCTCCCGTGCTCGGGCACGCCCCCCTGCTGCCCGCAGCGCCAGGCCGAGCCTGGCCACGCCTGGCCCGCCCGCTCTCCTGCCAGCCTCTGCCCCGCCGTCCCATGCTCGCCCGCCACCGCACGCCTGCGCCGCCGCTGCTCGCCCGCCCGGCCTCGCTGGCCTCCTCCGCCGCGGCGCCCCCGGTTCGCCGCACCGACGCCGCGCCCGTCGGGCGCCCACGAGCCCGACTGCGCGCCCGCGCCCGTTAGGCCCTGTGGGCCACAGACAGCTGGGCCCCACCCCTGTGCCTATGACAGGTGGGCCCAGCCACAAAACGTTAAAAATAAATAAATAGATTTAATAAAATCAATAATTAGTAATTAATTAATTAATTAGTTAATTAATTAAGTTAATTAATCCTCATTAGGTTAATCTAATTTAGTTAATTAGTTTAATTAAGTATTAATTAATTAGTTAACCACTAATTAGCCAACAGCCTATGACAGGTGGGACCCACTGGTCCTGACGTCATGCTGACGTCAGCAAACAGTGTTTCGGATAATTCTAATTTAAATAATTAATTAAATTCCAGAAATTGTTTTAAACTTTAGAAATTAATATAAAATAATCCGTAGCTCAGATTGAAAAACTTTGTACATGAAAGTTGCTCAGGACGACGAGACGAATCCGAATACGCGGTCCGTTCGTCCGCCACATGTCCCTAACTATCCGAACATGGAACCGTTCCCCTCCGGTCATCTGTCTGACAAATGTCCGGAACCGGGAAAACATTCCCGGATGAATTCCCCCTTCGCCAGTATCACCCGGCACTGCGTTAGATCACCTCTGTCACCGCGTATTGCCATGTTATGCCTTGTGCTGCTTTTGTTCGCTGTGTATTTATACTGTTTCCTCCCCCTCTTCTCTCTCGTTAGACCCCGACACCGACGTCGTCCCCGAGACCGACGCAGCTCCAGAGACTGACGCCACCTTTGACGACCTTGCCCTTGTCGCCGAGCAACCAGGCAAGCCCCCCCCCCCTTGAGCATACCGATATCGCCCATTCTAATTTCTCATGCTTGCATTAGAATTGCTGCTGCTGCTGCTTTACCTATTCTGATGCATAGCCTGTTTATTGTATCCTGCTGTTGATAATTACCTGCATATCCTAAACTGCTTAGTATAGGCTGGGTAGAGACCTATCAGTGACCCCACTTATCCCGATTGTCCCGCTGGATTATCAGAAGACCCGATCAACGGGATTGAAGACCAGGCCCCGGCACCGCACTTCACCCCCTTAGTTGTAACGACACTGCAGCGTTACTATCGAGTGCCGAGGGTGAAACCTCTTGTAGCACTTCTGATGTTAACTCTGTAGAGTAGCTATTCGATCGTGGTCATCGAGGGTGATTCGTCCTTCACCACTTCCGATAACGACGCGGTCGTGCAACACATCAAGTGTGAACCTATCAAGGGTGAATCCTCCTACGTTCACCTTGACAGTTACATCGAGTGGGTATCCGTCGAGGGTGATACCTCGGATTCCTTTGATGTTATGGACACACGGCTACTGTGACTTTACCCCTGCACCCTGTTAGAAACGGGTCGGCCCCGAGGGCGCCCCGAGGGATTTAATTTAACTACAGGACTGGAGGGACTGGCGGTACCGCCCAGTAGAGGTGGACCTGAGTTCCCGACAGTCTTTTGTGAGATGGGTTGACCTGGATGGTGCCCGAGTGAGAATACGAGGCGTGGCCGGGCATTCTTGGCCCTTGCCGCAAGTCCTCGAGACGGGGCGACGGGGTCACATCGATCATGAGTCTCTGCTCGTTACCGCACCCCCAAGGTACTAACGGTTTGGATATTTGATCTGAGTTGGCCTCTGGCCCAATAGCACTAACCACCACGTGGGCATAGTATGGGCGTTCTGCATCGTATGCGTCAGCCGAAAGCTCTGTCAGACATCCAGTTCAGCATGGCGGCACGGACGGACCGGCGCCTTCCTGTTGTGTTGGTACCTGGCTTCACCGTGTGCGCAACGACCTGAAGGGCGAGGGGCGATGGCCAAGACCCCCTTGCGCTTAGGATGTAGACCGGCGGGGACCTCTCTGCTGAGCTGTAGGTAGGGTTGCGGTGTGTCGTTTGGCCGAGGCCAGGCATGACCCGGAAAAGTGTGTCCGGCCGGAGTTAAGCGAGCATGGTGGGTAAGTTGGTGCACCCCTGCAGGGAAGAAAACTTCTATCGATAGCCTATCCTACGGTAATGGACACTCGGAGTTGTATCCTGATTGATACAATTTAGAACTGGATACGTGGATACTATGGCTCTGGGATTGCTTCTCGCAAGGAGTCGAGAAGGGATCTCAGGATGAGGTTGATGACTGTATGGCTCTGGGATTGCTTTCTCGCAGGGCGTCGAGAAAGGATCTCTGGGTGAGGTTGAGACTTAATGATACTGCTACATTGTATTGTACTATTCTACTCTCTTCTATTGCTGCAAGACCTCTGAAGATGCTAGTCTTCGATAGGACTAGGCCTTCTCTCTATTCTGGCATTTCTGCAGCCCAGTCCACATATACAGCCTCCCCTTGAAAATGTTGAATATGTAGTGTAGATCCTTGCTTGCTGAGTACTTCTGAGTACTCATGGTTGCTTTGTTTTCCTTTTCTCCCCATATCAGTTTGTCGTGACCAGAGGACGGAGCCCCTGAGACAGATGCCCCGTCGATCGACTACTACTACTACCCAGAGGATGGATACTACTACGAGTTGACTGACGACCAGGAGTAGGATCGGAGGGTCCCAGGCAGGAGGCCTACGCCTTTCGATCGTAGTGTTTTATTTTGCCCCGCCTTTCTAAAGGCCTTTATGTTTCTCTTTTAATATCTGTACTCAGATATCTGATGCTTCCGCTGACGCTTGTTCACAAGCTTATGTATTCGAGCCCTCGAGGCCCCTGGCTTGTAATATAAAGCTTGTATGACTTTATTTATGTTTTAGATTTGTGTTGTGATATCTTCCCGTGAGTCCTTAGGCTTGATCATGTGCATTTGCGTGTATGATTAGTGCACGATTGAGCCGGGGGCGTCACAAGTTGGTATCAGAGCCGACTGCCTGTAGGAATCCCCCTTTCCAACTCCTTGGCCGAAGTTGAGTCTAGTGGTCCAAAACTGTTTTACTAACTTGGCTGTGTGGCTTATGGGCCCACGTCGCCAATTGGGTGGTATTAGGATCTTTTACTCCTCGACCTATACTCTGGGACTCTGATCTCTCTTCTATTCGGGTTAAAAGATTTTACTAACTCTGACTCTAGGTTCTCGTAACTACTTCTCCCGGAGAGCCCTCATACCAGAAGATCACCTGCTTCATCAGAAGATTCTGACGATTCCCATCGATGTTATCCCGAGCCCTTTGTGCTCATCGCCTTTGTAATTCCTACCACCGATGTATCCCTGTAGATGACTACTTACACTTGTCATTCACACGATCATTCCTCGTCGCTCTTGTTGTTACAAGATACCTCGAAATATTCTCCGTTGCCCCGATAATCCTTTGAGTTTACTGCCTTGCAGTTCTTTTCCGAATGAAAAACCTTATGGTTAATTCCCCACATTTATCGAGGATCTGTTCATCCCAGTTGTTCATGTGTCTCGCAAAAATTCTTCGAAGTGCTATTCGATCTTCCGAAAATCCTCTATAGCATGTTGCTTTGGAAATTCTTACCTGCTGACATTATGGTTAATTCCTTATGTCTAGTAATCTCCGTTGACGCCTCTTGTCATTACCATTTTGAGTCCTTGATTCAATCTGCTACGAATGCTCGCAATCATCAGTCGAACCCTGAAATTTGACCTTCCTGCTCAGACTTCATTCTGGACATGAGTTGGATCTCGGCTAATCATGTTGCAATTGATTGTCCACCCAGTTCCCTTCAACTTGAACATCGAATTATTCAGCTGTTTCTATAATCTAATGCCTTTGCATTCTTTCCTTCTTCTGATTGAGTACGGATACTCGCATTACATCCATTGAGGACCGCTGAATCCTTTGCTGGATTATTATTCGGCAGTGTCCTTCATATTCAAAATCTTGTGCGCTCTTCCCCTGATACATATTGCCTTTGGTAAATTGTATTCTCTGCTTTGTCAACCTTGCTCTGCTCTCGAGCTTGAGTTATTTACTCCTGAACTTCATGGTATATGTTCCTAAGATGCCCCAATGGGTTGAACCTATGTTTTCCCTAATCCGTGTGAACTCGAAAGTTATGCGAGTCATACTCTTCTAGTACTTCGCCAGATAAATCTTCCGCGCTACAATTTCTTCAAAAACGTGGAGTAAATGAAAGGTTATGCATTGAAGAAGTGGGAGTCGACCTTGAACCTTTGTGTTCATGCCCATGGACCCGATATAGAACTTATCATGGAAGCTGCTCGTAAAAATAATTGTTTCCTTGGTACTAATTCATCTTGTACCGGTGAATTGATCCTTTGCAATCGTGGTTCCGACCATATTTCTCCTCGATTCCATTTCCGGGACAAGTTGAAATACTTGTCTTCTGCAGATCATTTCACCTGCCCAACCTCAATCTTGGTCTACCTTCACGTATTACCCCCCTACCATCTTGAGGATATCATCCTATTGTACTACGTCCTATGGATTCTCCGATGGAGTGATACCTTTTCCCTGTCATAGTCACTCCACAGGTTCTGGGTTGTCGTCAACCGAGACCACCGAACAATGAATCGATTCTGCTCTGTGATTTAGTACTCCTAGTACTTGTTGCTGGGAAGTTTACTACTCCGTCATGCCATCCCTAGCCTGATCGGCTACATATTATCGAGCTAATTTTAACAGTGCTACCTGGTCCTTCTTCCCAGGGCACAAAATTTCGACGGTGAACTAATCTTACGTCGATCTTCCTCATCTTATCATTTCACCTCGAACAACAAGCTTGACTTCAAGTTTGTGTCGTAACCGTGGTTCCAATAACCTTTCGCTTCATCATTCCTTTGACTTGATGTCATCACCGACCAATTACATCTTCATGAAATCTCTCGACAATTGTGTCGTAATCATCATCAACATTCCGTGCTCTTCCAGGATATCAATAGAATTCATGGTGAGAAATATTATCCTTGCCCCCTCAATGAATTGTTGCTGATTTCCCTATCCTCATCTTTTCCTGGCTGAAATTGTATGAATTATTTTATAAGTTGTTTCGATGGATCCTTTGTGTATCCAAAGACTGACCTTTACTTGATGACCATGTCTATACTATCTCGAAGCCTGTCTGTGGTACTCCGATTTTCAATAAGGACATTTGAAGCATAAATGCTAAATTTTCTTTTTCAATTATCCAAACACCATTGTATGGGTAATGTCATGGAATTTCTCTCCCCTTACCTAAAGCATTTTCTATTTTCTATCCTGCCATGGATATCATGCTCTGCTTGTCCTTGCGAAGGGTATACCCCTGGAATATGTGTTTAGACACATTTTCTTTTCCATTGTTCTGTTTAATCTGATGATCACATTTTCCTTTCCATTGTTTTGTTTAACCTTTCTTTTGATCTATATGATATAAGGAGAAATAATTCCCTGCTTATAAAACACTTCGATGAACAACCTTGTCAGTGAGTACCTGTTACTATTGTTAATGACATTCCGGTAACCACCGATGGACGAGAACTTTGCCTATTGGTCCGCCTCGTTCAACGAGCAGGAAAATGGTTCTCTTCGTCCCTCACCCTTGTTACCGAAGTTGTTCCTGACGTAACTGACAGTCTCTTCTTTGACGTGCCTTGCTATCATGACCATGCAAGCTGTCATCGCTTTTTCTACTTTTAACCCTCATGGTGGGCCCATAACCCACAGTTCCACAGGATCGAAACCTGACTCTCCTGTACATCCCTGTTTTCCAAAATTGTTTCTCGCGCTTGGCTTCGTAAGTACATCACGAGCCACCCATCTAGTGATCTATTCTGGTATCAGACGCAGTACTTAATCTCGTTGCTCTAGACCACTTTCACACTTTGTTTCAGACATCGAGAGATTGTCTATTTACTTAAAACATCTTACTGTACCTTCTTGCTTGGCTCTCGATGTGTTTCATTTGACCGACTCGAGAGATACCCATGTGTTCATTCATGGGATAACCCCCGATGATTACCCCTTATAGCCTTCTATCATTGCCGAGTTGCCCCTTTCCTATTCATAAGTACGATGGAGTTCCCGAAGAAAGGATGCCGACTTCATCATGAGGACCTGAAACAAAGGAATGAAGACATCAACGTAGTGGGTCGACCTCTTCAAGACGAGCAACCAAGACCGAGAAGAATCGTTAGAATTTCGTAACCTAGTCTTTTCCCCTTGCTCCACCTCTTAATTCTCGGGACGAGAATTCTTATTAGTGGAGGAGATTTGTAACACCCCCAGTGGTTAGCCACAGTAATCACCCTTTTGATACTGCCATGTCATCATGATTATCAGTGCCTAATCATCATCTGCATCCATTGTGCATTCAGCTCCTAACTGAAAATTCAAATTAAAATTTAAGTGGAAAATAAAAGTTGTCCAACATAGAAACTAAAATGTTCGTTAAATAGCAAATATTACAGAGGCTATTCTAAAGTTATATTCAGCATATACTAAATTAATTAGGTGGCTCTAACATTATCAAAACAGCAAAGTTTAATACATCTTATTTATTATAAAATTTGTGTGAATTCCAATTGTCTCCAAACCAATTTTTGGCAGTGGTAGATAGTGCCTAGCATTTAATGGAACAAGTGCCATGTTTTACAAAATTCAATTTGAGGCCTAACTATTTACAAAACAGAGAAATAAGAATAAATAAAAGAAAAGACAAAAGAAAACAAAACAGAAAAATAAAAGAAAAGAGAAAATTTCCCCCGGCCCAACTGGGCCACGGCCACCAGGCCGGCCCAGCTCCCCCCCCTCTCTATATGGCCTCCCCCAGGAGGCCACCAAACCATACCCACCCCCCCCCCCACCGACCGCGGTCCCCCCCACGCTACTCTCTCTCTCTCTTTCTCACCCGATCCAAAACTGGATCGGGATCGGGCCGTCGCCGCACGCCGTCGCCCGTGGCTCCCCGCATCTCCGTCGGCCTGCGTCGACGCCACTGCCGGACCGCCCCACCGTCGCCGCCTCGCGTCCTCGTCCCCTCCCGTCGGGGCAACCACAAGCCACGCCGCCCCTCCCCCCCTCGTTTCCCCTTCAACGCCGGTGAGGCACCACCCCGGTCACCGCGCCCGCGCCCCCCTCCTCTCTCCCGCATGCTGCGCTCCCGCCACGCCCACGTAGCCCCGCTGTGCCCTGGCCGCGTGCTGCCTCTCCCGCCCGCGTGACTGCTGCGGCCCGCGCGTGGCTGCGCCTCCGCCCGCTTGGCCGCCCGTGCTCGTGCTCGCCGCGGTCGTCACGTCCTCCCATGCTCGGGCGTGCCCCCTGCTGCCCGCAGCGCCAGGCCGAGCCTGGCCACGCCTGGCCCGCCCGCTCCCCTGCCGGCCTCTGCCCCGCCGTCCCCTGCTCGCTCGCCACCGCATGCCTGCGCCGCCGCTGCTCGCCCGCTCGGCCTCGGTGGCCTCCTCCGCCGCGGCGCCCCCGGTTCGCCGCACTGACGCCGCGCCCGTCGGGCGCCCACAAGCCCGACTGCGCGCCCGTGCCCATTAGGCCCCGTGGGCCACAGATAGTTGGGCCCCACCCATGTGCCTATGACAGGTGGGCCCAGCCACAAAACGTTAAAAATAAATAAATAGATTTATTAAAATCAATAATTAGTAATTAATTAATTAATTAGTTAATTAATTAAGTTAATTAATCCTGATTAGGTTAATCTAATTTAGTTAATTAGTTTAATTAAGTATTAATTAATTAGTTAACCACTAATTAGCCAACAGCCTATGACAGGTGGGACCCACTGGTCCTGACATCATGCTGACGTCAGCAAACACTGTTTCGGATAATTCTAATTTAAATAATTAATTAAATTCCAGAAATTGTTTTAAACTTTAGAAATTAATATAAAATAATCCGTAGCTCAGATTGAAAAACTTTGTACATGAAAGTTGCTCAGGACGACGAGACGAATCCGAATACACGATCCGTTCGTCCGCCACATGTCCCTAACTATCCGAACATGGAACCGTTCTCCTTCGGTCATCTGTGTGACAAATGTCCGGAACCGGGAAAACATTCCCGGATGAATTCCCCCTTCGCCAGTATCACCCGGCACTGCGTTAGATCACCTCTGTCACCGCGTATTGCCATGTTATGCCTTGTGCTGCTTTTGTTCACTGTGTATTTATACTGTTTCCTCCCCCTCTTCTCTCTCGTTAGACCCCGACACCGACGTCGTCCCCGAGACCGACGCAGCTCCAGAGACTGACGCCACCTTTGACGACCTTGCCCTTGTCGCCGAGCAACCATGAAGCCCCCCCCCCCCCTTGAGCATACCGATAATCGCCCATCTAAATTCTCATTGCTTGCATTAGAATTGCTGCTGCTGCTTTACCTATTCTGATGCATAGCCTGTTTATTGTATCCTGTTGTTGATAATTACCTGCATATCCTAAACTGCTTAGTATAGGCTGGGTAGAGACCTATCAGTGACCCCACTTATCCCGATTGCCCCGCTGGATTATCAGAAGACCCGATCAACGGGATTGAAGACCAGGCCCCGGCACCGCACTTCACCCCCTTAGTTGTAACGACACTGCAGCGTTACTATCGAGTGCCGAGGGTGAAACCTCTTGTAGCTCTTCTGATGTTAACTCTGTAGAGTAGCTATTCGATCGTGGTCATCGAGGGTGATTCGTCCTTCACCACTTCCGATAACGACGCGGTCGTGCAACACATCAAGTGTGAACCTATCGAGGGTGAATCCTCCTACGTTCACCTTGACAGTTACATCGAGTGGGTATCCGTCGAGGGTGATACCTCGGATTCCTTTGATGTTATGGACACACGGCTACTGTGACTTTACCCCTGCACCCTGTTAGAAACGGGTCGGCCCTGAGGGCGACCCGAGGGATTTAATTTAACTACAGGACTGGAGGAACTGGCGGTACCGCCCAGTAGAGGTGGACCTAATTTCCCGACAGTCCTTTGTGAGACGGGTTGACCTGGATGGTGCCCGAGTGAGAATACGAGGCATGGCCGGGCATTCTTGGCCCTTGCCGCAAGTCCTCGAGACGGGGCGACGGGGTCACATCGATCGTGAGTCTCTGCTCGTTACCGCACCCCCAAGGTAATAACGGTTTGGATATTTGATCTGAGTGGGCCTCTGGCCCGATAGCACTAACCACCACGTGGGCATAGTATGGGCGTTCTGCATCATATGCATCGGCCGAAAGCTCTGTCAGACGTCCAGTTCAGCATGGTGGCACGGACGGACCGGCGCCTTCCTGTAGTGTTGGTGCCTGGCTTCACCGTGTACGCAACGACCCGGAGGGCGAGGGGCGATGGCCAAGACCCCCTTGCGCTTAGGATGTAGACCAGCGGGGACCTCTCTGCTGAGCTGTAGGTAGGGTTGCGGTGTATCGTTTGGCCGAGGCCGGGCATGACCCGGAAAAGTGTGTCTGGCCGGAGTTAAGCGAGCGTGGTGGGTAAGTTGGTGCACCCCTGCAATGAAGAAAACTTCTATCGATAGCCTGTCCTACGGTAACGGACACTCGGAGTTGAATCCTGATTGATACAATTTAGAACTGGATACTTGGATACTATGGCTCTGGGATTGCTTCTCGCAGGGAGTCGAGAAGGGATCTCAGGACGAGGTTGATGACTGTATGGCTCTGGGATTGCTTTCTCGTAGGGCGTCGAGAAAGGATCTCTGGGTGAGGTTGAGACTTAATGATACTGCTACATTGTATTCTACTGTTCTACTCTCTTCTATTGCTGCAAGACCTCTGAAGATGCTAGTCTTCGATAGGACTAGGCCTTCTCTCTATTCTGGCATTTCTGCAGCCCAGTCCATATATACAGCCTCCCCTTGAAAATGTTGAATATGTAGTGTAGATCCTTGCTTGCTGAGTACTTCTGAGTACTCACGGTTGCTTTGTTTTCCTTTTCTCCCCATATCAGTTTGTCGTGACCAGAGGACGGAGCCCTTGAGACAGATGCCCCGTCGATCGACTACTACTACTACCCAGAGGATGGATACTACTACGAGTTGACTGACGACCAGGAGTAGGATCGGAGGGTCCCAGGCAGGAGGCCTACGCCTTTCGATCGTAGTGTTTTATTTTTCCCCACCTTTCTAAAGGCCTTTCTGTTTCTCTTTTAATATCTGTACTTATATATCTGATGCTTCCGCTGACGCTTGTTCGCAAGCTTATGTATTCGAGCCCTCGAGGCCCCTGGCTTGTAATATAAAGCTTGTATGACTTTATTTATGTTTTAGAGTTGTGTTGTGATATCTTCCCGTGAGTCCTTAGGCTTGATCATGTGCATTTGCGTGTATGATTAGTGCATGATTGAGCCGGGGGCGTCACAGGGCGCCCCCCTGGGGCGCGCTTCTAGGGCTTGTGACCCTCTCGTGGCTCCTCTGGCCTCCTCCCAAAGCTTCGTGGTTGTCTTCTGGTCCAAGAAAAATCCAAAAAAAAGTTTTGTTCCGTTTGTACTCCGTTTGGTATTGATTTTTTATAAAAGACAAAAAATAAGAAAAAAACAGCAACTGACACTAGGCACTAGGTTAATAGGTTAGTCCCAAAAAATGATATAAAATAGCATGCTAATGCATATAAAACATCCAAGATGGATAATATGACAGCATGGAACAATCAAAAATTATAGATACGTTGGATAATTTTTGATTGTTCCATGTTAGTCTCCAACATATCTATAATTTTTGATTGTTCCATGCTGTTATATTATCATTCTTGGATGTTTTATATTCATTTTATAGGAACTTTATATCATTTTTTTGGACTAACCTATTGACATATTGCCCAGTGCCAGTTGTTGTTTTTGCTTGTTTTTTACTTCACAGAATATCCATATCAAACGGAGTCCAAACGCAGCAAAACTTTTTGGAGATTTTTTCAACCCAGAAGACAACTTGGGAGCCAAGGAAGTAGCAGAGGGGAGGCCCGTGGGGCCCACAAGACACCAAGGCGCGTCAGAGGCCCCTGGCGCGCCCAGGTGGGTACTGGGGCCCACGGGAGTCCTTTCCACCACCTCTCACCTCTATAAATACCCAAATATTCCAGAAACCCTAAGCGAGTCGACGAAACACAATTCCAGTCGCCGCAAGTTCCAAAACCACGAGATCCAATATACAGCCCTATTCCGGCACCTTGCCGGAGGGGACACGATCACGGAGGGGTTCATCATCCTCATCTGTGCTCCTCCGATGATGCGTGAGTAGTTTACCACAGACCTACGGGTCCGTAGGCAGTAGCTATATGGCTTCTTCTCTCATTTTGATTCTCAATACAATGTTCTCCTCGATGTTCTTGGAGATCTATTTGATGTAATGACTTTTTGCGGTGTGTTTGTTGGGATCCGATGAATTGCGAGTTTATGACCAGTTTTATCTATGAATATTATTTGAGTCTTCTTTGATCTCTTATACGCATGATTGTTATAGCCTCGCATTTCTTCTCCGAAACTTTGGTTTGCTTTGGCCAACTAGATTGATATTTCTTGCAATGGGAAGAGGTGCTTTGTGATGGGTTCGATCTTGCGGTGTCCTCACCCAGTGACAGAAGGGGTAGCGAGGCACGCATGTATCGTTGCTATTAAGGATAAAAAAGATGGGGTCTATTCCTACCTGAATAGATCTTGTCTACATCATGTCATCGTTCTTATTGCATTACTCCATTTCTCCATGAACTTAATACACTAGATGCATGCTGGATAGCAGTCGATGTGTGGAGTAATAGTAGTAGATGCAGGCAGGAGTCGGTCTACTAATCTTGGATGTGATGCCTATATACATGATCATTGCCTTGGATATCGTCATAATAATTTGCTCTTCTATCAATTGCCCAACAGTAATTTGTTTACCCACCGTATGCTATTTTCTCGAGAGCAGCCACTAGTGAAATCTACGGCCCCCGGGTCTATATTTTATCATATTGTTTTCAGATCTATTATTCCAAAAACCCAAAAATACCTTGCTGCACTTTTTCTTTCTTTATTTTATTTTGTGTTTTCGCTAGATCTATTTACCCAATCTCATACAATTTTATCTATCTCAGTACCGAGGAGGGATTGACAACCCCTCTTACGCGTTGGGTTGCAAGTATTTGTTATTCGTGTGCAGGTACCGTTTACATAGTGTTGTTTGGTTCTCCTACTGGATTGATAACCTAGGTTTCATAACTAAGGGAAATACTTACCGTTGCTGTGCTGCATCGTCCTCTCCTCTTCGGGGAAATACCAACGCAGATACAAGCAATCAGGAAGAATTTCTGGCGCCATTGCCGGGGAGACATCATCAACATCTATCAGGTTCCAAATCACAAATCTCATCTCCTTTCAATTTACATTATTTGCCATTTGCCTCTCATTTTCATGTCTCCCACTTCACAAAATTATTTGCCTTCTTTTTCGTTTGCCTTTTTCTCGTTCGATCTTTTGTTCTCGTGTTGTCTTGTTTGCCTACTTTATCATCATGGCTAGTTCCTCCTCTATTGCGTGCACCCCCGAGAATGAAGTTCTTACCTTTAAGAAAAGGGGAGGGTAGAATCAAAAAGATGCTTGGTATAGGATTTAAAGTGCTCATAATAGATTTATTCGAAAGCAGTCTACCGTTATTCTTCTTCGCAGTTTTTATGTGGGCATAACCACTTGGTATAGATTCATTCTTGATACAATTACCGGCGGGAATTTCTTGATGTGTCCCTCTTTGGATGCTTTTAATGCTATGGGAGATCTAGTGGGTGCACCACCTATCATTATTAATGAAACGATCTTAACTCTCGAGCATGTTATGCAAAGGTTAGATGCTATTGAAAAGAAGATGATTACTGAAGAACATGTTGAAAATTTGGATAAAAGAATCCATAACCTTGCTAATAAAATAGGGTCAAAGGTAGGAGATGCTCTTAAATTATTAAAAGAAAAGGGGCCCGTAGTTAATGAAAGAGTAGAAGAGAGCCCCGCTCGGATTGAGAAGTTGGAAGAAATTAGTAACTTGAGCTCGGCCTTTTCTTCTCTCAAAGTTATTGAAAGAACTCCTAAAAATTGCAAGACTACACAAGCTTCTAAAAGCAAGGGTGCCACTTCTAGTAGCAATAATGAAGATCTTAAAATGATTAGTATTCACCCCAACTTTGTTGAAGTAATAAAAAAACCTATTTGCAAGAATGAATCCTTCAATCTTATTCCTAGGAGTATTATTTTTGAAAATATGCATGCTAAATCTTCAAATAATTTTGGTTGTGTGATTGAGGAGTTGGAAACTAAAGATGACAATACTTGAATCTATGCATTATGCCTAGCTAGGGGCATAAAACGATAGCGCTTGTTGGGAGGCAACCAAATGAATAAAATAATTTTTTTCTCTTTTTATTTTTGTTTTTGTGTGTTCACACAATTATGCCTCTGTTACAATTGTGTTTTTATATTTTAATTAGTGTTTGTGCCAAGTTGAGCCTTTGGGATAGCTTTGGGTGATAGTTGATTTGATCATTATGAAAAACAGAAACTTTTGCGTCAAGTAGCAGAATTGTTAAAATTCACAGAAGCGACGAAAAATTCTGAATTTTTTACAAAATATTGATATACAAATTGCCTCTGTTTTCCTAATGTTTCAGAATTTGTTGAGTTACATAATTATGAGTAAAATTTGAGTCTTTACAGACTATTCTGTTTTTGACAGATTCTGTTTTCGTTGCATTGTGTGCTTATTTTGATGAATCTATGGATTGTATCGGGGGGTATAAGCCATGGTAAAGTTAGAATACAGTAGGTATAATGCAATAACAAAATATGAATGGGTTTACAACAGTACTTAAAGCAAATATTGGTTTTCTTATACTAACGGGTTTGTAGGCAGTAGCTAGATGGCTTCTTCTCTCTTTCTGATTCTCAATACAATGTTCTCCTCAATGTTCTTGGAGATCTATTTGATGTAATGACTTTTTGTGGTGTGTTTGTTGGGATCCGATGAATTGTGAGTTTATGATCAGTTCTATCTATGAATATTATTTGGGTCTTCTTTGATCTCTTATATGCATGATTGTTATAGCCTCGTATTTCTTCTCCGAAACTTTGGTTTGGTTTCGCCAACTAGATTGATTTTTATTGCAATGGGAAGACGTACTTTGTGATGGGTTCGATCTTGCGGTGTCCTCACCCAGTGACAGAAGGGGTAGCGAGGCACACATGTATCGTTGCTATTAAGGATAAAAAGATGGGGTATATTCCTACATGAATAGATCTTGTCTACATCATGTCATTGTTCTTATTGCATTGCTCCATTTCTCCATGAACTTAATACACTAGATGCATGCTGGATAGCGGTCGATGTGTGGAGTAATAGTAGTAGATGCAGGCAGGAGTCGGTCTACTTATCTTGGACGTGATGCCTATATACATGATCATTGCCTTGGATATCGTCATAATTATTTGCTCTTCTATCAATTGCCCAACAGTAATTTGTTTACCCACCGTATGCTATTTTCTCGAGAGAAGCCACTAGTGAAATCTACGGCCTCCGGGTCTATCTTTTATCATATTGTTTTCAGATCTATTATTCCAAAAACCAAAAATACCTTGCTGCACTGATACGTCTCCAACGTATCTATAATATTTGATTGTTCCATGCTATTATATTATCTATCTTGGATGTTTTATATGCATTAAGATGCTATTTTATATCATTTTTTGGGTCTAACCTATTAACCTAGTGCCCAGTGGCAGTTGCTGTTTTTTCCTTGTTTTTCTCTTTTACAGAAAATCAATACCAAACAGAGTCCAAACGGAACGAAACTTTTTTGAGGATTTTTCTTGGACCATAAGACAACCACGAAGTTTCGGGAAGAGGCCAGAAGACCCATGAGGGGGCCACAAGCCGTAGGGGCGTGCCCTAGGGGGGCACGCCTCCCAGGCTTGTGGGCCTCCCGTGGACCTCCTAACCCTAGTCTCAGCTCTATAAATACCTAAATATTCCCCCGACGTCAGGGGGCACACCAAAAATACTTTTCCACTGCCGCAAGCTTCTGTTCTCGTGAGATCTCATCTTGGGGCCTTTTCTGGCACTCCACCGGAGGGGGTTTCAATCACGGAGGGCCTCTACACCAACCTTGCTGCCCTTCTGATGATGTGTGAGTAGTTTACCATAGACCTACGGGTCCATAGCTAGTAGCTAGATGGCTTCTTCTCTCTCTTTGATCTTCAATACAATGTTCTCCTCGATGTTCTTGGAGATCTATTCGATGTAATCTTCTTTTGCGGTGCGTTTGTTGAGATCCAATGAATTGTGGATTTATGATCAGATTATCTATGAATATTATTTGAGTCTTTTTTGAACTCTTTTATGCATTATTAAGATAGCTTTGTATTTCTCTCCGATCTATCGATTTGGTTTGGCCAACTAGATTGGTTTTTCTTGCAATGGGAGAGGTGCTTTGTGATGGGTTCAATCTTGCGGTGTCCTCACCCAGTGACAGTAGGGGTAGCGAGGCACGTATTTGTATTATTGCCATTAAGGATAAAAAGATGGGGTTTTTACCATATTGCTTGGATCTATCCCTCTACATCATGTCATCTTGCTTAAGGCTTTACTCCGTTCTTGTTAACTTAATACACTAGATGCATGCTGGATAGCGGTCGATGTGTGGAGTAATAGTAGTAGATGTAGGCAGGAGTCGGTCTAATTGTCACGGACGTGATGCCTATATTCATGATCATTGCCTTGGATATCGTCATAACTATGCGCTTTTCTATCAATTGCTCAACAGTAATTTGTTTACCCACCGTATGTGTTCTTTCAAGAGAGAAGCTTCTAGTGAAACCTATGGCCCCCGGGTCTATTTTCCATCATATATATTCAGATCTATAAAATCAAAAACCCCAAAATACCTTGCTGCAATTTATTTATATTTAATTTATTTTGCCTTTTACTTATCTTTTATAACTATCTCTATTAGATCTCACTCTTGCAAGTGACCGTGAAGGGGTTGACAACCCCTTTTTCGCGTTGTGTGCAAGTGTTTGTTAGTTTGTGCAAGTGCATCTATTGGTGACTTGCTTGTACCTCCTACTGGATTGATACCTTGGTTCTTAACTGAGAGAAATACTTATCTCTACTTTGCTGCATCACCCTTTCCTCTTCAAGGGAAAAATCAACGCAAGCTCAAGAAGTAGCGGGAAGAATTTATGGCACCGTTGCCGGGGAGGTTCTACATCAAGCCTACCAAGTACCTATCATAAACTCTCATCTCTTGCACTTACATTATTTTCCATTTGCCTCTCGTTTTCCTCTCCCCCACTTCTAAAACATTTTCAAAAAAACACAAAAATATTTGCCTTTTTATTCGCCTTCTTTCGTTCGTCTTTTCGTTTGCTTTTTGTTTGATTGTGTGCTAGATTGCTTGCTTTGTCATGATGTCTCAAGAAAATACCAAGTTGCGTGACTTTTCCAACACTAATAATAATGATTTTATTAGTAATCCGATTGCTCCCGCCACTAGTGCGGAATTTTATGAAATTAATGCCGCTTTGTTGAATCTTGTTATGAAAGAACAATTTTCTGGTAGTCCTAATGAAGATGATGCATCCCATCTAAATACTTTCGTTGAGTTGTGTGATATGCAAAAGAAAAAAGATGTGGATAATGATATTGTTAAATTGAAGCTATTTCCGTTCTCACTACGAGATCATGCTAAAACTTGGTTTTCATCTTTTCCTAAAAATAGTATTGATTCATGGAACAAGTGTAAAGATGCTTTTATTTCCAAGTATTTTCCTCCCGCTAAGATCATCGCCCTTAGGAACGATATAATTAATTTTAAGCAACTTGATCATGAACATGTTGCACAATATTTGGAGAGAATGAAATTGATGATAAGAAATTGCCCTACTCATGGTTTAAGTTTATGGACGATCATACAAAAAGTTTATGCTGGATTGAATTTTGCATCTAGAAATCTTTTAGATTCTGCCGTGGGAGGTACTTTTATGGAAATCACATTAGGAGAGGCTACTAAACTCCTAGACAATATTATGGCAAATTACTCTCAATGGCATACCGAAAGATCTTCTACTAGTAAAAAAGTGCATGCGATTGAAGAAACTAATACTTTGACTGGAAAGATGGATGAACTTATGAAATTGATTGCTAGTAAGAGTGCTCCTATTGATCCTAATGATATGCCTTTGTCCACTTTTATTGAGAATAGTAATTAATCTATGCATGTCAATTTTGTTGGTAGGAGCAATTTTGGTAATAACGCGTATAGAGGCAATTTTAATCCTAGGTCGTTTCCTAGTAATTCCTCTAATAATTATGGTAATTCCTACAACAATTCTTATGGAAATTATAGTAAGATACCTTCTGATGTTGAGAATAATATTAAAGATTTCATTAATTCTCAAAAGATTTTTAATGCTATGGTAGAAGAAAAATTGCTTAAGATTGATGATTTGGCTAGGAACATTGATAGAATTTCTCATGAGATTCATTCTTTTAAGATAAGATCTATGCCACCCAAGATTAATATTCATGAATCTCTAAAAGCTATTAAAATTTCTATGAATGAAAGTAGAGAGAGAACTGCTAGGATGCGTGCTAAGAGAGATTGGCTAGAAAAAGCATGTTCTTCTAGTTTTCGTGATAATAATGATGAAGTTCTTAAAGTGATTGGTGTGACTCCTATTGAATCTTTGTTTGCTAATATAAAAACTTGATAAATATGGGACTGTAGATGAGTCAACTATATCTAGAATGCGTCCCAATAATTTGAAGGGTGGAGATCTTAAAGAAAAAATTGATAAAAGTGGGATTGGCGAGGTCAAAACTTTAAGTAGTGATGAACTCACTCTTTTGGATTTAAAGGACTTTAATTATGACAATTGTTCTTTGATTGATTGTATTTCCTATTGGAAATATGCCCTAGAGGCAATAATAAATTAGTTATTACCATATCTCCCTGTTCATGATAATCGTTTATTATCCATGCTAGAATTGTATTGATCGGAAACTCAAATACATGTGTGGATACATAGACAACAACATGTCTCTAGTAAGCATCTACCAGACTAGCTCATTGATCAAAGATGGCTATGGTTTCCTAGCCATGGACATGAGTTGTCATTTGATAACGGGATCACATCATTAGGACAATAATGTGATGGACAAGACCCAAACTATAAACATAGCATGTGATCGTATCAAGTTTGTTGCTATCATTTTCTGCATGTCAAGTATATGTTCCTATGACCATGAGATCATGCAACTCACTGACACCGGAGGAGTACCTTGTGTGTACCAAACATCGCAACATAACTGGGTGACTATAAAGGTGCTCTACAGGTATCTCCGAGGGTGTCTATTGAGTTGGCATGGATCAAGACTGGGATTTGTCACTCCATATGACGGAGAGGTATCTCAGGGCCCACTCGGTAATACAGCATCACAAGAAGCTTGCAAGCAATGTGACTAATGAGTTAGCCATGGGATCTTGTATTACGGAACGAGTAAAGAGACTTGCCGGTAACGAGATTGAACTAGGTATGGAGATACCGACGATCGAATCTCGGGCAAGTAACATACCGATAGACAAAGGGAACTGCATACGGGATTAGCTGAATCCTTGACATCGAGGTTCGACCGATAAGATCTTCGTAGAATATGTAGGAACCAATATGGGCATCCAGGTCCCGCTATTGGTTATTGACCATAGAGGTGTCTCGGTCATGTCTGCATAGTTCTCAAACCCGCAGGGTCTACACACTTAATGTTTGGTGACGATATAAGTATAGTTGAGTCATTATGGTGGTTACCGAAGGTTGTTCGGAGTCTCGGATGAGATCCCGGATGTGACGAGGAACTCCGAAATTGTCCAGAGGTGAAGATTGATATATTGGACGAAGGGTATTGGAGTCCGGAATTGTTCCGGGGGTACCGGGTGATGACCAGCATGACCGAAAGGGGTTTCGAGGGGTCCCGGCAAGTGTTGGGGGGCCTCATGGGCCAAGGGGACGGGACAAACCAGCCCACTAAGGGGCTGAGCACCCCCCTCACCCCATCTCACGTAACCAGGAGGGTTGGGGCGCCCCCTAGGGCTTCCCACCACTTTGGCTTGGGGGCCAAGTCTCCTAGGGGGGAAACCCATCTAGGGTTTCCCTCTTGTGGCCGCTGACCCTAGATGGGATCCCCTAGAGGCGCCCCCCTCTCCCCCTTCCCCCTATATATAGAGAGGTAGAGAGAGGGCAGCCGCACCCTTCTACGCCACGGCGTTGCCTCTCCTCTCCCTCGCATCCCTCTTCCTCTCTGTAGTGCTTAGCGAAGCTCTGCTGAGATTCCACCACCGCCACCACGTCATCGTGCTGCCGGAGGACTTGAGCTACTACTTCACCATCACTCGCTGGATCGAGGAGGTGAAGGCTTCATCAAGCCGTACATGTGTTGAACGCGGAGGTGCCATCCGTTCGGCACTTAGATCGGGAGTTCGTGGGACGGATCGTGATTGGATCGCGAAGACGTTCGACTACATCAACCGCATTTCTTAATGCTTCCGCTTAGCGATCTACAAGGGTATGTAGATGCAATCTCTCCTCTCGTAGATGGTCATCTCCTAGATTGGATCTTGGTGAGCGTAGGAAATTTTTTGTTTCCCATGCAACGTTCCCCGACAGTGGCATCATGAGCTAGGTCTATGCGTAGATGACATCACGAGTAGAACACAAAGGAGTTTGTGGGCATTGATATTCAGATTGCTTCCTTCCTTGGTCTTTTCTTGATTCGGCGGTATTGTGGGATGAAGCGGCCTAGACCAACTTTGCATGTCCACGTACATGAGACCAGTTCCATCGACAGACATGTGACTTTGTTGCATAAAGATGGCTAGCGGGTGTCTGTCTCTCCCACCTTAGTTGAATCGGATTCGACAAAGGCGGTCCTTGTAGAAGGTTAAATAGCAACTTGCATATCACCGTTGTGGCTTTGCGTAGGTAAGAATCGTTCTTGCTAGATACCCATAGCAGCCACGTAAAACATGCAACAACAATTAGAGGACGTCTAACTTGTTTTTGCAGGGTATGTTGTGATATGATATGGCCAAAGACATGATGAAATATATTTGATGTATGAGATGATCATGTTTGTAATAGTTTATATCGACTTGCATGTCGATGCATACGGCAACCGGCAGGAGCCATAGGGTTGTGTTTAATTATTGTATGACCTGCGTGTCAATCATTAAGCGCTATGTAATGCTTTACTTTATCGCTAAGTGGTAGAAATAGTAGAAGAAGCATGGTTGGCGTGACAACCCTGATGGCGACACGATGATGGAGATCATGATGATGGAGATCATGGTGTCATGCCGGTGATGATGGAGATCATGCCGGTGCTTTGGAGATGGAGATCAAAAGCACAAGTTGATGGCCATATCATGTCACTTATGATTTGCATGTGATGTTAATCCTTTTATGCATCTTATTTTGCTTAGGACGATGGTAGCATTATAAGGTGATCCCTCACTAAAATTTCAAGATAAAATTGTGTTCTCCCCAAGTGTGCACCATTGCGAAAGTTCATTGTTTCGAAGCACCACATGATGATCGGGTGTGATAGACTCTACGTTCACATACAACGGGTGCAAGCCAGTGTTGCACATGCGGAACACTTGGGTTAAACTTGACAATCCTAGCATGTACAGACATGGCCTCGGAACACAAGAGACCGAAAGGTCGAACACGAGTCATATAGTAGATATGATCAACATGGAGATGTTCACCATTGAAACCACCTCATCTCACGTGATGATCGGACTTGGGTTGGTGAATTTGGATCGTGTTACACTCGGACAACTGGAGGGATGTTGATTTGAGTGAGACTTCTTAGGTAATATGATTAATTGAACTCATTTATCACGAACAATAGTCTAAGTTACCTTTGTAAATTTATGTTGTAGATCAATGGCTCGCGTTGTAGCTCCCTGTTTCAATATGTTCCTAGAGGAAGACTAAGTTGAAAGATATTGTAAGCAATTATGCGGACTAGGGTCGTAGTCTGAGGGTTGTCCTCACTGCTGCACAGAAGGCTTATGTCCTTGATGCACCGCTCGGTGTGCCAACCCCTCTAGCGTCGTCTCTGGATATTGTGAACATCTGGCAAACACGTTCAGATGACTACTTGATAGTTTAGTGCGCCATACTTTACAACTTAGAATCGGGGCTCCTAAGGCATTTTAAACACCATGGAACATATGAGATGTTCTAAGAGCTGAAATTGGTATTTCAGGCTCATGCCCGTGTTGAGAGGTATGAGACCTCTGACAAGTTCTTTGCCTACAAGATGGAGGAGAATAGCTCAGCCAGTGAGCATGTGCTCAGAATGTTTGGGTGCTACAATTGCTTGGGAGTTAATCTTCCAGATAAGATAGTGATTGACAGGGTTCTCTAGTCACTATCACCAAGCTGCTAGAGCCTCGTGATGAACTATAATATGCAAGGGATGGAGATGATCCCGGAGATGTTTGTGGTGCTTACGGCCGCGAAGGTAGAAATCAAGAAGAAGCATCAAGTGTTAATGGTTAACAAGACCACTGGTTTCAAGAAGGGCAAGGGCAAGAAGGGAAACTTCATGAATGGCAAGCCAGTTGCCGCTCCAGTGAAGAAACCCAAGGTTGAACCTAAACCCGAGACTAAGTGCTTCCATTGTAAGGGGAACGGTCACTGGTAGCGGAACTACCCCAATAGATAAGAAGGCTGGCAACTTCAACAATAGTATATTTGATATACGTGTTATTGATGTGTACCTTACTAGTACTCCTAGTAGCACCTGGATATTAGATACCGGTTCAGTTGCTAATATTGGTAACTCGAAACAAAAGCTACGGAATAAATGGAGACTAGCTAAGGGCGAGGTGACGATGTGTGTTGGAAGTGTTTCCAAGGTTGATGTGATCACCATCGCACGCTCCCTCTACCTTCGAGATTAGTGTTGAACCTAGATAAATGTTATTTGGTGTCTGTGTTGAGCATGAACATGATTAGATCGTGTTTATTGCAATACGGTTATTCATTTAAGTCAAAGAATAATGGTTATTCTGTTTACATGAATAATACCTTCTATGGTCATGCACCCAAGGTGAATGGTTTATTGAATCTCGATCGTAGTGATACACATGTTCATAACATTGAGGCTAAAAGATGTAGAGTTGACAATGATAATACCACTTTCTTGTGGCGCTGCCGCTTAAGTCATGTTGGTGTAAAGCGCATGAAGAAACTCCATGCTGATGGACTTTTGGAGTCACTTGATTTTGAATCACTTGACACATGCGAACCATGACCCATTTTCTGGAACAATGGAACGGGCAATTGACTTGTTGGAAATCATACATACTGATGTGTGCGGCCCGATGAGTGTTGACGCGCGCGGTGGATATCATTACTTTCTCACCTTCACCGATGATTTGAGTAGATATGGGTATATTTACTTGATGAAGCATAAGTCTGAAACATCTGAAAAGTTCAAGCAATTTCAGAGTGAAGTTGAGAATCATCATAACAAGAAGATCAAATTCCTACGATATGATCGAAGGGGAGAGTATCTGAGTGGAGTTTGGCAATCACTTAAGACAATGTGGAATTGTTTCACAACTGACGCCGCCTGGAACACCACAGCGTAATGGTGTGTCCGAACATCGTAATCGTACCTTATTGGATATGGTGCGTTCTATGATGTCTCTTGTCGATATATCACTATTGTTTTGGGGTTATGCATTAGAGACAACTACATTCACTTTAAATAGGGCACCATCTAAATCCGTTGAGACGACACCATATGAATTATGGTTTGGCAAGAAACCTAAGTTGTCGTTTCTTAAGGTTTGGGGCTGTGACGCTTATGTGAAAAGGCTTCAGCCTGATAAGCTCGAACCCAAAGCGGACAAATGGATCTTCATAGGATACCCAAAGGAGACGATTGGGCATACCTTTTATCTCATATACGAGGGCAAAGTGTTTGTCACTAAGAACGGGTCCTTTCTCGAGAAACAGTTTCTCTTGAAAGAATTGAGTGGGAGGAAGATAGAACTTGATAAGGTTGTTGAACATTTACTTCAACCAGAGAGTAGCGCAGCACAGAAAGATGTTTCTGTGGCACCTACGCCAGTTGAATAGGAAGCTAATGATGATGATCATGAAGCTTCAGATCAAGTTACTGTCGAACCTCGTAGGTCGATAAGGGTGCGTACAACTTCTGAGTGGTACGGTAACCCTGTCTTAAAGGTCATGTTGTTGGACAACGGTGAACCTACGAGCTATGGAGAAGCGATGGTGGGCCCAGATTCCAACAAATGGCTAGGAGCCATGAAATCCGAGATAGGATCCATGTATGAGAACAAAGTATGGACTTTGGTGGACTTGCCCGATGATCGGCAAGCCATTGAGAATAAATGGATCTTTAAGAAGAAGACAGACGCTGATGGTAATGTCACCATTTATGAAGCTCGACTTGTCGCAAAGAAGTTTCTGACAAGTTCAAGGAGTTGACTATGATGAGACTTTCTCACTCATAGCGATGCTAAAGTCTGTTGGAATTATGTTAGCAGTTGCTGCATTTTCATTTACGAAATCTGGCAGATGGATGTCAAAACAAAGTTTCCTTGACGGTTTCCGTGAGGAAAGGTTGTATGTGATACAACCAGAAGGTTTTGTCGATCCTAAGGATGCTAAAAGGTATGCAAGCTCCAGCGATCCTTCTATGGACTGGAGCAAGCATCTCGGAGTTGGAACATACTCTTTGATGAGGTGATCAAAGTTTTTGGGTTTATACAAAGTTTGCAAGAAACTTGTATTTACAAGAAAGTGAGTGGGAGCTCAACAACATTTCTGATAAGTATATGTGGTTGACATATTGTTGATCGAAAATGATGTAGAATTTCTGGAAAGCATAAAGGGTTGTTTGAAAGGAGTTTTTCAAAGGAAGACCTGGGTAAAGCTTCTTACATGTGGGGCATCAAGATCTATAGAGATAGATCAAGATGCCTGATCAGATTTTCATAGAGCACATACCTTGACATGATTTTGAAGAAGTTCAAAATGGATCAGTCCAATAAGGGGTTCTTGCCTGAGTTGTAAGGTGTGATATTGAGTGAGACTCAAAGCTCAACCACGGCAGAAGAAAGAGAAAGGACAAAGGTCGTCCCCTATGCCTTAGAAATAGGCTCTATACGATATGCCATGCTGTGTACCGCACCTAATGTGTGCCTTGCCACGTGTCTGGCAAGGGGGTACAAGAGTGATCCAGGAGTGGATCACTGGACAGCAGTCAAAACTATCCTTAGAAGAATAAGGAAATGTTTCTCGGTTGTGGAGGTGATAAAGAGTTCGGCGTAAAGGGTTATGTCGATGCAAGCTTTAACACTAATCCGGATGACTCTGAGTAGAGTTTCTTGGTTATGGAGGTGATAAAGAGTTCACCATAAAGGGTTACGTCGATGCAAGCTTTAACACCAATCCAGATGATTCTGAGTAGCAAACCGGATACGTATAGTGGAGCAGTCATTTGGAATAGCTCCAAGTGGAGCATGGTGGCAGTTTCTACAGTATGACATAAAAAATTTGTGAAGTACACGTAGATCTGAATGTTGCAGACCTGTTGACTAAAACCTCTCTCACAAGCAAAACATGATCAAACCCCAGAACTAATTGGGTGTTAATCACATGGTGATGTGAACTAGATTATTGACTCTACTGCAAGTGGGAGACTATTGGAAATATGCCCTAGAGGCAATAATAAATTAGTTATTTATCATATTTCCCTGTTCATGATAATTGTTTATTATCCATGCTAGAATTGTATTGATCGGAAACTCAAATGCATGTGTAGATACATAGACAACAACATGTCCCTAGTAAGCCTCTAACGGACTAGCTCGTTGATCAAAGATGGCTATGGTTTCCTAGACATGGACATGAGTTGTCATTTGATAACGGGATCACATCATTAGGAGAATGATGTGATGGACAAGACCCAAACTATAAACGTAGCATGTGATCGTATGAAGTTTGTTGCTATCGTTTTCTGCATGTCAAGCATATGTTCCTATGACCATGAGATCATGCAACTCACTGACACAGGAGGAGTACCTTGTGTGTACCAAACATCGCAACGTAACTGGGTAACTATAAAGGTGATCTACAGGTATCTCCGAGGGTGTCTGTTGAGTTGGCATGGATCAAGACTGGGATTTGTCACTCCGTATGACGGAGAGGTATCTCAGGGCCCACTCGGTAATACAACATCACAAGAAGCTTGCAAGCAATGTGACTAATGAGTTAGCCACGGGATCTTGTATTATGGAACGAGTAAAGAGACTTGCCGGTAACGAGATTGATCTAGATATGGAGATACAGACGATCGAATCTCGGGCAAGTAACATACCGATAGACAAAGGGAACTGCATACGGGATTAGCTGAATCATTGACATCGAGGTTCGACCGATAAGATCTTCGTAGAATATGTAGGAAACAATATGGGCATCCAGGTCCCGCTATTGGTTATTGACTGTAGAGGTGTCTCGGCCATGTCTGCATAGTTCTCAAACCCACAGGGTCCACACACTTAACGTTTGGTGATGATATAAGTATAGTTGAGTCATTATGGTGGTTACCGAAAGTTGTTTGGAGTCCCGGATGAGATACCGGACATGACGAGGAACTCCGAAATGGTCCGGAGGTGAAGATTGATATATTGGACGAAGGGTATTGGAGTCTGGAATTGTTCCGGGGGTACCGGGTGATGACCAGCATGACCGAAAGGGGTTTCGGGGGGTCCCGGCAAGTGTTGGGGGGCCTCATGGGCCAAGGGGACGGGACAAACCAGCCCACTAAGGGGCTGAGCACCCCCCTCACCCCATCTCACATAACCAGGAGGGTTGGGGGCGCCCCCTAGGGCTTCCCACCACTTTGGCTTGGGGGCCAAGTCTCCTAGGGGGGAAAACCCATCTAGGGTTTCCCTCTTGTGGCTGCCGGCCCTAGCTGGGATCCCCTAGGGGCGCCCCCCTCTCCCCCTTCCCCCTATATATAGAGAGGTAGAGAGAGGGCAGCCGCACCCTTCTACGCCACGGCGCTGCCTCTCCTCTCCCTCGCATCCCTCTTCCTCTCCGTAGTGCTTTGCAAAGCTCTGCTGAGATTCCGCCACCACCACCGCTACCACGCCGTCGTGCTGCCGGAGGACTCGAGCTACTACTTCACCATCACTCGCTGGATCGAGGAGGTGAAGGCGTCATCAAGCCGTACGTGTGTTGAACGCGGAGGTGCCGTTCGTTCGGCACTTGGATCGGGAGTTCGCGGGACGGATCGTGATTGGATCACGAAGACGTTCGACTACATCAACCGCGTTTCTTAACGCTTTCGCTTAGCGATCTACAAGGGTATGTAAATGCAATCTCTCCTCTCATAGATGGTCATCTCCTAGATTGGATCTTGGTGAGCATAGGAAATTTTTTGTTTCCCATGCAACGTTCCCCGACATTTCCTTGTTGCAATCCTTGCTTAATTCACCTCATGCTTATAGTGAAAATAATGTTTTACTAAACATATCATTGATGCTATGATGAAATCGTTTGAAGAAAAACTTGAGTTGGAAGTTTCAATCCCTAGAAAGCTTTATGATGAATGGGAGCCTACTATTAAGATTAAAATTAAAGATTATGAGTGTAATGCTTTGTGAGATTTGGGTGCTAGCGTTTCCACTATTCCAAAAACTCTTTGTGATGTAGGTTTCCATAAACTTGATGATTATTCTTTGAATTTGCATCTAACAGATTCCACTATTAAGAAGCCTATGGGAAGGATTAATGATGTTATTATTGTTGCAAATAGGAATTATGTGCCCATAGATTTTATTGTGCTTGATATAGATTGCAATCCTACATGCCCTATTATTCTTTGTAGACCTTTCCTTAGAACGATTGGCGCAATTATTGATATGAAAGAAGGAAACATTAAATTTCAAATTCCGTTAAGGAAGGGCATGGAACACTTTCCAAGAAATAAAATTAGGTTACCGTATGAATCTATTATGAGGTCTACTTATGGATTACATACCAAAGATGACAATACCTAGATCTTTGCATTATGCCTAGCTAGGGGCGTTAAACAATAGTGCTTGTTGGGAGGCAACCCAATTTTATTTTGTGTTTTTTCTTTTTGCTTCTGTTTTTTAATAAATACACAATATTACTTCTGTATTAATTGTGTTTTAGTGTTTTAATTAGTGTTTGAGCCAAGCAAGACCTTTGGGATGCTTTGGTATTATCGTTGATTTGATTTTGCTGAAAAACAGAAACTTTTGCATCCAGTAACAGAATTGTTAATATTCACTGGAGCATGGAAAAAGTCTTAAGTTTTTACACAAGATTGATATATGAATTTCCTATGTTGTCCTAAGTTTTCAGAATTTTTGGAGTTACATAAGTATGACTAATATTCGGGTCTTTACAGACTGTTCTGTTTTTGACAGATTCTATTTTCGATGTGTTTTTGCTTATCGAGAAAGATGAGACGAAGCGAGCTACGAGCTCTCTCAGAGCTCAGGCACTCTCGGCCATCCGATCGATCTCCTGATGCATTTTCGGCTGTCCGATCCCCCTCCCGAATGCCCTCGGCCGTCGGATAAAAACAGAGACGCTAGCAATGAATAGTGCAACATCCGGAGTCCAAACACAGTGAAACTTTTTGGTGATTTTTTCTGGACCAAAAGGCACAAGTTGGGCCAAGAAAGTACCTGAGTGGGGCTCCGAGGGGAGCACAACCCACCAGGGCGCGCCTGGGGGTATTTATAGAGCAAAGAGGCGGTGCGGGAGGTGGCCGAGGTGGGCACAACCCACCTGGGCGCGCCTGGGGGCCCAGGCGCGCCCAGGTGGGTTGTGCCCACCTCGGCCACCTCCCGCACCGCCTCTTTGCTCTATAAATACCCCAATATTCCAGAAACCCTAGGGGAGTCGACGAAAATCAATTCCAGCCACCGCAAGTTCCAGAAACCACAGATCCAATCTAGACACCATCACGGAGGGGTTCATCATCCTCATTGGTGCCTCTCCAATAATGTGTGAGTAGTTCATTGTAGACCTTCGGGTCCGTAGTTAGTAGCTTGATGGCTTCCTCTCTCTCTTTTAATTCTCAATACAATGGTCTCTTGGAGATCTATTTGATGTAACTCTTTTTGCGGTGTGTTTGTTGGGATCCGATGAACTTCGAGTTTATGATCAGACCTATGTTTTTATCCATGAAAGTTATTTGAGTCTTTTGATCTCTTATATGTATGATTACTTATTGCCTCGTATTTCTTCTTCGAATCTTTGGTTTAGTTAGGCCAACTAGATCGATTTTTCTTGCCATGGGAAGAGGTGCTTTGTGATGGGTTCGATCTTACGGTGCTTGGTCCCAGTGACAGAAGGGGAACCGACACATATGTATTGTTGCTATTAAGGATAACAAGATGGGGTCTATTTCTACATAAATAGATCTTGTCTACATCATGTCATCGTTCTTATTGCATTACTCCGTTTCTCCATGAACTTAATACAGTAGATGCATGCTGGATAGCGGTGGATGTGTGGAGTAATAGTAGTAGATGCAGGCAGGAGTCGGTCTACTAATCTTGGACGTGATGCCTATATAATGGTCATTGCCTGGATATCATCATAATTATTTGAAGCTCTATCAATTGCCCAATAGTAATTTGTTTACCCACCGTATGCTATTTTTCTCGAGAGAAGCCACTAGTGAAATCTACGGCCCCCGGGTCTATTTTCTCATCATATATTTTCAGATCTATATTGCTATTTGCCTTTTTATTTATTTACCACTTTTATTTTTAGATCTATATTTCTAAAAACCCAGAAATATTTTGCTTCACTTTATTTTATTCGCGATCTATTTATCCAATCTACTACAATTTATCTCATGTCCGTTTGCCAATTTCTGGCGCCGTTACCCGAAAGGGATTGACAACCCCTTTAACACGTCGGGTTGCAAGTATTTGTTCTTTGTGTGCATGTGTTGTTTACGTAGTGTTGGTTGGTTCTCCTACTGGTTCGATAACCTTGGTCTCATCACTGAGGGAAATACCTACCGTTGCTGTGCTGCATAATCCCTTCCTCTTTGGGAAAATACTGACGTAGTTCAAGCCAACATCAAAAGGAATTTCTGGCACCGTTCCCGGGGAGACATCATTAACATCTACCAGGTTCCTAATCACAAATCTCATCTCCTTGCAATTTATATTATTTGCCATTTGCCTCTCGTTTTCCTCTCCCCCACTTCACAAAAATTCACCGTTTTATTCGCCCTCTTTTTCATTCGCCGTTTTCTCGTCAGATCTGTTTTTGAGTGCAATCTTGTCGCGTAGTCACGATGACTCAAGAGAACACCAAGTTGTGTGATTTCTCCAATTCCAACAACAATGATTTTATTAGCACTCCGATTGCTCCTCCCGCCACTAGTGCGGAGTCTTGTGATATTAATGCCGCTTTGTTGAATCTTGTTATGAAAGATCAATTTTCCGGTACTCCTAGTGAGGATGATGCGTCCCATCTTAACACATTCGTGGAATTATGCGATATGCAAAAGAAAAAAGATGTGGACAATGATATTGTGAAGTTGAAATTATTCCCGTTTTCTTTGCGAGATCGTACAAAAATTTGGTTTTCTTCTTTGCCTCGCAATAGTATCAATTCTTGGGATAAGTGCAAAGATGCTTTTATTACTAAGTATTTTCCGCCCGTGAAAATTATTTTTCTTAGGACGCAAATCATGAATTTTAAGCAACTTGAGCATGAACATGTTGCGCAATCTTGGGAAAGAATGAAATTGATGCTAAGAAATTGTCCTACTCATGGTTTAAATCTTTGGATGATCATACAAAAAATTTATGCGGGATTGAATTTTGTTTCTAGAAATCTTTTAGATTCCGCCGCGGGTGGTACTTTTATGGAAATTACTTTGGGTGAAGCTACTAAATTGCTAGACAATATTATGGCAAATTATTCACAATGGCATACCGAAAGAGCTCCTACTAGTAAAAAGGTTAATTCGGTTGAAGAAATTTCTTCTTTGAGTGAAAAAGTTGATGCTCTTATGAAATTGGTTGCTAATAAAAGTGCTCCTATTGATTTTAAAGATGTGCCTTTTATCTACCTTGATTGAGCAAAATAGTGATGCCGTAGATATGAATTTTATCTCTCAAAACAATTTCAATAACAATGCTTATAGAGGTAATTTTAATCCTAGGCCTTTTCCTAGTAATTCCTCTAATAATTATGGTAATTCCTATGGTAATCCTTCTTATAATAATAATAGGAACACCTCTAATTTTGAGAATAATATTAAAGAATTTATCAATGCTCAAAAGAATTTTAACACTACGATGGAAGAAAAATTGAGTAAGATTGATGATTTGTCTAGAAGCGTTGATAGAATTTCTCATGATGTAGAAAATCTCAAGATGAAAATTTTTGTGCCTAAGGTTGAAGAATCAATGAAAGCTTTATATGTTTCTATGGATGAAAGTAAGAAAAGAACCGCTATGCTTAGAGCTAGAAGAGAATTTTTAGAAAAAGCATTTTCTAGTGATTGCTTTCATAAAAATGATGAAGATCTTAAAATGGTTGGTGTTTCTTCTATTGATTCCTTGTTTAGTAAAATTAAGATTGATGAAAAAGAGACTGAAGAAGAGTCAACTTTAGCTAGAAGGTGTCCCGATAATTTGGAGGGTGAAAATCTTGTTGAGAAAATTGATAAAAGTGGGTTTGGAGAGGTCAAAACTTTAACTAGTGATGTGCCCACTCTTATGGATTACAAAGACTTTAATTATGATAATTGCTCTTTGATTGATTGTATTTCTTTGTTGCAATCCATGATAAATTCACCCCATGCCTATGAACAAAATAAAGCTTTTACTAAACATATTGTTGATGCTATGATGAAAGCTTTGGAAGAAAAGTTGGAATTAGAGGTCTCAATTCCTAGAAAATTACATGATGAATGGGAACCTACTATCAAAGTCAAGATTAAAAATTATGAGTGTTTTGCTTTATGTGATTTGGGTGCTAGTGTTTCTACAATTCCGAAATCTTTATGTGATGTGCTTGGTCTTACCGATATTGAAGAATGTTCTTTAAATTTGCACTTGGCGGATTCTACTATTAAAAGGCCTATGGGAATAATTAATGATGTTCTTATTCTTGCAAATAGGAATTATGTGCCCATAGATTTTATTGTTCTTGATATTGAATGCAATCCGTCTTGTCCAGTTATTCTTGGTAGACCGTTTTTGCGCACTATAGGTGCCGTGATTGATATGAAAGAAGGGAACATCAAATTCCAATTTCCTTTGAGAAAGGATATGGAACACTTCCCTAGAACAAGAATTAAGCCACCATATGAATCAATCATGAGGGCATCATATGGATCTAGAAACAAAGATGACAATACTTAGATCTTTGCATTATGCCTAGCTAAGGGCGTAAAACGATAGCGCTTGTTGGGAGGCAACCCAATGAATAAAATTTATTTTTGTCTTTTTGTTTATGTTCTTGAGTGTTTGCACAATTATGCTACTGTTATGATTATGTTTTTTGTGTTTTAATTTGTGTTTGTGCCAAGTAAAGCCTTTGGGATAGCTTTGGTGATAGTTGATTTGATCTTGTTGGAAAACAGAAACTTTTGCATCCAGTAAAACAATTGTTTAAAATCACAGAAAGGACGAAAAATTCTGAATTTTTTACACAAGATTTATATACAAATTTCCTATTTTTTCCTAATTTTTCAGAATTTTTGGAGTTATATAAGTATGAGAACAAGTCGTATCTTTGCAGACTGTTCTGTTTTTTACAGATTCTGTTTTCTTTGCATTGTGTGCTTATTTGGATGAATCTATGGTTTGTATTTGAGGTTATAAGCCATGGTAAAGTTAGAATACAGTATATATAATGCAAGAACAAAATTTGAATGGGTTTCCTACAGTACTTAAAGTAAAGATTGGTTTTCTTATACTAACGGATCTCACGAAGGTTTTGTTGAGTTTTGTGTGATTGAAGTTTTCAAGTTTTGGGTGAGATTACGATGGATGAAGGAATAAGGAGTAAGAAGAGCCTAAGCTTGGAGATTTCCCATGGCACCCCAAGCCATTATCCAAAGAGAAGCAAGCAACTAAGCTTGGGGATGCCCGAGTGGCATCCCCTCTTTCTTCTAACGACCATCAGTATTTTACTTGGAGCTATATTTTTATTCGTCACATATCATGAGTTTTGCTTGGAGCGTCTTGTATGCTATGAGTCTTTGCTTGCTTTGCTTTTTATTTTAAGTCATGAATCCTTGCTGGACACACCCATTTGAGGGAGCCAAAATTATGCTATGACTTGTTAGAATTGCTCTCTATGCTTCACTTAGATTTATTTGAGAGTTAGTAAAAAAAAAATTTAGAAATTCTCTCTTGCTTCACTTAAATTATTTTGAGAGAAGAAAATTTTATGCTCATGTTCTTCACTTAGATTTGTTCGAGCTATCAAAAGCAACTTATGAAATTAGTCCCAAAGTGATAGATATTCAAGAGGGATATAATAAAAACTTTCATGAAGATCATTGGACAAAATAAACTTGATTCCTTGTAATAGTTTTGCGATATGATGATATAATATGTGAGTCATGTTAATGAGTAATTATGGCTTAGTAAGAATATTGGTGTTAAGGTTTGTGATTCCCTATGCAAGCACAAAAGTCAATAGTTATGCAATGAAATTATATCCTACTTGTGGTGCATTATTCAGTGTTAGTTATGCTTAATGCTCGCTTATGAGATTTTTCATTTCTTGGTTGGATGCTTCTCAATCTTTTGCTAGCCTTCATTTGCACTAAGTATGATCACTACTTGTGCATCCTAAATCCTTAAACTAGTTTTGCCATATGAGTCCACTATACCTACCTATATGCGGTATTTTCGTGCCGTTCTAAGCAAATTTGTATGTGCCATCTCTAATTTCAAAATAAGTTCTCTTTTGTGTGCTCGTACCGCTCATGAAACGGTAGGGGGTGGCTGATATATCTCCATGCTAGATGTGTTATTCTCAAGATGAGTGTTTATTCACTTGTCATTGCACGAGAGTACGGCAAAGGTATTAGGGATGCCTAGTCCCGAAATGAAAAAAATGAATTTACTTTATGTTGTCAAATAATAAATTCCTTGGAAAGTGTTGGTATGGACGGCACCCGTGGATTCGGCTAGCCGTGGAATGTGAAAGAATGGTGGAAAAAGAAATAAACTTTATTTTCTGTTTGGGAACCGCCTATGATATATCTAGCATGGAAAGTATTGGGAACTACTCGATCATTTTCGTTGACAGGAAAAGCATGCCACCCAAAATGTTTTATCTCTACTTTTTTCGCTTCGAGCTCTGGCACCTCTCCAAATCCCTACTTCCCTCTGCGAAGGGCCTTTCTTTTACTTTATGCAATTTTTATTTTGAGTCTTCATCTTCTCTTATAAAGCACCAACTAAGGGGCACTATGATCGTACTTGAGCATTGGGTGTAGCTAATATGCGAGTGTGTTTCATGAATGGATCAATGATTGAGCATAATTGGCTAGGGATAACTTGCTTTAGTGTTGATATTTTGAAAGACATGGTTGCTTGTTGATATGCTTGAGTATTGAAATCTTCATGTCAAAACTAGACTATTGCTTTGAATCATATAAAAGTCCAAATGTCCATGCTACAAAGAAAAGAATATGCGATGAACATGTTAGGCAGCATTCCACATCAAAAATTCTGTTTTTATCATTTACCTACTCATGGACGAGCAGGAATTAAGCTTGGGGATGCTGATACGTCTCCAACGTATCTATAATTTTTTATTATTCCATGTTGTTATATTATCATTCTTGGATGTTTTACAATTATTTTATAGCAACTTTATATCATTTTTTGGGACTAACCTATTGACATAGTGCCCAGTGCCAGTTGCTGTTTTTTGCTTGTTTTTACTTCGCAAGTAATCAATACCAAACGGAGTCAAATGCAGTGATTTTTTCTGGACCAGAAGACACAAGTTGGGCCAAGAAAGTACCTGAGGGGGGCTCCAAGGGGAGCACAACCCACCAGGGCACGCCTGGGAGCCCAAGCGCGCCCAGGTGGGTTGTGCCCACCTCGTCCACCTCCCGCACCACCTCTTTGCTCTATAAATACCCCAATATTCCGAAAACCCTAGGGGAGTCGACGAAAATCAATTGCAGCAGCCGCAAGTTCCAGAAACCACAGATCCAATCAAGACACCATCACGGAGGGGTTCATCATCCTCATTGGTGCCTCTCCGATGATGCGTGAGTAGTTCATTGTAGACCTTCGGGTCCGTAGTTAGTAGCTAGATGGATTCCTCTCTCTCTCTTTTGATTCTCAATACAATGGTCTCTTGGAGATCTATTTGATGTAACTCTTTTTGCGGTGTGTTTGTTGGGATCCGATGAACTTTGAGTTTATGATCAGATCTATGTTTTTATCCATGAAAGTTATTTGAGTCTTTTGATCTCTTATATGCATGATTACTTATAGCCTTGTATTTCTTCTTTGAATCTTTGGTTTAGTTAGGCCAACTAGATCGATTTTTCTTGCCATGGGAAGAGGTGCTTTGTGATGGGTTCGATCTTACGGTGCTTGATCCCAGTGACAGAAGGGGAACCGACACGTATGTATCGTTGCTATTAAGGATAACAAGATGGGGTCTATTTCTACATAAATAGATCTTGTCTACATCATGTCATCATTCTTATTGCATTACTCCGTTTCTCCATGAACTTAATACACTAGATGCATGCTGGATAGCGGTCGTTGTGTGGAGTAATAGTAGTAGATGCAGGCAGGAGTCGGTCTACTAATCTTGGACGTGATGCCTATATAATGATCATTGCCTGGATATCGTCATAATTATTTGAAGTTCTATCAATTTCCCAATAGTAATTTGTTTACCCACCGTATGCTATTTTTCTCGAGAGAAGCCACTAGTGAAATCTACAGCCCCCGAGTCTATTTTCTCATCATATATTTTCAGATCTATATTGCTATTTGCCTTTTTATTTATTTGCCACTTTTATTTTCAGATCTATATTTCTAAAACCCAAAAATATTTTGCTTCACTTTATTTTATTAGCGATCTATTTATCCAATCTACTACAATTTATCTCACGTCCCTTTGCCAATTTCTGGCGCCGTTACCCGAAAGGGATTGACAACCCCTTTAACACGTCGGGTTGCAAGTATTTGTTCTTTGTGTGCAGGTGCTGTTTACGTAGTGTTGCTTGGTTCTCCTACTGGTTCGATAACCTTGGTCTCATCACTGAGGGAAATACCTACCGTTGCTGTGTTCCATCACCCCTTCCTCCTTGGGGAAATACCGACGTAGTTCAAGCCAACATCACTCCCTGCCCCGCCGCTGACCGCCGCCGGCGCCGCTCGCCCAGGCACCTGTCCATGACCTCGCGCCGCCCCACTCCTCTTCCTCCTGCCTCACCTCTCCCTCTCTCCTTCCAAACCCTAAACCACCTCCCTGCCCCATCACCGTCGGATTATTTCCTTCTCCACCCCTCTCACTGACAAGGAGGAGCTGGCGCTCGGGGAGAACAAGGAGACGGACGCCTCCAGGGAGCAGCAAAAGGAGGAGGGGCACGCGGCGCCGGTGACCAAGAAGGCCAGGAACATGGCCACCGGTGACAAGGAGCCCGGGTTCCTCGGCGAGCCGTCCCCGCTGACGAGGCCCGCACCAAGTGGCCGCAGCGCTTCCAGCGTGGCTCTCCCATGAGGTACGCCCCAGATCCGTCGCCCATCTGCCCCGCCCTGATCCTTCTCCTTCACGCGCCGGCCGGGCTGATGTGGACCGATGCCGCTGCAATACATCCAGCGCTCCATGGCCGCCAACCCTACATCTCCACTCAGGTACAGCTCGCCACTCCCCTCTGCTCTCTGGTATGGATCGATGGTGTGGATAAACAACTAGACAATAGGTAATGTCCAGATTTGTGAGCATAGCAAACACTGGAGCCAATGGATGTATGGTGTGGCAATGTTCTGGTCTGACCAAGCTGAAGGAAGCACGTCTAGATTGGTTCTCTGCATGGTGAGGTTAGATTAATTGAGATTAACTTCTTCTAAAAATCTGTCCCAATGCAATTAGCAGGCAAAAAAACTCAAAGAATGAAATTGTTAATGGCATGTATAGGAGTGATCTGTAGACTGGAGTGTGTAACTTACTAACTTGCATGACATATATCAGGATTTTGCTTTGTTTGCTCAAATAAATTTTGTCCATTTATATGCAGCCGACCAAGAAGGCCAGGAACGTGACCACCGGTGACAAGGAGCCTGAGTTCCTCGGTGAGCCGTCCCCCTTCTTGGCGACTTTTAACTCTACAACATGTCTACTCTTAGTTTAGATATATATTTTATTCTAGCTGCGTTGCTGTGAGCGAGCATATTTCTTATGGGGAATGGCGATGATTGCTTGAGCTTTCATTTTGATTCCCTTTGTATCCCAAACATTGTTTTTGCATAGTCAATGTATGTACCGGTTTGCCAGGATACTCCATGTTGCAGTTTTTGTTTGTTTTTATTCATATAAGTACTAGACTCCCGTACAAAACACAGAGATGAACTGCACTATATGTTCTCTGATCCGTTGGGCCCAAACATGTACAAGTGGATCTGATCGTTAGATTTGAATTCAATTTTGGACTTTCTCTTAGCAACTATATATAGTACAATTTACTTTATTTGCCCTCCTGTGGCCGCTAACTAAATCTTTGTGTTTTCTTCTTCTTTTGCTCAGGGCTCTATGCTCCTATCGCTTGAGTGAGAGTAGTGTCACCTCCTTTGAAAATAAAGTGTCTTCGTGCTTCACTTTTGTCTACTTTAATCCTAATGCACATATGTGCATTCCTTTGTTGTCATTCATGCTAATTCTGTACTTCTACAATGACAACTCGGTATATCTTAGTTGCACGTTGTTAAGTCATTTAAAATGATGCAGAACCCTATATGATATGTTCATCATGCAAATTTATACTAGCTTTGTTGCCTACTATTGGTGTAAAGCAAGAGTAGGGTGTTACTTTAAATGTTGTTGTTCTAGGTTTGATTATTTGTAGCTTTGTATAGCTGCTGCTTCAGCTACTACTGTATGCTTAATCCATATGTATAATTGTTTGTTAGAAACGCCATCCACGCTTTATGGTAGGAGACCCGGAGAAGAACAAGCAACTTTATCTAAGAATGGAAGAGCTAGCAACAAAGAGCCCCAGCCCACCTCCAAGATCAAGTTCTACATGCAATTCACGGATAGTGGTATGATGCTTCTCCTGCCTTTTTATTAAGATGAACATGCTTTGTTTGGTTAACTGAATAAGGCATCTCAAAATAATTCCGAGAGATTCTCATTTGGAGCTTCACTAAGAGTCTAAGATGCATTTGTTAGGGCTAATGCTCTCCTTTTCACTGTATATCTCAGATGCTTAATCAACAACAGCTAGACCAGGGTACAGTTGATGCAGTTTCGAAAAAAAACATGATATATCAAAATTGGCCAGAATATAGAAGTCACAATTTTTAAAAATGATGGATATGATGATCCTCTTCTTGTGCTTCGACTTAAGTTTTCAGACAAGTTAAACTTCTCTCGGAAAGAAAAAGCACCGTCCCGTATTGCAGATGTCTGGTGACTGGAGGTAAATTAGTTTCCTGAAGCCACTCAATCGGCAAGGTGATCCATGGAAAATTCTTAGACCATCCCCTGTATCTTAAAAGTATCTTTCCTTTTGGGTTGTTCTTGATGTCTGTTTTATGGATAATGTGGTGATAACAAAACAACCTTGCTTTTTTTGCTAGATGAATAAAGAAACGCGTTGAGTTAAAACTAGATTGGAGTGCACATAGTTTCGATTTGATTTCCTACAAGTAAAAGATGATGTCGGTAGCTGACGCATATTATCATATTATGACAGCTTACTTAATATAGTACATGCAATTCTCATGCATGGTTTGAAAAAACATATCGTGGCGGCTTTATTCTTTGAGCTTCCTCTGTTTCTGAATTTGGTAAATGATACTTTTCTTCTTCTTAATGACATAGTTAGCCATCTGAAGTGATCCAAGGTGCTGCTCAGAATCTGGGTGGCGAAGGAACATCTGTCAGCAGTGCACAAGAAGGAAGGCATCCACACAGGCTCAAATTTTGACAATGAGGACACATCAAGATGATTAATGGTGTTGCCAATGCTACGAGAAATAGTGTACAATTTTGAAAATTTGAGTAACTATTGTGCATTATCAGTTAGATAGTGCTTACTTTTTTAGCTCACGGTACAGTCTGCCTTTTATGTTGCTGTAGGCATTGCTGTTTTTAAGTTCTTCTGCACATACATGCATTTGCATGTTAGTTTTTCCTTGATCATGGCACCATTAACAATTATGCAACTACAGTACATAGGATATGCACATCTATGGGCTTCTTTTCTGCTAGGGTAAAAGTTTTTCAGCCTGCTTCAGTCATTTGTGAAATAAATTCTATGTAAACTGGGACACATTTTAGTGCAGAAATTTAAATAGAATGAAAGTTCATTTGTTCTAAATACAAATTAGAGCATACATGGACATTTATTTTCCTTCTGCACAATGCTTAGTGTAAAAATATGGTTAGGTGTACATGATAAAAAGATACAACATCTGAGAAACTTGTAATTATCCTGCAACGTTTTGATGTGGTTGCACATTCTTGTGTTGACTAGGCCAGATTTCTTGCATGGCTCAATTTAGTTAGTGCCCCCCTTATTATCAGGTAGGTACTACTTAAAACACCTCTTCTTAATGTTTTATTTTGTGGTATGCAGTATGATGGAGCGTTAGTTGGCTTGGCTTTTGTGGCACTCATTGATGAGGTTTCGATTTAGTAGTTTATCTTGGTGGATATCTAAATTATTGTTCATTGAGAATTCTTTAGGTGATTGGTTGATGCACAGTCCTAAGCAAACAAACCTTACTCATTTCATTCTCTGTAAATCATTGCATGCAGGTTGTCGGCACATCTTCTAACCTAGTCACCTCCATTGATCCACGCCTTGCTCCTCCTCCCCATGGGGTCGCGACCGTCCTCCCTTGTGTCCCCATCGTTCCTCCTCCATCATGAGTGCTGGCTGACTGCAAGGTAGCCACCGGTGAGCAACACGCTCCATCCTACCCATGCTCTTTGAAGGTAAGCCCTCTTGATACCTACATATTGATTCTGCTGTTGCTAATCTCCTTTTCTGTGGACACCTCGACCAGATCCGCTGTCGGTGCGAAGTGCGCCATCCCGCGCTCCCTTCCATCCATCCTCCTTCTCATGGCCGTTCCTCCTGGCCGGGCTGATTTCATGGTCGTGTTGCAGTTGGTTCCAGTTTTGACCGCACACCTCGCGTCCGCCGTCTGCCGTCCACCGTTTGCTCGGTTGCCGCCATGGGAGAGGTTAATTCTTCCTTCCTTTGTTTGTCCTTCCAGTTTTCCTGCTGATGTGCACCTATACATGAGCAATTGATTTTCTCTAAAAAATACATGATGTTGTTCCATTCGCTTTCTCTAATTGATGTGGTTGAGTAATTGATTTTCTCTAAAATATACATGATGTTCTTCCATTCTCTTTCTGGTCTGATCCTAAATATCATGTGTATCAAACTAATCATTGATACTGCAACTGAAGCTAGCTCTTATGGAGATAGAGAATTACTACACTGCTGTCTGCATGCGTGTGAAGATCTTATGGAGATAATTACTTACATACCAAAACCATATATGAGTCCGCTGTTTATTATTGTTCACCAAAAATGCTGATAAATTTGCTAATTAATTGGTGTCTATTAAGTGTAAACTTTATCGAAAAAATATTGTGTGTTCTGGGCCTATGAGTCTTTTTTTGTTTGTTTTCCAGAGCACACAGTAAATAAAACAGAGCACAAACCAGTAGCCTTTGGAGCAGTTTACAGTTTCTACTTGGTATTAAAGGATTTGGAGCAGGCTACATCTGTGATGGCACAGATTGGTTATGCTTGATCTCTTGGTAATGAAACTCTTTCCTTGCCTGTACCTAATCTTGTATGTTCCATTCTTTTTCCTTTTGAGTGGACTTATATATGGAATACCATCTATTTCTAATTAATTTATATGTTGCTTGCTACCTTTTTTAATTAGATAGATCCAATAATTATACCAATGAATAGATTTTTTTGTGACTGATATATGATTCAGTGATATAAATGCTATATATTTTGTATCCGATATGCAAGGTTACCTGAATCTCCTCGCATATTTTTTTAAGGAAGAGTGAACGCAGTCCTGAATGCAGTCAATAGGCGCACTCCATTTAGAACAATGGAAGCATCATGAAATTAACTTGGTTGACAGATGGTTCAAGCTGCTCGTCGTCTAATGGAAAGCTTGGCCTAATCAAAATATCTGGGTGGTAGCTATGGTAGTCTCATTGTAATTTCTACTGTACCATCAAGGTTCTCCACGAGGATTGAGAATATCGTGACTGCTTAACAAGCTTTTGGAAGCTGTGATGGAAGGCATGGAAACCATGGTAAGTCAAAGCATATAAACCTCAAAATTATGCAGCTGATCATATCATATTTGTACTGGAATGAAATTGTCTATTCTAAAGTGTTCTACACTGAAGCTATCATCTGCACTTCATTTATTTTAATCATTCCTCACCAGAACTACTTTATTAGTAGTGAAAGGCATCACGTAATTTATTCATCGCCAAAAAATACTATCATGCTCCCAATTTAGCTGGCAATTGGTGCACATGTCTGCCAGGACTCAGGGAATCAAGAAACAGTCCTTCAGCTACTAATTATGGTCATTTTTTATAACAGCTTAGCTAGCTACCTATTTGTAGTGAAGTTCGGCTACATAATTCTCTTCGTCCATTAGTTAGTCCTTGGTCCTCCTGGCTACTATTGAATGATTGTTATTTTTTTAGCTCACCTTCGTATGCTCCTATTGCTCAAGTGTGAGTTTTGTCCCACAAGGTTAATGCCACTTCCAATTTTTTATATATTTCTATTTGACTTGCAGCCATTGTCCTGCTTACTCCATAGTTGCAGAAAAATTTCCTTAGTTCCAAGTTCTGAATACGCGTTAATCCATCATCTATTTTTGACCCTGTAGATGAATTTATTCCTAGATGTTTATGCAGGGAAGGAGGAGGCATACCATTGATAGTTTGAATCAAACCAGTAGAGAACGCCACCATCGGTTATGGCTGTTGACCTCCTTAACACCATTCACGTTCGTCGCTCTGAACCCACTCAGCAGACAAGTAACTCTTTATCCTTAAATTCCATGTATAACTCTGTATCCTTAAATTCCCTGCACTATTCTCATGGCTGTTGAATACATCATGTAACCCCACATAATTGGTTAGGAACCAGAAAATTTTGATTTATCTTCAATACCCTCTCCAAAATGTATGTGTTGTTTATGCTTCTTATTCTGATGATACACTGCTTTGTATGTGTTGGTTGTAACTTTGTTACAGATGTGAGCTTCACATCACACCCTGTTGTATAATCTATCTCGAATAAATGTTGCAGTATAAGCATGATTCCATTTTCCATGATCCTTTACTTCTGCGGATTGTTATTGTGAATTGGCGATTGTCCTGAAAATATCATATTATCTCTCCTGTTTATCTCACAGATGTGGCCTACTTCTGAATATGTTGTTTGAGTGAACTTCTATTCGAGGGCCCACCTTCTTTAGTAATGCCTACCTCTTAATATTATGTTGCATTAAAATTTTAAAACTACTAGATGCTCTCTCAAACTTTTGTTGCTTTGTATGGAAAATAGCCTACTTAGGATATTTGGGGTTAGCCCTGTATGTGGTTTGCTTACTCAATATTAACCTCATTGTCACTATGTCTGCTTCTGAAACTCTTTAGCACTGGAATATATGCTCTGTTACTCTTAATCAGACTGCTTTTGTGCTGAACTTTATGCCATGCTGCACTTACTCAGGCTAAATCCTTTTGCTTTATCACGAGGACAACAATAGTGTTCATCTGAGCTTGAACTGTGGTGAATGCGACTGCTGTTTCAACCGCATACGAAGATGAAGTTCTTTTGGTTTCTTGAGTAATATTATCGTATATAGGTGTGATGCCTCTACAGAGGCGTTTTGGATCGATACCTTATCTTTATTGTAAATTATGTGTGATCACCGCTATGAGACACCTTCGGATGGATTTACTCCATAGTTATTGTAAATTATGAACAAATTATGATGTACTTCCAGTGTTAGTTATCTAATCTACTTCATATGCCTATGTTATCCTGTAGTAATGCATATGCTACACCGGGATTCCTAATAACTTGCCATTACCTGCTTGACCAAAATGATTGGACCGGCACCCTCGCGCCAAGGCGCGATCCCGATCTAGTTTTGATGAATCTATGGGTAGTACCGGGGGGTATGAACCATGGATAAGTTAGAATACAGTAGATATAACACCAATATAAAATTGGAATGAGTTCACAACAGTACCTAAAAGTTGAGATTTGTTTTATCATACTAACGGATCTCATGAGTTTTTTGTTGAGTTTTGTGTGGTGAAGTTTTCAAGTTTTGGGTAAAGTTTTGATGGACTACAGAATAAGGAGTGGCAAGAGCCTAAGCTTGGGGATGCCCAAGGCACCCCAAGGTAATATTCAAGGACAACCAAGCATCTAAGCTTGGGGATGCCCCGGATGGCATCCCCTCTTTTGTCTTCAATCCATCGGTAAAATTACTTGAGGCCAAATTTTTATTCACCACATGATATGTGTTTTGCTTGGAGCGTCTTGTATTATTTGAGATTTTTCATTTTAGTTAGCCACAATCATCCTTGCTGTACACACCTTTTGAGAGGGACACACATTAATCGTGAATTTATTAGAATACTCTATGTGCTTCACTTATATCTTTTGAGCAAGGTAATTGCTCTAGTGCTTCACTTATATCTTTTTAGAGCACGGCGGTGATTTTATTTTGAAGAAATTGATGAACTCTCATGCTTCACTTATATTATTTTGAGAGTCTTGAAAATAGTATGGCAATTTTCTTAGGTTATGAATTTGGTCCTAATATGATGGGTACCCAAGAGGGATATAATAAGAACTTTCATAAAGAGCATTGAATATATGAGAAGTTTGATTCCTTGCATTTGTTTTGAGATATAAAGATGGTGATATTAGAGTCATGCTAGTGACTAATTGTGGATTAGTAGAAATACTTGTGTTAAGGTTTGTGATTCCCGAAGCATGCACGTATGGTCTATCGTTATGCGATGAAGTTAGAGCATGATTTATTTTTTATTTCTTCCTTATGAGTGGTGGTCGGGGATGAGCGATGGTCTTTTCCTACCAATCTATCATGCATATTAGTACTTTGCTTTGATGGCTAATAATTTTTTGCAATAAGTATGTGAGTTCTTTATGACTAATGTTGAGTCCATGGATTATACGCGCTCTCACCCTTCCACCATTGCTAGCCTCTCTAGTACCGCGCAACTTTCGCCGGTGCATTAAACCCACCATATACCCTTCCTCAAAACAGCCACCATACCTACCTATTATGGCATTTACATAGCCATTCCGAGATATATTTCCATGCAACTTCCACCGTTCTGTTTATTATGACACATACCATCATTGTCATATTGCTTTGCATGATCATATAGTTGACATAGTATTTGTGGCTTGGCCACCGTTCATATTTTTTATACATGTCACTCTAAATCATTGCACATCCTGGTACACCGCCGGAGGCATTCATATAGAGTCATATCTTTGTTCTAGTATCGAGTTGTAATTTTTGAGTTGTAAGTAAATAAAAGTGTGATGATCATCATTATTAGAGCATTCTCCCATGCGAGGAAAGGATGATGGAGGCTATGATTCCCCCACAAGTCGGGATGAGGCTCTGGACGAAAAAAAAGCGAAAATAAAAAAAAGGCCAAAGAGCCCAAAAAAAGTGAGAGAAAAAGAGAGAAGGGACAATGTTACTATCCTTTTACCAAACTTGTGCTTCGAAAATAGCACCATGTTCTTCATGATAGAGAGTCTCCTATTTTATCACTTTCATATACTAGTGGGAATTTCTTGTTATAAAACTTGGCTTGTATATTCCAATGATGGGCTTCCTAAAGTTGCCCTAGGTCTTCGTGAGCAAGCAAGTTGGATGCACATCCACTTAGTTTTCCTTTGAGCTTTCATACACGTATAGCTCTAATGCATCTGTTGCATGGCAATCCCTACTCACTTGCATCGATATCAATTGATGGGCATCTCCATAGCCCATTAATTTACCTAGTTGATGTGAGACTTTCTCCTTTTTTGTCTTCTACTCACACCCTCCACCATACTCTATTCCACCCATAGTGCTATATCCATGGCTCACGCTCAAGTATTGCGTGAAAGTTGAAAAAGCTTAAGAACATTAAAGTATGAAACAATTGCTTGGCTTGTCATCGGGTTGTGCATGATAAATACTTTGTGTGATGAAGATAGAGCATGACAAGATTATATGATTTTGTAGGGATAACTTTCTTTAGCCATGATATTTTGAGAAGATATGATTGCTTTATTAGTATGCCTGAAGTATTATTGTTTTTATGTCAATATTAAACTTTTGTTTTGAATCTTATGGATCTGAATATTCATGCCACAATAAGGAAAATTACATTGATAAATATGTTAGGTAGCATTCCACATCAAAAATTTTGTTTTCATCATTTACCTACTCGAGAACGAGCAGGAATTAAGGTTGGGGATGCTTGATACGTCTCCAACGTATCTATAATTTTTTATTGTTCCATGCTATTATATTATCTATCTTGGATGTTTTATATGCATTAATATGCTATTTTATATCATTTTTTGGTCTAACCTATTAACCTAGTGCCGAGTGCCAGTTGCTGTTTTTTCCTTGTTTTTGTCTTTTACAAAAAAATCAATACCAAACGGAACCAAAAATTTTAAGGATTTTTCTTGGACCAGAAGACAACCATGAAGCTTCGGGAAGAGGCCAGAAGACCCACGGGGGGAGGGCGCCCCTAGGCTTTTGGGCCCCCGGTGGACCTCCTAACCCTAATCTCAGCTCTATAAATACCTAAATATTCCCCCTACGTCAGGGGCACACCAAAAATACTTTTCCGCCGCCACAAGCTTCTGTTCTCGTGAGATCCCACCTTGGGGCCTTTTTCGGCACTCCGCCGGCAGGGGATTCGATCACGGAGGGCCTCTACACCAACCTTGCTGCCCTTCCGATGATGTGTGAGTAGTTTACCATAGACCTACGGGTCCATAGCTATTAGCTAGATGGCTTCTTCTCTCTCTTTGATCTTCAATACAATGTTCTCCTCGATGTTCTTGGAGATCTATTCGATGTAATCTTCTTTTGTGGTGCGTTTGTTGAGATCCGATGAATTGTGGATTTATGATCAGATTATTTATGAATATTATTTGAGTCTTTTCTGAACTCTTTTATGCATGACTAAGATAGCTTTGTATTTCTCTCCGATCTATCGACTTGGTTTGGCCAACTAGATTGGTTTTTCTTGCAATGGGAGAGGTGCTTTGTGATGGGTTCAATCTTGTGGTGTCCTCACTGATACGTCTCCATCGTATCTACTTTTCCAAACTCTTTTGCCCTTGTTTTGGACTCTAATTTGCATGATTTGAATGGAACTAACCCGGACTGATGCTGTTTTCAGCAGAATTGCCTTGGTGTTATTTTTGTGCAGAAATAAAAGTTCTCGGAATGACCTGAAACTTCACGGAGAATATTTTTGGAATAAATAAAAAATATTGGCAAAAGAATCAACCAGAGGGGACCCACCGGCTGACCACAAGAGTGGAGGGCGCCCCCCTAGGGCGCGCCCCCTGCCTTGTGGGTCCCCTGGACCTCCACCAACCTCAACTCCAACTCTATATATTCATATTCGGGGAGAAAAAAATCAGAGAGAAGGATTCATTGCGTTTTACGATATGGAGCCACAGCCACCTCCTGTTCTTCATCGGGAGGGTAGATCTGGAGTCCGTTCGGGGCTCCGGAGAGGGGAAATCGTCGTCGTCGTCATCATCAACCATCCTCCATCACCAATTTCATGATGCTCACCGCCGTGCGTGAGTAACTCCATCGTAGGCTTGCTGGATGGTGATGGGTTGAATGATATTTATCATGTAATCAAGTTAGTTTTGTTAGGGTTTGATCCCTAGTATCCACTATGTTCTGAGATTGATGTTGCTATGACTTTGCTATGCTTAATGCTTGTCACTAGGGCCCGAGTGCCATGATTTCAGATCCGAACCTATTATGTTTTCATGAATAAATATATGTGTTCTTGATCCTATCTTGCAAGTTGTAGACACCTATTACGTGTTATGATCCGCATACCCCAAGGTGACAATAATTGGGATTCTTTTCGGTGATTACCGTAGTTTGAGGAGTTCATGCATTCACTAAGTGCTAATGCTTTGGTCCGGTACTCTATTAAAAGGAGGCCTTAATATCACTTAGTTTCCATTAGGACCCCGCTGCCACGGGAGGGTAGGACAAAAGATGTCATGCAAGTTCTTCTCCATAAGCACGTATGACTATATTAGGAATACATGCCTACATTATATTGATGAATTGGAGCTAGTTCTGTGTCACCCTAGGTTATAACTGTTGCATGATGAATGACATCCGACATAATTATCCATCATTGATCCATTGCCTACGAGCTTTTCACATATTGATCTTTGCTACGTTACTTTGCCGCTGCCACTGTTACAATTGCTACAAAACTGCTACTGTTACTTTTGCCACTGTTACCGTTACTTCCATACTACTTTGCTACTAAATACTTTGCTGCAGATATTAAGTGTTTCAGGTGTGGTTGAATTGACAACTCAGCTGCTAATACTTGAGAATATTCTTTGGCTCCCCTTGTGTCGAACCAATAAATTTGGGTTGAATACTCTACCCTCGAAAACTGTTGCGATCCCCTATACTTGTGGGTTATCAAGACCTTTTTCTGGCACCGTTGCTGGGGAGCATAGCTCTATTCTCTGAGTCACTTGGGATTTATATCTGTTGATCACTATGAAGAATTTGAAAGATACCAAAACTAAGATATATCCCTCTACTACGAGGGGAGGTAAGGAACTGCCATCTAGCTCTGCACTTGATTCACCTTCTGTTTTGAGTAAGCTTGCGACACCTACACCTGCTATTGATTCTGATATATCGCAAGTAATTGATGATGCTACTTCTGCTATGAATGATGCTTATGATGCTACTACTCTGCTTGATAAAACTGTGCCACTGGGTGAATTACTTGATGAACATCTTGCTAGAGTTAGAACTATTGATTATGCTGAAGATGATGATATTTTTGAAACTGATGAAATTATTGAAACTGAACACTTTGAGACACCTGCTAGACCTAGCTCTCCTAGATATGAATTGCCTGTTATACCTAAGGGTTATGTTATGGATGGAGAGGTAGCTAGGGACTTTCTTGCTTGTAAGGATAGAGATGATCTTAAGAAATTATTATGCAAGTGGAAAGAAAAATCTTTGAATGCTAGAATGCAATATGATCCTAAGTTTGCTACTTCACCTATCTTTGTTACTGATAAGGATTATGAATTCTCTGTTGATCCTGAGTTAATTACTTTGGTTGAATCTGATCCATTTCATGGTTATGAATCTGAAACTGTTGTGGCACATCTTACTAAGTTGAATGATATAGCCACCCTATTTGCTCATGAGGAAAAAGTTCGCTATTACTATATTATTAAGTTGTTTCCTTTCTCATTAAAGGGTGATGCTAAGTTGTGGTTTAATTCTCTTGCTCCTGGTTGTGTGCGTAGTCCCCAGGATATGATTTACTACTTCTCTGAAAAATATTTCCCTGCTCATAAGAAACAAGCTGCTTTAAAGGAAATATTTAACTTTGTGCAATTTGAAGAAGAGAGTCTCCCACAAGCTTGGGGGAGGCTTCTCCAATTACTTAATGCTTTGCTTGATCATCCTCTCAAGAAAAATGAAATACTTGATATCTATTATAATGGACTAACCGATGATTCTAGGGACCACCTGGATAATTGTGCTGGTTGTGTTTTCCGGGAACGAATTGTTGAGCAAGCTAAATTACTATTGAATAATATATTGAGTAATGATAATGATTGGACACTTCCCGAACCAACTCCTAAGTCAACTCCGAAGAAAAGAGGTATTCTATTCCTCAGTCCTCGAGATATGTAAGATGCAAAGAAATCTATGAAAGAAAAAGGTATTAAAGCTGAAGATGTTAAGAATTTACCACCTATTGAAGAAATATATGGTCTCGATAAACCGACACAGGTAGTAGAGGTAAATTCTCTCTATAGATTTGATGAAGGTGATATCCCTTATAATAAGTCTGCTAGTCAATGCTTGGATGAGTTTGATAATTTTATTGTTAAACAAGAGAACTTCAACGCTTATGTTAGTAGACAATTGAAACGTAATGCTTACATGCTTGATTGCTTGGGTGATTATATGAGTAGAACTGTTAGTGATCTGAAAATTATTAGTAAACATGCTTCCATGGTTAAGACTCAAGTAGAACAAGTACTTAAGGCACAGGATGATTTGCTCAATGAGTTGAATAGTAAGAACAATGATAATGCTGTTAGGGTTATGACTAGAGGTGGTAAAATGACTCAGGAACCTTTGTATCCTGAGGGCCATCCTAAGAGAGCTGAGCAAGATTCTCAGAGAATTAATACTGATGCACCTAGTCCTAGTAATAAAAATAAAAAGAAAACTGATACGACTTTGCATGCTTCTAGTGAATCTGTTATAGATACACCTGAGAACCCAAATGATATTTCTATTTCTGATGCTGAGACACAATATGGTGATGAACATGAACCAAGTGATAATGTTAATGATGATGTTCATGTTGATGCTCAACCCAGTAATGATAGTGATATGGAGATTGAACCTGCTGTTGATCTTGATAACCCACAATCTAAGAATAAACGTTATGATAAGAGAGACTTCATTGCTAGGAAGCATGGTAAAGAAACAGAACCATGGGTACAGAAAACCATGCCCTTTCCTCCTAAACCATCCAAGAAAAAGGATGATGAGGATTTTGAGCGCTTTGTTGAAATGCTTAGACCTGTCTTTTTGCGTATGCGTTTGACTGATATTCTGAAAATGTCTCCTTATGCCAAGTATATGAAAGATATTGTTACAAATAAAAGAAAGATACCGGAAGCTGAAATTTCCACCATGCTTGCTAATTACACTTTTAAGGGTGGAATACCAAAGAAACTAGGAGATCCAGGAGTACCAACTATACCATGCTCCATTAAAAGAAACTATGTTAAAACTGCTTTATGTGATCTAAGAGCCGGTGTTAGTGTTATGCCTTTCTCTTTATATCGTAGACTTGATTTGAATAAGTTGACACCTACTGAAATCTCTTTGCAAATGGCTGATAAATCAACTGCTATACCCATCGGTATTTGTGAGGATGTGCATGTTGTGGTTGCAAACGTTACTATCTTAACAGACTTTGTTATTCTTGATATTCCCGAGGACGAAAGTGATACGTCTCCAACGTATCTAGAATTTATGAAGTATTCATGTTGTTATATTATCATTCTTAGATGTTTTACAACCATTTTATAGCAACTTTATAACATTTTTTGGGACTAACCTATTGACATAGTGCCCAGTGCCAGTTGCTGTTCTTTGCTTGTTTTTTACATCGCAGAAAATCAATACCAAACGGAGTCCAAACGCAGCGAAACTTTTTGGAGATTTTTTCTGGACCAGAAGACACCCGGTGGGCCAAAGAAGTACCAGAGGGGAGCTCCGAGGGGAGCACAACCCACCAGGGCATGCCTGCGGGCCCAGGCACGCCCAGGTGGGTTGTGCCCACCTCGGTGGCCTCCCGCACCGCCTCTTCGCCCTATAAATTTCCAAATATTCCAAAACCCTGGGGTAACCCTAGATCAGAAGTTCCGCCGCTGCAAGCCTCTGTAGCCACGAAAAACCAATCTAGACCACATTCCAGCACCCTGCCGGAGGGGGAAATCTTCACCGGTGGCCATCTTCATCATCCCTATGGCCACCATGATGAGGCGGGAGTAGTCCACCCTCGGGGCTGAGGGTTTGTACCAGTAGCTATGTGTTTAATCTCTGTCTCTCTCTCATGTTCTTGATGGCACGATCTTGATGTATCGGGGGCTTTGTTAATATAGTTGGATCATATGGTGTTTTCCCCTCTCTATCTTGTTGTGATGAATTGATTTTTCCCTTTGAGATTTCGTTTTATTGGATTGAATACTTTTATGGATTTGAGAGCACTTGATCTATGTCTTGGCACTCAACTCGCGGATTCCCGAGGTGACATTGGGGTAATCTATGCATAGGGGTTGATGCACGTTTTCGTCCTTGTTTCTCTGGTAGAAATCTTGGGGCACTCTTTGAAGTTCTTTGTGTTGGATTGAGTATTATGAATCCGAAATTGTTTGATGCTTATCGCATAATCAACTCACGGATACTCGTGGTGACATTGGAGTATCTAGGTGACATTAGAGTTGGTTGATGTGTATCATATGGTGTTATTTTAGTACGAACTCTTGGTTAGATCGATCGGAAAGAATAGCTTGGTGTTATTTTAGTACGAACTCTAGGATAGATTGATCGGAAAGAATAGCTTTGAGGTGGTTTCGTACCCTACAAACAATTTCTTCTTATGTTCTCCGCTAGATAAGAACTTTGGAGTGATTCTTCATCGCATGTTGAGGGATGGTTATATGATCCAATTATATTAGCATTGTTGAGAGATTGCACTAGCGAAAGTATGGACCCTAGGCCTCATTTTCAAGCATTGCAATACCGTTTGTGCTCACTTTTGTTACTTGCTACCTTGCTGTTTTTTATTGTTACTATTACAAAAATCAATATCTACTATCATTACTACGCTTTTATTACCATCTCTTCGCCGAACTAGTGCACCTATACAAATTACCATTGTTTTTGGTGTGTTGGGGACACAAGAGACTTTTTATTATTTGTTTGCAGGGTTGTTTGAGAGAGACCATCTTCATCCTACGCCTCCCACGGATTGACAAACCTTAGGTCATCCACTTGAGGGAAATTTGCTATTGTCCTACAAAACTCTGCGCTTGGAGGCCCAACACGAGTCTACAAGAACAAGTTGTGTAGTAGACATCAAGCTCTTTTCTGGCGCCGTTGCCGGGGAGGTGAGTGCTTGAAGGTATATATTTAGATCTTGCAATCAAATCGTTTAGTTTCTTGTTTTATCACTAGTTTGGTTTGTAAAAGAAAACTACAAAAAAAATGGAATTGAGGTTGCATCATATTGTTCATCTTTATAATATCTTTCGTGAAAATGGTGGAAACGAAAATTGTGCTCAATTGATAGAGGAAGAATTCTATAAAATGTTTGACAAAAAATCTTTGAATGATGAGTATGATTGCAATGTTGTTGGTATGAACTGTCTGAATATCCATGATGCTAACGATATGCAAAGCCATAAGCTTGGGAATTCTATGTTTGATGAAGATGATATTTTTAGTCCCCCAAGATTTGATGTGCAAATTTGTTATAATGATTGCATGCCTCCTATTTATGATGATTATATTGATGAAAGTGGGTTCGGAAGAGTGACAACTTTATGTAATGATGATCCCACTATTTTGGAGGGTGTTGAGTCTTATTGTGATAATTATGAAAGTGGATTTGGAGAGGTCATGACTTTATTTAGTGATGAATCTACTATTTTGGAAGAGGATTCAATTGTCTATGATAACAAAGTTGCTATCTATGATGATTATGGTGATGACATGTATGCTATATTGAATAATGATAACCATGAAACTTGTCATCATGATTTTAATTTTCAATCACATGATAGTTATTTTGTAGAGTTTGCTCCCACCACTATGAATGAGAATAAATTTGTTTATGTGGAGAGTAATAAAATTTCTGTGCTTGTAGATCATGAAAAGAATGCTTTATGTGATAGCTATATTGTTGAATTCATTCATGATGCTACTAAAAATTACTATGAGAGGGGAACATATGCTTTCACATATTGCAATAATATCAAGTTTTCTCTCTTTATGTTGAAAGTTTTGAAGTATTGCTTGTTTTGCCTTCCTATGCTAGTTGATTCTTGTTCCCATAAGTTGTTTGCTCACAAAATCCCTATGCATAGGAAGTGGGTTAGACTTAAATGTGCTAGTCATATACTTCATTATGCTCTCTTTGTATTTCAATTCTTATCTTTTATACGAGCATCATTGAAATCATCATGCCTAGCTAAAAGGCATTAAAAAAAAGTGCTTGTTGGGAGACAACCCAACACTTTTACCTACTGTTTTTGTGTGTTCACATGATTAGGCTACTGTAGTGATCTTGTTTTATAGCTTTTGTTTCAATAAAGTTCCAAGTAAAGCCTTTGGGATAGTGTGGATGATAGTTGACTTGATTCTGTGCAAAAATAGAAACTTCTGCGTCCAGTACAGAAATTCCTGTCTTTTACGGGAAAGTGGAAAAATACTGGCGTTTTTATAGTTGTTGGGTATACAAATTTTCTACGTTTTCCTAATTTTTCAGAATTTTTGGAGTTACATAATTATGACCTTAATTCAGATCTTTATGTACTGTTCTGTTTTTGACAGATTCTGTTTTCAATGCATAATTTGCTTGTTTTCTAGTTTCTATGGCTTATATTGCTTAATATAAATTGTGAAAATTGTAGAGTACAGTAGGAATTGTGTGAGAACAATTATGAATCTTGTCTTTGACATTACCAAAGTGAATGATTTGTCTTTATCATACTAACCCATCTCATGAAGTTCCGTTAAGTTTTGTGTGATTGAAGTTTTCAAGTTTTGGGTGAGATATCGATATGAGGAGAATAAGGAGTGACAAGACCCTAAGCTTGGGGATGACCAAGGCACCCCCAAGGTAATATTCAAGGAAGATCCAAGCAACTAAGCTTGGGGATGCCCCGGATGGCATCCCCTCTTTCGTCTCCGACATTATCGGTAACCTCACTTGGAGCTATAATTTTATTCATCATATGATATGTGTTTTGCTTGGAGCGTCAATTTATTTTATTTTTATTTGATTTCTTCTATTTATAATAATTTTTTGGATCTTTCATTTCAATAAAAATGTCAAGGATAGTCTTTACCATGCTTATTTTGCAAGTCTATGAGTTGCTGTTTCAAAACAGAAAGTTTATTTCTGTTGCAAAAATTCTCTAGAAAATTCAGAATGCGATAAAAGGTTGAATTTTTTTGCATAGTAAGCTATAATAAATTTTCTACAGTGTGGTAATTTTTCAGAATTTTTGAAGTTAGGAAAGTATCAGGAATATTGCACTCTTTACAGACTGTTCTGTTTAGACAGATTGCTGTTATGTTTGCATTGTTTGCATATGTTTGCTTGTTTAATGATTCTATTTGAGGATAGGAGTATTAAATATGCAGAGGCATTTAGTATGCAATGTTAAATTATAATTTTAGTGATTTGCTACAGTAAATAATGATAAGGTGTTGCATTGATTTATACTAACGTATCTCACGAGTTCTTGTTGAGTTTTGTGTGGATGAAGTTTTTAAGAATAAGGAAAACCGTGTTATGAGAAGAATGAAGAAGACACAAGAGATCAAGCTTGGGTATGCCCAAGGCATCCCAAGTTAATATTCCAATAAGTCTCAAGCATCTAAGCTTGGGGATGCCCCGGTAGGCATCCCACCTTTCTTCATCAACAATTATCGGTTAGCCTCGGTTGAGCCTAAGTTTTTGCTTCTTCACATGATGTGTGCCATTCTTAGAATTTCATTTTATTTTGTTTTGCTTGCTGTTTTAATAAAATACTTAGATCTGAAACTTTTAAATAAGATAAAGTCCTCAAATAGCTACCCATTTACTTAACTACTCGCTTGATCTTCACTTATATCTTTTTGGAGTAGTTTGTTATTCACTCTTGTGCTTCACTTATATCCTATGAGTAAATTGTTGAATGAAGTGAATATCATGAAGTTTACATTATATGTTTATATCATGCCTAGTAGTAGCTTCACATTGGGTTTAGAAAGTAAAATCTTTTGAAGTTTGACAATCACAATATTGGTCATACAAGCAATTAATGAATGATTACTATAAGGAAGAGAACTTTCACATGCAAATATATTATCTTGGAAATCTTCTATGATTGTGAATACCCATTAATTATTTTCAAACTTGATAAAATTAGTTGAAGTTGGACAAGGAAGGCAACGTAATGAGTTATGGTTGTGTATATTTGCATAGAAGTTATATTGTCATGGATCCTCCAACATGTGGTGTTTGCCTAGGATCTTTTGCTAGCCAAAAATTCGTACTAAGTAGAGATACTACTTGTGCATCCAAAAACCCTTAAACCCAGTTTCTTGCCATGAGTGTCCACCATACCTACCTATGGATTGAATAAGATCCTTCAAGTAAGTTGTCATCGGTGCATAAAGCGATAAAAATTGCTCCTAAATATGTTTGATCTTTTATTGTAAGGGAAAATTGAGTGTTGTACGAACTTGTGATGGCAAAGTAATAAAAGCGATAGACTGCATAATAAAGGTTGCTATCATAAGGGGCAATATAACGTGACGTTCCTTTGCATTAAGAGTTTGGGCATCCAACAATAAAAAGCGCATGACAACCTCTGCTTCCCTCTGCGAAGGGCCTATCTTTTACTTTTATGCAAAGAGTCAATTGTATGAATTCTCATTTCAACCTCAATTATTATCTAGTTGGCAAGCACCATGTGGTGGGGAAAGATCTAGGCACATATGACCAGTCAAATATATTTGATCATGATTTATTATTGTTGACAATTATCTCTATGATAAATGAGTTGGGAGGCGAAACATTAAGCCCCTATTTTTCTCTGTGTTCGATGGATGCCCTTTGTTCTAAGAATATGCTTTGAGTAGTAGCAATCATGGAAGACTATATGATGATAGAGTATGTGGAGCTCTTACTTAGATTTTGTTGAATAAGTTGAATTGCAATTGCTTGGTGACTGAGAATATAGGTTGTTGAGTTTCAAGAGAATTCATTGTTTGAACCTTAACATGTGAATTGGTTGCTACTTTAACATGAGAAGTTTTATGAGAAAGTATTGCTGTTATGATGCTAGGAAAAGTGATTAAAATTATCATTGATCAAACTTATGCACTTTGCTAGCATTCACACTTCATAAATTATTTCTTTTATCATTTACCTACTCGAGGACGAGTAGGAATTAAGCTTGGGGATGCAGATACGTCTCCAACGTATCTATAATTTATGAAGTATTCATGCTGTTATATTATCATTCTTAGATGTTTTACAATCATTTTATAGCAACTTTATATCATTTTTTAGGACTAACCTATTGACATAGTGCCCAGTGTCAGTTGTTGTTCTTTGCTTGTTTTTTACATCGCAGAAAATCAATACCAAACGGAGTCCAAACGCAACGAAACTTTTTGGAGATTTTTTCTGGACCAGAAGACACCCGGTGGGCCAAAGAAGTACCAGAGGGGAGCTCCGAGGGGAGCACAACCCACCAGGGCGCGCCTGGGGGCCCAGGCGCGCCCAGGTGGGTTGTGCCCACCTCGGTGGCCTCCCGCACCGCCTCTTTGCCCTATAAATTGCCAAATATTCCAAAAACCCTGGGGGTAACCCTAGATCAGAAGTTCCACCGCCGCAAGCCTCTGTAGCCATGAAAAACCAATCTAGACCCCGTTTCGGCACCCTGCCGGAGGGGAAAATATTCACCGGTGGCCATCTTCATCATCCCTATGGCCACCATGATGAGGAGGGAGTAGTCCACCCTCGGGGCTGAGGGTTTGTATCCGTAGCTATGTGTTTAATCTCTCTCTCTCTCTCGTGTTCTTGATGACACAATCTTGATGTATCGGGGTCTTTGTTAATATAGTTGGATCATATGGTGTTTTCCCCTCTCTATCTAGTTGTGATGAATTGAGTTTTCCTTTTGAGATTTCATTTTATCGGATTGAATACTTTTATGGATTTGAGAGCACTTGATCTATGTCTTGGCACTCAACTCACGGATTCCCGAGGTGACATTGGGGTAATCTATGCATAGGGGTTGATGCACGTTTTCATCCTTGTTTCTCCTGTAGAAATCTTGGGGCACTCTTTGAAGTTCTTTGTGTTGGATTGAGTATTATGAATCTAAAATTGTTTGATGCATATCGCATAATCAACTCACGGATACTCGTGGTGACATTGGAGTATCTAGGTGACATTAGAGTTGGTTGATGTGTATCATATGGTGTTATTTTAGTACGAACTCTTGGTTAGATCGATCGGAAAGAATAGCTTGGTGTTATTTTAGTACGAACTCTAGGATAGATTGATCGGAAAGAATAGCTTTGATGTGGTTTCGTACCCTACAAACAATTTCTTCTTACGTTCTCCGCTAGATAAGAACTTTGGAGTGATTCTTCATCGCACGTTGAGGGATGGTTATATGATCCAATTATATTAGCATTGTTGAGAGATTGCACTAGCGAAAGTACGGACCCTAGGCCTCATTTTCAAGCATTGCAATACCGTTTGTGCTCACTTTTGTTACTTGCTAACTTGCTGTTTTTTATTGTTACTATTACAAAAGTCAATATCTACTATCATTACTATGCTTTTATTACCATCTCTTCGCCAAACTAGTGCACCTATACAAATTACCATTGTATTTGGTGTGTTGGGGACACAAGAGACTTTTTATTATTTGGTTGCAGAGTTGTTTGAGAAAGACCATCTTCATCCTACACCTCCCACGGATGGATAAACCTTAGGTCATCCACTTGAGGGAAATTTGCTACTTGTAACGCCCGGATAACTAAGCTACAGTAATCCCCAGCTAATGATGCCATGTCATCACTTTTACTGTTGCTAGGTCCCACGTTGGTTCATACCAATTCAAATTCAAATTTAAAATAACGTCAAACAACTAAACTTTTCAAATGTCTAATCTAAAATGTTCAAAGTATTGCAAATATTCCATAACCAATTATGGTGCTGACCCTACTTTTTGTAAAGTGTTTTAATGCCCTATAATAATTAAAACAGTGGCTAAAACAATTATTTAATTGCTTTTTAATTAATAAAAGTTGCAAAGTATTTTATTTAGGTGCCAAGTTATTTGTGGCAGTGGCCTAATTATTGATACTAATTTAGGTTCTAACTCTATATTTTACTAAACTAAAATTAATGTGTAACTAGAATAAAATAGAAAAGAAAAAAAATAAGAAAAAGAAAAGAAGCAAAAGAAAAGGACCCCCCCCCCCAACTGGGCCTCAGCCCAGTAGGCTAACAGGCCGCCAGGCCGGCCCAACCGCCCTCTCTACTAACCTCCCCCCCCCCACACCAGTAACCCTAGCCCGCTACACCCCACTCCCCCCGATCCACCTCTCCCTCTCTCGATCTGGATCAGGAGGTCTCCCTCGCCCCCCGCCCGACGCCCTCGTCTCTGCCCCGGCAGCGCCGACGCCACGCCGTTGCTCTTCGCGCTGACCCCGCCGCCACCTCGCCGACGTTGCCCGGTGCTGCCCCGCCGTCGCCAGCGCCCGCCTCCCCATCCTCGACCTCCTCCCCAACGGTGCCCCGACGCCAACGCCGTCCGCCGTCGCCGCCACATCGCCACGTTGCCGATCTGCCTCGCCGGACTTCCCCAGGCCTCGCCGCCCCGATCCCCGACACCGGGGGTGAGCTCCCGCGCCCCGCTTCCCTTTTCCCCTCTGTCCCGACGTTGTGCGCCCCTGCCCGCTCGCACCGCGGCCCCCGCCCCAGCGCCTGTGTCCGGCACCCGCGCCATTGGAGTCCTGCAGCCGCTGTGGCCCGACCTCACCCCCGCCACGCTCCTTCCTACTGCCACTCACCTCCCGCGTGCGCGCCCGCGTGCCCGCAGCCGCGTCGGCCGCGCCGTCGCCATCCCTCTGCCCCCGTACTCTGCATTGCCTCCTCGCCGTGCTCCACCCAGCTGTCGTTGCCTGCTGACCCCGCGTCCGCCCCCGCCCTCTGCTCCGTCCACGCGCCGTCGGCCGCGCCCACGGCGCCCGCAGCCCCTGCTATCGCCCCGCTCCGCCCTGCCATGGCCGAGCCACGCCTGGGCTTAGCCCTTGGTAGCTGGCTGTGCCACTGCTAGGAGGGCCCACACTTTTTTTATATAAGAAAAAAAAGGATTAGTAAATAAAATAATTAGTACATTAATTAGTTACTTAATTAGTTAATTAACATAATATAACTCAATGACAGATGGGCCCCGCTGTTAATTAAGCAAAATTACCTAAACTGCTAAAGTTAGAGTCAATGACATGTGGACCCACTTCTACTATTCACTGGTTGACTAGTCTCTATTGACTTGGTAAAACTGGACCCTCTTGCCCCATCTGTCAGCCACATGTGTATAATGCTGGGTACACTTCTGTGTACCCATAGCATTTATTATTTAAATGTTTTTCGAATTAAATTAAATCCAGTAATTTGGAAACTCAATAAAACTTTGAAAATTAATTTAAAATAAACCGTATATCGGATGAAAAAACTTTATACATGAAAGTTACTCAGAATGACGAGACGAATCCGAATACGCAGTCCGTTCGTCCGCCACACGTCCCTAACATACTGAACATGGAACTGTCCCCCTCCGTTCATTTATCTAATAAATGTCCGGAACCGGGAAAACATTCCCGGATGGATTCCCCCTTCCTCGGTGACGTGCAACCATACGTTAGGACACACCCGGCACTGCATTTTGTCATGTTATACTTTTTGTAGCACTTGTTTGCTGTGTATTTATACTGTTTCCTCCCCCTCTTCTCTCTCGTTAGACCCTGACGCAGTTCCCGGTACCGACGCAGCTCAGGAGCCCGATGACACCGTTAACGACCTTGCCTTTGCCGCCGAGCAACCAGGCAAGCCCCCCCTTTGGTCATCCTGATATCGCCCATTCTATTTTCTTATGCTTGCATTAGAATTGCTGCTGCTACTGTTTATCCTATTCTGATGCATAGCCTGTTTATTGTAACCTGCTATTAATACCTTACCTGCTTATCCTAAACTGCTTAGTATAGGCTGGGTAGAGACCTATCAGTGACCCCACTTGTCCCGATTGCCCCGCTGGATTATCAGAAGACCCGATCAACGGGATCGAAGACCAGGCCTCGGCACCGCACATCACCCCCTTTGTTGTAACGACACTGCAGCGTTACTATCGAGTGTCGAGGGTGATACCTCGTGTAGCACTTCTAATGTTAACTCTGTAGAGTAGCTATTCGGTCGTGGTCATCGAGGGTGATTCCTCCTTCACCACTTCCGATAACGACGCTGTCGTGCAACACATCAAGTGTGAACCCATCGAGGGTGATTCCTCCTAAGTTCACCTTGATAGATACATCGAGTAGGAATCCAACGAGGGTGATACCTCGGATTCCCCTGATGTTATGGACACACGGTTACTGTGACTTTACCCCTGCACCCTGATAGAAACGGGTCGGCCCCGAGGGGGACCCGAGGGAGTTACTTTACTGCAGGACTGGAGGGACAGGCGGTACCGCCCAGTAGAGGTGGACCTGAGTTCCCGACAGTCTTTTGCGAGACGGGTCGACCTGGATGGTGCCCGAGTGATGAATACGAGGCGTGGCTGGGCATTATTGGCCCTTGCCACAAGTCCTCGAGACGGGGCGACAGGGTCACATCGATCGTGAGTCTCTGCTCGTTACCGCACTACCAACATACTACGATTTGGATATTTGATCTGAGTGGGCCTCTGGCCCGATAGCACTAACCATCACGCGGGAAAAGTTATGGGCACTCTGCATCGTATGCATCAGCTGAAAGCTTTGTCAGACGTCCAGTTCAGCATTGCGGCCGGGACGGACCGACGCCCCCTGGTGCCTGGCTTCCCCCTGCACGCAACGACTCAGAGTGCACAGGGCGATGGCCCAAGACCTCTAAGCGCTTAGGATGTAGACCGACAGGGACCTCTTTCCTGAGCTCTAGGTAGGGTTGCGGTGTATCATTTGGCCGAGGCCGGACATGACCCAGAAAAGTGTGACCGGCCGGAGTTAAGCGAGTGTGGTGGGTAAGTTGGTGCACCCCTGCAGGGAAGAACTAATCTATGCATAGCCGGATCCTCGGTAACGGACACTCGGAGTTGTATCCCGATCGATACAACTATAACTGGTTACTTGTGATGAGTATGGCTCTGGGATTGCTTCTCGCAGGGAGTCGAGAAGGGATCTCAGGACGAGGTTGATGACTGTATGGCTCTGGGATTGCTTTCTCGCAGGGAATCGAGAAAGGATCTCTGGGTGAGGTTGAGACTTAATGATACTACTACTTTATACTGTGCTGATCTACTCTCGCCTATTGCTGCAAGACCACTGAAGATGCTAGTCTTCGATAGGACTAGGCCTTCCCTCTATTCTGGCATTTCTGCAGCCCAGTCCACATATACAGCTTCTCTTTGAAAATGTCGCATATGTAGTGTAGATCCTTGCTTGCTGAGTACTTCGGATGAGTACTCACGGTTGCTTTGCTTTCTTTTTCCTCCATATCCTTTTGATGCAACCAGATGATGGAGCCCCGGATACAGCTGCCCATGCCGACGATCGCTACTACTACCCGGAGGGTGGTTACTTCTACGAGCTTGCCGACGACCAGGAGTACGTTCGGAGGGTCCCAGGCAGGAGGCCTACGCCTTTCGATCGTAGCTTTTGTTTTGCCCCGTCTTTCTAAAGGCCTTTTTGTTTCTCTTTTAATATCTGTATTCAGATATCTGATGCTTCCATTGACGCTTGTACGCAAGCTTATGTATTCGAGCCCTCGAGGCCCCTGGCTTGTAATATAAAGCTTGTATGACTTTATTTATGTTTTAGAGTTGTGTTGTGATATCTTCCCGTGAGTCCTTAGGCTTGATCGTGTGCATTTGCGTGTATGATTAGTGCACGATTGAGCTGGGGGCGTCACACTACTGTCCTACAAAACTCTGCCCTTGGAGGCCCAACACGAGTCTACAAGAACAAGTTGTGTAGTAGACATCAGACAGTATGTCAATCATCCTTGGTAGACCCTTTTTGAATACTGCAGGGGCTGTTATTGATTGCAACAAGCGATGTCACTTTTCATGTTAATGGTAATGAGCATACGGTGCACTTTCCGAAGAAGCAACCTCAAGTTCATAGTATCAATTCTATTGGAAAATTTTCAACTATTACGATTGGAGGTTTTGAATTCCCTCTCCCTACTGTCAAAAAGAAATATGATATTCTTATTGTTGGGGACATGCATATCCCCGTTGAGGTAACCTAGTGTTATTCAAAAATTCTCCGGTTCCATGTTATTCGAAAGAAGTTTGTTAATAAGACTTGATCAATCTTGTTAATGGATTCCTTTTGATGAGCATGAGATGGCTGAATTTAGAAAGCACAACTTTCTGTACCCACCTTTTACTTTCTGTTATTTAGAATAAATAAAGCAAAAATAGTATAATCCGTCTGTTTTCTGAATTATCCGTGCAATACAAAATGTCCCGAAAATAAAAGTTCTCCAAATGCCCTGAAAATTTAGTATGATTTTTATAGAATATTTTAGAATTTCTGGCACTGAGATTGCACCAGGGGGCTGCACCAGTGGGCCACAAGGGTGGAGGGCGCACCCTACCCCCCTGGGCGCGCCCCCTTGCCTTGTGGGTCCCACGTGGGTCCCCTTCACTTATTGCAGCACCCATCCACTTCGTCTTCCTCTAGAAAAAATCATCCCGTATCTCAAACCCGTGTTCTAGCTCATTTTGCTGCCATTTTCGATCTCCTTGTGTAAAGCTCCATTTGCAAAACTGCTTTGGGAGATTGTTCTTCGGTATGTAACTCCTCCAATGATCCAATTAGTTTTTATTCTAGTGCTTTATATATTGCAAATTTTTGTTGCTGTGGTGACCTTGTTCTTAAGCGTGCATGTCAAATTTATATGGTCCAAAGTAGTTTTGATGCATGATAGAGCCTCTAGGCACTTGTAGGAGTAGTTGCTATTAGTTTTGTTGAGTTTGATTCACTTTTATTTTAAGTCACTAAAAATTTCAGAAATTTTCAGAGGAAGTAAAATGTTTAGGAAAATATACCAAGGTGGTTCATCGAAGAAGCAAGCCACAAGGCTCGCGATACGTGAGCCGGACTTTAAACCACCAAGAGAAGCTTCGGTGCGGCCGTGCGAATGGCCGTTGGATCAATTCATGGTTCATGCAGGTTTCAAGGATGAATTTGATGCGTACGTGCGAAATGCTGACCTTGAGGACTTCGTGTTAGATAAGTGCTTACAGTATTATCACCTCACTGATTCATCCGTGCAAAGATTTAAATTTACATCACAGTGCAATACTTATTCTGTCCTGTTTGACCTTTATGATAAATCTTATACCATGGACCTAATAGATTTTAATGAAGCATGTAAAATTCCGCAGGGGGGAATTCTTAGTGAACCTCGCAAAACTGAATACAATGGTTTCCTGGATAGCATCACTTTAGGAGAGACTAGAAATATTACACAAGCTACCACGGGGAGCATTCATTTTCCTGCCATACATTATTTTGCTCTCTTTATAGGTAGATGTATTAATGGTAAACATGATCATAGCCACCTTTGTGCATTGGATCTTAGTATCCTCAAGTGTGCGGTAATGGGTGATAAACGATATAACTTGGGGGCTATTATTGCAAGGAGGTTACATAATAATGCTAAAGATGGAGATTTCTTCGGTGGGATTTATGCCACCCGTTTAGCTAACTATCTTGGGGTACCCATAAGGGGGGATGACATTGAGTTACCACCTGCTTTTCTTGATTATAATGCTATGGTACACTACCAGTTCCTTGAGAGGAATGAACAATCCCTCCTATACCGACTAATTTTTGACAGGCAGCGCGCTGTCCATATTACCCTTCCTGCTCCTGCTTTCTTTGACTCTCAGGTAAAACGAAGATACTTTATAACCAGGGAGGAGACAGCTGAGTACGAGAGAGAGAGGGAGACCGCTCGCCTTCACGAGGCAGCCCTCTAGGCAGTAGCTGTCGCCTCACAGTACAACCCCAACTATCACTTTGGATATCCGCCAGGCCAGCCGTGGTCATAGACCAACTTAGGCCAAAAGCCTAAGCTTGGGGGAGTACGTATTTCTCACCGACATTACATTCATGTTCACACACTCATTCCAGTTGTCGAAGTTCATACTTTTTCATTATATTATCCCTGTTAGTTTATTTCTTTTTCTCGCTTTCTTTTTGTGTGTTTGAAAAACTTTGAGAAAATCAAAAAAATTAGTTGTAGTATTAAAAGAAAACCCAAAAAGATTTCTCATTCTTCTTTTGCTTGTTGGGAGCTTTCCCGTGTAAATAGTTTTTCTCGTTCTTGTTTTACTTTCTTCAGAAAAACAAAAACTCCAAAAACATTTCAGTGTGTTTCTTTGAAATTCTTTTCCTTTCTTTGGGTCGTAAGGAGAAGACCACGATGAAAATGTTGAGAGGCTCTCATATGCACTATTGTTGATCTAACAAAGAGCCATATTACTTTGTCTTCTTCTTTGAATAAATGCTTGCAGATTCTAGCTTAGTCCAATGCACGTGCACTAGTATTATTATCCGCACCGTTCGGTCATGCAAGTGAAAGGCAATAATGACGATATTCAATGAAATGATTGAGATGAGGAAAAGCTGGTATGAACTCGACCTATCTTGTATTTGTAAATATGATTAGCTCATCGTTCTTGATTCATCACGTTATGAATGAAACATGTTTGCAATGACAGTTAGAGATTATAGTTACTCATGCCATGCTTAATTAATTAGGAGTTTATAATGGTTTACCTTGCGTGCCAACATGCTTTTAAAATGGTTGTGATGTAGTATGATAGGATGGTATCCTCTCTTGAATGATTCGAGTGGCTTGACTTGGCACATGTTCACGCATGTAGTTGAAACAAAATCAACATAGCCTCCACGATATTTATGTTCATGGTGATTTATATCCTACTCATGCTTGCACTCAATGTTGGTTAATCTTAACGCATGTTTATGACTGTTGTCGCTCTCTAGTTGGTTGCTCCTCAATCTTTTGCTAGCCTTCACTTGTACTAAGCGGGAATACTGCTTGTGCATCCACTTCCATAAACCCAAAGTTATTCCATATGAGTCCACCATACCTACCTATATGCGGTATTTACCTGCCGTTCCAAGTAAATTTGCATGTGCCAAACTCTAAACCTTCAAATGATAATCTGTTTTGTATGCCCGAATCGCTCATGTAGCGACTGGGGGCTGTCAGTATCTTCCATGCTAGGTGGGTTATTCTCAAGATGAGTGTTGATTCACTTATCATTCACGAGAAAGTGGCTGGTATTAGGGATGCCCAGTCCCATGCTCAAATCAAATCAAAATAATTTCAAACAAAACTCCCCCAGGATTGTTGTTTGTATGGACGGTACCCGTTGTTTCAGACCAGTCGTGGAGTGTGCCTGTTGGTTGAGGGGGAGTAAAAAAAACCTTACCATTCTATTTGGGAACCGCCTATAATGTATGTAGCATGGAAGATACCGAGATCTCTTGGTTGTTATGTTGACAATGAAATTATACCGCTCAAAATTATATTCATCTCTGTTTCAAAAAGCTCGAGCTCTGGCACCTCTGCAAATCCCTGCTTCCCTCTGCGAAGGGCTTATCTATTTAATTTTATGCTGAGTCATCATCCTCTTATAAAAAGCACCAATTAGAGAGCACCACTGTCATTTGTATGCATTGTTATTAATTGATATTGAGTATGACTGTGACTGGATCTCTTTTACCATGAATTACAATGTCTAGTCAGTCCTTGATCTTCAGGGGTGCTCTGCATTTATGTTTTGCGGTCTCAGAAAGGGCTAGCGAGATACCATTTTGTTATATCATATCATGATTGTTTTGAAAAAGTGTTGTCATCCGAGATTTATTATTATTGCTCGCTAGTTGATTATGCCATTGATATGAGTAAATGTGAGACCTAAATGTTATTGTGAATATGGTTGGTTCATAATCTTTGCTGAAAACCTGAATGCTGGCTTTACATATTTGCAACAACAAGATCAAACAGAGTTTGTAAAAGTTTTTCTTTATCACTTTCAGTTTGTCAACTGAATTGCTTGAGGACAAGCAATGGGTTAAGCTTGGGGGAGTTGATATGTCTCCATCGTATCTACTTTTCCAAACTCTTTGGCCCTTGTTTTGGACTCTAATTTGCATGATTTGAATGGAACTAACCCGGACTGACGCTGTTTTCAGCAGAATTGCCTTGGTGTTATTTTTGTGCAGAAATAAAAGTTCTCGGAATGACCTGAAACTTCACGGAGAATATTTTTGGAATAAATAAAAAAGATAGGCAAAAGAATCAACCAGAGGGGACCCACCGGCTGACCACAAGGGTGGAGGGCGTGCCCCACCCCCTAGGGCACGCCCCATGCCTTGTGGGTCCCCTGGACCTCCACCGACCTCAACTCCAACTCTATATATTCACGTTCGGGGAGAACAAAATCAGAGAGGAGGATTCATCGTGTTTTACGATACGGAGCCGCCGCCACCTCCTGTTCTTCATCGGGAGGGCAGAACTGGAGTCCGTTCGGGGCTCCGGAGAGGGGAAATCATCGTCATAGTCATCATCAACCATCCTCCATCACCAATTTCATGATGCTCACTGCCGTGCGTGAGTAATTCCATCGTAGGCTTGCTAGACGGTGATGGGTTGGATGAGATTTATCATGTAATCGAGTTAGTTTTGTTAGGGTTTGATCCCTAGTATCCACTATGTTCTGAGATTGATGTTGCTATGACTTTGCTATGCTTAATGCTTGTCACTAGGGCCCGGGTGTCATGATTTCAGATCTGAACCTATTATGTTTTCATGAATATATATGTGTTCTTGATCCTATCTTGCAAGTTGTAGAAACCTATTACATGTTATGATCTGCATACCCCAAGGAGACAATAATTGGGATTCTTTCCGGTGATTACCGTAGTTTGAGGAGTTCATGCATTCACTAAGTGCTAATACTTTGGTCCGGTACTCTATTAAAAGGAAGCCTTAATATCCCTTAGTTTCCATTAGGACCCCGCTGCCACGGGAGGGTAGGACAAAAGATGTCATGCAAGTTCTTTTCCATAAGCACGTATGACTATATTCGGAATACATGCCTACATTATATTGATGAATTGGAGCTAGTTATGTGTCACCCTAGGTTATAACTGTTGCATGATGAATGCCATCCGACATAATTATCCATCATTGATCCATTGCCTACGAGCTTTTCACATATTGATCTTTGCTACGTTACTTTGCCGTTGCCACTGTTACAATTGCTACAAAACTGCTACTGTTACTTTTGCCACTGTTACCGTTACTTCCATACTACTTTGCTACTAAATACTTTGTTGCAGATATTAAGTCTTTCAGGTGTGGTTGAATTGACAACTCAGCTGCTAATACTTGAGAATATTCTTTGGCTCCCCTTGTGTCGAATCAATAAATTTTGGTTGAATACTCTACCCTCGAAAACTGTTGCGATCCCCTATACTTGTGGGTTATCACTCACCCAGTGACAGTAGGGGTAGCAAGGCATGTATGTGTATTGTTGCCATTAAGGATAAAAAAGATGGGGTTTTACCACATTGATTGGATCTATCCCTCTACATCATGTCATATTGCTTAAGGCATTACTCCGTTCTTGTTAACTTAATACACTAGATGCATGCTGGATAGCGGTCGATGTGTGGAGTAATAGTAGTAGATGCAGGCAGGAGTCGGTCTACTTGTCACGGACGTGATGCCTATATTCATGATCATTGAATTAGATATCATCATAACTTTGCGCTTTTCTATCAATTGCTCAACAGTAATTTGTTTACCCACCGTATGTTTTCTTCAAGAGAGAAGCCTCTAGTGAAACCTATGGCCCCCGGGTCTATTTTCCATCATATATTTTCTGATCTATAAAATCAAAAACCAAAAAATACCTTGCTGCAATTTATTTATATTTACTTTATTTTGCCTTTTACTTATCTTTTATATCTATCTCTATTAGATCTCACTCTTGCAAGTGACTTTGAAGGGATTGACAACCCCTTTTTCGCGTTGTGTGCAAGTGTTTGTTAGTTTGTGCAGGTGCATCTATTGGTTACTTGCTTGTACCTCCTACTGGATTGATACCTTGGTTCTTAACTGAGGGAAATACTTATCTCTACTTTGCTGCATCACCCTTTCCTCTTCAAGGGAAAAATCAACGCAAGCTCAAGAAATAGCATGCACTTTTTCTTTATTTATTTTATTTTGTGTTTTCGCTAGATCTATTTATCCAATTTCATACAATTTTATCTATCTCAATACCGAGGAGGGATTGAAAACCCCTCTATCGCGTTGGGTTGCAAGTATTTGTTATTTGTCTACAGGTACTGTTTACATAGTGTTGCATGGTTCTCCTATAGGATTGATAACCTTGGTTTCATAACTGAGGGAAATACTTACCGTTGCTGTGCTGCATCATCCTCTCCTCTTCAGGGAAATACCAACGCAGATACAAGCAATCAGAGATGTATCAAGCATCCCCAAGCTTAATTCCTGCTCGTCCTCGAGTAGTCAAATGATAAAAACAGAATTTTTGTGTGGAATGCTACCTAACATGTTTATCAAGTAATCTTTCTTATTGAAGCATGAATATTCAGATCCATAAGATTCAAAACAAAAGTTTAATCTTGACATAAAAACAATAATACTTGAAGCATACTAATAAAGCAATCATGTCTTCTCAAAATATCATGGCTAAAGAAAGTTATCCCTACAAAATCATATAATCTTGTCATGCTCTATCTTCATCACACAAAGTATTTATCATGCACAACCCCGATGACAAGCCAAGCAATTGTTTCATACTTTTAACGTTCTCAAGCTTTTTCAACTTTCACGCAGTCCATGAGCGTGAGCCATGGATATAGCACTATGGGTGGAATATAATATGATGGTGGAGGTTGTGTGGAGAAGACGAAAAGGAGAAAGTCTCACATTGAGGAGTCTAATCAATGGGCTATGGAGATGCCCATCTATTGATGTCAATGCAAGGAGTAGGGATTGCCATGCAATGGATGCACAGGAGCTATAAGTGTATGAAAGCTCAAAAGAAAACTAAGTGGGTGTGCATCCAACTCGCTTGCTCACGAAGAACTAGGGCAATTTGAGGAAGCCCATCATTGGAATATACAAGCCATGTTCTATAATGAAAAATTCCCACTAGTAATATATGAAAGTGACAAAATAGGAGACTCTCTATATGAAGAACATGGTGCTACTTTGAAGCACAAGTGTGGAAAAGGATAGTAACATTGTCCCTTCTTTCGTTTTCTCTCATTTTTCTTTTTCTTTTTTTATATTTTTTTTCTTTTTGGGCTCTTTGGCCTCTTTTTTTATTTTAAGTTCGGAGTCTCATCCCGACTTTTGGGGGAATCATAGTCTCCATCATCCTTTCCTCACATGGGACAATGTTCTAATAATGATGATCATCACACTTTTATTTACTTACAACTCAGGAATTACAACTCGATACTAGAACAAAAATATGACTCTATATGAATGCCTCCGGCAGTGTACCAGGATGTGCCATGATCTAGCGTGACATGTATAAAAAATATGAATGTTGGCCAAGCCACAAATACTATGCCAACTATATGATCATGCAAAGCAATATGGCAATGATGGTGTGTGTCATAATAAACGAAACGGTGGAAGTTGCATGGCAATATATCTCAGAATGGCTATGGAAATGCCACAATAGGTAGGTATGGTGGCTCTTTTGAGGAAGATATAAGGTGGCTTCTGTGTGAAAGAGTGTATCATATCACGGGGTTTGGATGCACCAGCGAAGTTTGCACCAACTCTCAAGGTGAGAAAGCACAATGCACGGTACCGAAGAGGCTAGCAATGATGGAAGGCTGAGAGTGCGTATAATCCATGGACTCAACATTAGTCATAAAGAACTCACATACTTATTGCAAAATTTTATTAGACCTCGAAATAAAGTACTAATACGCATGCTCCTAGGGGGATAGATTGGTAGGAAAATACCATCGCTCATCCCCGACCGCCACTCATAAGGAAGAAAATCAAAAATAAATCATGCTCTAACTTCATCGCATAACGAGAGACCATACATGCATGCTTCGGGAATCACAAAGCTTAACACAAGTATTTTTAATAATCCACAATTACCAACTAGCATGAGTCTAATATTACCATCTTCATATCTCAAAACAAATGCAAAGAATCAAACTTCTCATATATTCAATGATCTTCATGAAAGATTTTATTATATCCCTCTTGAATACACATCATATTAGGACCAAATTCCTAACCTAAGAAAATTGCCATACTATTTTTAAGACTCTCAAAATAATATAAGTGAAGCATGAGAGTTCATCAATTTCTTCAAAATGAAACCACCGCCGTGCTCTAAAAAGATATAAGTGAATGATGTCTACTACGCAACTTTATTCTTGTAGACACGTGTTGGGCCTCCAAGCGCAGAGTTTTATTGGACAGTAGCAATTTTCCCTCAAGTGGATGACCTAAGGTTTATCAATCCGTGGGAGGCGTAGGATGAAGATGGTATCTCTCAAACAACTCTGCAACCAAATAACAAAGAGTCTCTTGTGTCCCCAACACACCAAATACAATGGTAATTTGTATAGGTGCACTAGTTCGGCGAAGAGATGGTAATAAAAGCGTAGTAATGATAGTAGATATTGATTTTTCTGATAGGAACAATAAAAAACAGCAAGGTAGCAATTGATAAAACGGAGCACAAATGGTATTGCAATGCTTGAAAATGAGGCCTAGGGTCCGTACTTTCGCTAGTGCAATCTCTCAACAATGCTAATATAATTGGATCATATAACTATCCCTCAAAGTGCGATGAAGAATCACTCCAAAGTTCCTATCTAGCGGAGAACATAAGAAGAAATTGTTTGTAGGGTACGAAACCACCTCAAAGCTATTCTTTCCGATAAATCTATCCTAGAGTTCGTACTAAAATAACACCAAGCTATTCTTTCCGATCGATCTAACCAAGAGTTCGTACTAAAATAACACCATATGATACACATCAACTAACTCTAATGTCACCTAGATACTCCAATGTCACCGCGAGTATCCGTGAGTTGATTATACGATATGCATCAAACAATTTCAGATACATAATACTCAATCCAACACAAAGAACCTCAAAGAGTGCCCCAAGATTTCTACCACAGAAACAAAGACAAGAACGTGCATCAACCCCTATGCATAGATTACCCCAATGTCACCTCGAGAATCCGCGAGTTGAGTGCCAAAACATATATCAAGTGAATCAATATGATACCCCATTGTCACCACGGGTATTCATAGCAAGACATACATAAAGTGTTCTCAAATCCATAAAAGTATTCAATCTGATAAGAACGAAATCTCAAAGGGAAAACTCAATTCACAACAAGATAGAGAGGGGAAAACACCATATGATCCAACTATATTAACAAAGCCCGCGATACATCAAGATCGTGACATCTCAAGAACACGAGAGAGAGAGAGAGATTAAACACATAGCTACTGGTACAAACCCTCAGCCCCGAGGGTGGACTACTCCCTCCACATCATGGTGGCCGCTGGGATGATGAAGATGACCACCGGTGATGATTTCCCCCTCCAGCAGGGTGACGGAACGGGGTCTAGATTGGTTTTTCGTGGCTACAGAGGCTTGCGGCGGCGGAACTTCTGATCTAGGGTTTCCCCAAGGGTTTTTGGAATATTTGGCAATTGATAGGGCGAAGAGGCGGTGTGGGAGGCCATCGAGGTGGGCACAAGTCACCTGGGCGCGCCTGGGCCCCCAGGCGCGCCCTGGTGGGTTGTGCTCTTCTCGAAGCTCCCCTCTGGTACTTCTTTGGCCCACCAGGTGTCTTCTGGTCTAGAAAAAATCTCCAAAAAGTTTCGCTGTGTTTGGACTCCGTTTGGTATTGATTTTCTGCGATGTAAAAAACAAGCAGAAAACAGCAACTGGCACTGGGCACTATGTCAATAGGTTAGTCCCAAAAAATGATATAAAGTTGCTATAAAATGACTGTAAAACATCCAAGAATGATAATATAACAGCATGGAACAATAAAAAATTATAGATACGTTGGAGACGTATCAACATCCCCAAGCTTAATTCCTGCTCGTCCTCGAGTAGGTAAATGATAAAAACAGAATTTTTGATGTGGAATGCTGCCTAACATGTTCATGACATATTCTTTTCTTTTGTAGCATGGACATGGACTTTTATATGGTTCAAAGCAATAGTCTAGTTTTGACATGAAGATTTCAATACTCAAGCATATCAACAAGCAACCATGTCTTTCAAAATATCAACACTAAAGAAAGCTATCCCTAGCCCATCATGCTCAATCATTGATCCGTTCATGAAACACACTCGCTTATTAGCTACATCCAATGCTCAAGTACGATCATAGTGCCCCTTAGTTGGTGCTTTATAAGAGAAGATGGAGACTCAAATAAAAATAAAAATTGCATAAAGTAAATAGATAGGCCCTTCGCAGAGGGAAGTAGGGATTTGTAGAGGTGCCAGAGCTCAAAGCAAAAAAGAGAGATAGAAACATTTTGGGTGGCATGCTTTTCCTGTCAACAAAAACGATCGAGTGGTTCCCAATACTTTCCATGCTAGATATATCATAGGTGGTTCCCAAACAGAAAATAAAGTTTATTCCTTTTTCCACCATTCTTTCACATTCCACGACTAGCCGTATCCACGGGTACCGTCCATACCAACACTTTCCAAGGAATTTATTGTTTGACAACATAAAGTAAATTCATTTTTCATTTCGGGACTGGGCATCCCTATTACCTTTGCCGTACTCTCATGCAATGACAAGTGAATAAACACTCATCTTGAGAATAACACATCTAGCATGGAAAAATATCAGCCACTGATGTCTACTACGCAACTTTATTCTTGTAGACTCGTGTTGGGCCTGCAAGCGCAGAGTTTTGTAGGACAGTAGCAATTTTCCCTCAAGTGGATGACCTAAGGTTTATCAATCCGTGGGAGGCATAGGATGAAGATGGTCTCTCTCAAACAACCCTGCAACCAAATAACAAAGAGTCTCTTGTGTCCCCAACACACCAAATACAATGGTAATTTGTATAGGTGCAGTAGTTCGGCGAAGAGATGGTAATAAAAGCGTAGTAATGATAGTAGATATTGGTTTTTGTAATAGGAACAATAAAAAACAGCAAGGTAGCAATTGATAAAACGGAGCACAAACGGTATTGCAATGCTTGAAAATGAGGCCTAGGGTCTGTACTTTCGCTAGTGCAATCTCTCAACAATGCTAATATAATTGGATCATATAACCTTCCCTCAACGTGCGGTGAAGAATCACTCCAAAGTTCCTATCTAGCGGAGAACATAAGAAGAAACTGTTTGGAGGGTAGGAAACCACCTCAAAGCTATTCTTTCCGATCAATCTATCCTAGAGTTCGTACTAAAATAACACCAAGCTATTCTTTCCGATCGATCTAACCAAGAGTTCATACTAAAATAACACCATATGATACACATCAACCAACTCTAATGTCACCTAGATACTACAATGTCACCGCGAGTATCCGTGAGTTGATTATGCGATATGCATCAAACAATTTCAGATTCATAATACTCTATCCAACACAAAGAACCTCAAAGAGTGCCCCAAGATTTCTACCGGAGAAACAAGGACGAAAACATGCAACAACCCCTATGCATAGATTACCCCAATGTCACCTCGGGAATCCGCGAGTTGAGTGCCAAAACATATATCAAGTGAATCAATATGATACCCCATTGTCACCACGGATATTCATAGCAAGACATACATCAAGTGTTCTCAAATCCATAAAAGTATTCAATCCGATAAAACAAAATCTCAAAGGGAAAACTCAATTCATCACAAGATAGAAAGGGGAAAACACCATATGATCCAACTATATTAACAAAGCCCGCGCTACATCAAGATCGTGACATCTCAAGAACACGAGATAGATAGATTAAACACATAGCTACTGGTACAAACCCTCAGCCTCGAGGGTGGACTACTCCCTCCTCATCATGGTGGCCGCCGTGATGATGAAGATGGCCACCGGTGATGATTTCCCCCTCTGGCAGGGTGCCGAAACGGGGTCTAGATTGGTTTTTCGTGGCTACAGAGGCCTGCAGCGGTGGAACTTCTGATCTAGGGTTACCCCCGGGGTTTTTGGAATATTTGGTAATTTATAGGGCGAAGAGGCGGTGTGGGAGGCAACCGAGGTGGGCACAACCCACCTGGGCGCGCCTGGGTCCCCAGGCGCACCCTGTTGGGTTGTGCTCCCCTCGAAGCTCCCCTCTGGTACTTCTTTGGCCCAGTGGGTGTCTTCTGGTCCAGAAAAAATCTCCAAAAAGTTTCGCTGCGTTTGGACTCTGTTTGGTATTGATTTTCTGCGATGTAAAAAAACAAGCAAAAACACAACAACTGGCACTGGGCACTATGTCAATAGGTTAGTCCCAAAAAATGATATAAAGTTGCTATAAAATGATTGTAAAACATCTAAGAATGATAATATAACATCATGAATACTTCATAAATTATAGATACGGTGGAGACGTACCAGCATGCCCAAGCTTAATTCCTACTCGTCCTCGAGTAGGTAAATGATAAAAGAAATAATTTATGAAGTGTGAATGCTAGCAAAGTGCATAAGTTTGATCAATGATAATTTCAATCACTTTTCCTAGCATCATAACAACAATTCTTTCTCATAAAACTTCTTATGTTAAAGTAGCAACTAGTTCACATGTTAAGGTTCAAACAATGAATTCTCTTGAAACTCAACAACCTATGTTCTCATCACCAAACAATTGCAATTCAACTTATTCAACAAAATCTAAGTAAGAGCTCCACATACTCAATCATCATATAGTCTTCTATGATTGCTAGTACTCAAAGCATATTCTTAGAACAAATGGCATCCATCAAACACAGAGAAAGATAGGGGCTTAATATTTCACCTCCCAACTCATTTATCATAGAGATAATTGTCAACAATAATAAATCATGATCAAATATATTTGACTGGTCATATGTGCCTAGATCTTTCCCCACCACATGATGCTTGCCAACTAGAGAATAGTTGAGGTTGAAATGAGATTTCATACTATTGACTCTTTGCATAAAAGTAAATACTGAAAAGTAAAAGATTGGCCCTTCGCAGAGGGAAGCAGAGGTTGTCATGCGCTTTTTATTTGGATATCCAAGCTCTTAATGCAAAGGAACATCACGTTATATTGCCCCTTATGATAGCAACCTTTATTATGCAGTATGTCGCTTTTATTACTTTGCCATCACAAGTTCGTACAACGCTCAATTTTCCCTTACAATAAAAGATCAAACATATTTAGGAGCAATTTTAATTGCGTTATGCACCGATGACAACTTACTTGAAGGATCTTATTCAATCCATAGGTAGGTATGGTGGACACTCATGGCAAGAAACTGGGTTTAAGGGTTTTTGGATGCACAAGTAGTATCTCTACTCAGTACGAATTTTTGGCTAGCAAAAGATCCTAGGCAAACACCACATGTTGGAGGATCCATGACAATATAACTTCTATGCAAATATACCCAAACATAACTCATTACGTTGTCTTCCTTGTCCAACTTCAACTAATTTGCTCAAGTTTGAAAATAATTAATGGGTATTCACAATCATATAAAATGTCCAAGATAATATATTTGCATGTGAAAGTTCTCTTCCTTATACTAATCATTCATGAATTGCTTGTATGACCAATATTGTGATTGTCAAGCTTCAAAAGATTTCACTTTCTAAACCCAATGTGAAGCCACTACTAGGCATGATATGGATATATAATTTCAACTTCATGATATTCAATTCATTCAACAATTTACTCATAGGATATAAGTGAAGCACAAGAGTAAATGACAAACTAGTCCAAAAAGATATGTGAAGATCAAGCGAGTAGTTGAGTAAAGGGGTAGCTAAGTGAGAACTCTTTCTTATTTAAAAACTTTCAGATCTAAGTATTTTATTAAAACAGCAAGCAAATAAAATATAATGACATTCTAAGAATAGCACACATCATGTGAAGAAGCAAAAACTTAGGCTCAACCAAGGCTAACCGATAATTGTTGATGAAGAAAGGTGGGATGCCTACCGGGCATCCCCAAGCTTAGATGCTTGAGACTTCTTGGATTATTAACTTGGGATGCCTTGGGCATCCCCAAGCTTGAGCTTTTGTGTCTCCTTAATTCCTTTTATATCACGGTTTCCTAAATCTTAAAAACTTCATTCACACAAAACTCAACAAGAACTCGTGAGATAAGTTAGTATAAATCAATGCAAAAACCTTATCATTGTCTACTGTAGCAAATCACTAAAATTATTATTCAACATTGCATACTAAATGCCTCTGCATATTTAATACTCCAATTGTAACACCCCTGTGTAATAGCCACTATGTTCATCTGCTAATAATGCCAAGCCACTTTCATTTGCAGTGCCTAGTCACATTGGTTAAAGATTCAGTTCAAACCCTTCCCTGAAAATCAACTCAAATTCAAAAGTGCAAAATAGAGTTGCTCAAAACCTGTTGGAAAAATGTTTATTAAATAGAAAATAATCCAGAGGCAATTCTGAAATTGTAGTCAACATTTACTAAATTAGTTAAGTGACTCTAACAACCTAGAACAGTAGCAAACAGCACCCATTTAATCCCATTTCATTTAATAAAAATCCAAATGAAATCATATTTTCCCCAAACTAGTTTTTGGTGGAAGGTATAAATGTAATGCAGTATTTGGGTTAGGTCACATATTTTACAAAAGTCAATAAGTGGCCTAACATTTTTGCAAACAGAAAAGAAAATGCAAAAAGAAAACAAAAACCCTAACAGCTACTGTGAGCTGGGCCTAAGTGCACAGTGGCACGGCCCAGCCCACATCGTCTCCCTCCTCCCCGTGTCAACGCGCGCCTAGCCGCGCCGGCGAGCGATGCTCGGGCGCTGACACCTCGACGCCGCGGGTGACCGAGAGGGGATAAGGCCGAGGCCAGCTCCTTCCCCCTTGGCCTTCCACTCCATCTCTATCCATTCTCTCTCCCTCTCCGTCGCTTTCCCCCTCAGATCCACCGATGCCCGAGCGCCACTGTCGCTGCACTTCGCCACCGTCGTGGTCAGCGGCCTCGCTGCGCCGGCTGCTTGTGTTCGGGAGGATCGCCGTGGACCGCCACGAACCCTGGTGCCGCTGGAAGGAGCTGTGGAGCTCTGTATCGCCGGGAAGCAGCCTACTTCCTCCTCGAATCCCGACGCTCAGCCGCCGTCGATCCGCTTTGTTCTGCTGATCCTAAGCTGACAGCGGTCTTTCATGCCCCCTCGGTGAGCTCCACCCGTCCTCTCCCCGCTCCTTTCTCGTCTCCCTGCGCCGCTAGCCGTAGCTGCCACCATAGCCGTAGCTCATCTCCGCCGGCGAGCTCGTGGTCGTGGCCACAGCCCCAGTCATGCTTGCCCGAGCCCACGGTCGTGCTCCTGGTGCTCCCAGGAGCCCAACGATCTCGAACACGAGCTTCCCCGTGCCCCCTAGCGCTGGATCCCCTAACTCCCGAACTCTGGCGCCGCTTTTGATCATCGTCGGCGCCGTTCCAGTAGTCCCCGACGCCTCGCACTAGCATAGATGAACGCGGCGCTCGCTGCTCGTTTGAGCGCGCCCAACGACGCTTGTTTTGGCTCCCTATGAAGCGAATCCGAGCATCTCCGGCGAGTTCGCCGCCGCGGGAGGCCACCGGAGCAACTCCGGCGCCGGCCACCTACGTGGCTGGCCAGGCCCCACCTTTGGGTGGCTGACAGTGGGCCCCGCGGGTCCCAGGACTGGGCAGCCCAGTGACACTGACATGCGGGCCCCACCGCAATTTAGTTAATTAAAACGTTTTCATAATTAAAATTAATTATTTTAGCTAGTTACTCTATGACAGGTGGGGCCTACTAGCTAATTAACTCTGTTTAGTTAGTTTTTAAACTCTGTTAGCCCTCTGTCAATGACATGTGGGTCCCACTGGACCCACATGTCAGGTTTAACCCTGGTCAGCGAGTCTGTTGACTGCTGATGTCATCCACACGTCATGATGATGTCATATCTCTTTTTCTGGATAATTCTGTTAAATTAAATAATTTCAGAAATAGTAATAATCTTCAAAAATTCATAGAAAATAAATCGTAGCTCAGATCAAAAAACTTTATACATGAAAGTTTCTTAGAACGACAAGACGAATCTGATCGTGTCGTCTGTTTCCATGTTGGAACCCTCTACGTAGGTGAACCCGCAACTTTCCTTCCATTTCCGGTAGATGAATAGTGCATATACATCGGTTAACAAATCCCACTTTAATCCTAAAATAACTAAAATGAATTAGACATATCTTTAGGCAACCCTGCACTGCATGTTAGCATAGCATGCTCTGTGTTGCATTGTTTTGCTGTGTATTTATCTGTTTTCTCCCCCTCTTCTCTCTCGTTAGACCCCAACACCGACGTAGCCCCGGAGGCCGATGCAGCTCCGGAGGTCAACTACGCCCCTGACAACCAGACCCTTGACGCAGAGCTTCCAGGCAAGCACCACCCTTTTTGAGCATACCGATATCGCCTATTCTTCTCTCTCTTATGCTTGCATTAGAAGTTGCTGCTGTTACCGTTATCCTATTTCTGCTGCATAGCCTGTTTATTGTAACCTGCTATTGTTACCTACATGGTTATCCTAAATTGTTTAGTATAGGCTGGGTAGAGACCCATCAGAGACCCCCACTTTGTCCCGACTGCCTCGCTGGATTATTGGAAGACCCGATCAACGGGATTGAAGATCAGGCCCCGGCACCGCACATCACTTCCCCCTTAGTTGCTCGATGCTACTGGGTTACTATCAAGTGCCGAGGGTGATACCTCATCAGCACTTCTGATGCTAACCTTGTAGGTTAGTTAATCGGTTATGGTCATCGAGGGTGATTCCTCCTTCTCCACTCCCGATAACGTCACTGTCGTGCAACTCCTCAAGAGTGGACCTCAAGGATGATTCCTCCTTCGTTCACCTTGACGATAACATCAGGTGGAATTCCATCGAGGGTGATTCCTCAGGGTTCCCCTTGGTGTTAGACACACTCTTACTATGGTTACTATGGCTTCACACTTAACCATGTTACTAAAGACGGGTCGGCCCTGAGGGGTACCTGCACGAGCATAATTGCGAAGTGATGTGGAGACGGGTTGACCTGGATGGTGCCCGAGAGATGAATACGAGGCGTGGCCGGGCATTCTTAGCCCTTGCCGCAAGTCCTCGAGACGGGGCGACGGGGTCACATCTTTCATGAGTCTCTGCTCGTTACCGCACTACCAACACACTAACGGTTTGGATATTTGATCCGAGGGGCCTCTGGCCTGATAGCACTAACCATCACGTGGGCATAGTATGGGCGTTCTGCGTCGGCGGCACGCGCTGGATTGGACTGGTTAAGCCCGCGCTTGTATTAAGGGGGCTAGGTCTGCTTCCGGCCGCCCTCGCAGCGCACAGGAGTTCCTGGGGCGAAGGCCCAAGACCCCTGGGCGCATAGGTTTAGTCCGGCGTGCTGACCTCTCTATTAAGTATTCGGTCGGGTTGCGGCGTATCGTTTGGCCGAGGCCGGGCATGACCCAGGAAAGTGTGTCCGGCCGGAGTTAAGCGACCGTGGTGGGTAAGTTGGTGCACCCCTGCAGGGAAGAACTAATCTATCGATAGCCTGTCCTACGGTAACGGACACTCAGAGTTGTATCTTGATCAGTACAACTAGAACTGGATACTTGTGATGAGAATTGGATAGTATGGCTCTGGGATTGCTTTCTCGCAGGGAGTCGAGGAAGGATCTCTGGGCGAGGTTGATAACACTACTACTACTACTTTACATTATGCAATCTGGACTCTTCTAATGCTACAAGACCGATGAAGATGCTGAAGATGCTAGTCTTTGATAGGACTAGGCTTTCCCCTCTATTCTGGCATTTCGGCAGCCCAGTCCACATATACAGCCTCCCTTTTGATAATGTTGCATATGTAGTGTAGATCCTTGCTTGCTGAGTACTTCGGATGAGTACTCACGTTTGCTTTGCTTTCTTTTTCTCCCAATATCCATTTGTCGCAACCAGATGACGGAGCCCCTGAGCCAGCTGCTCCCGCCGACAGCTACTACTACTACCCTCCTAGCGAGTACTACTACGAGGAGCCATCCGACGACCAGGAGTAGGTTCGGAGGGTCCCAGGCAGGAGGCCTGTGCCTTTCATCGTAGTTTTCGTTTTGCCCCGCCTTCTTAGAGGCTTATCTCTGTTTTATCTTTTATATCTGTAATCAGATATCTGATGCTTCCGCTGATGCTTGTATGCCATCGAGCTATGTATTCGAGCCCTTGAGGCCCTGGCTTGTAATATAAAGCTTGTATGACTTCATTTATGTTTTAGAGTTGTGTTGTGATATCTTCAAGTGAGTCCTTAGGCTTGATCGTGTGCATTTGCGTGTATGGTTAGTGCACGATTAAGCCGGGATCGTCATAGGTTGGTATCAGAGCTGACTGCCTCTAGGAATCCCCTTTCCAACTCCTTGGCCGAAGTTGAGTCTAGTAACCGAAAACTGTTTTACTAACTTGGTTGTGTGGCTTACGGGCCCACGTCGCCAATTGGGTGGTATTAGGATCTTTTATTCCTCATCTTTACTCTGGGACTCTGATCTCTCTTCTATTCGGGTTAAAGATTTTACTAACGCCGACACTTAGGATCTCGTAATTCTTGTCTGCCCGGAGAGTTGGATATCTGTGCTTAATTCCTTATCATTGATCTGATTAGTCTGATAATCATTTTCCTTTCCATTGTTTTGTTTAACCTTTCTCTCCGAGTTGTATTATACTTCTCATTGTCATATGACAATCCTGAATTTCCTCTTTTCAGATGGATCGTTTGTTTCCACCACGCCCTACGACGCAGCTTGTGCTTCGCACTTGGGCTCGTGATGCCCCTGGTTTTCCAGTTGTCCTGATCGCCCTCCTGATCAGACTGGGCTACCGCTGGTACCCCGAGTACATGGTCTACGAGGATTACCGCGAGTTCAACCAGGAGCAGTACCATGCTGATGTTCGTATCTATGATCAGCAAGATGACTCAGACACTGAGCTGCACCTTTCCCATGGTATCAGCGTGACGATTGAGATGGCAGTCCATGATGCCGCCTACTCTGCTGTCGCATGTCTCCGAGGAGAGCTCAGCGTTAGCTTGGATGCCTCTGAGTTTCGATACATTCCGTATGCCCCTGCTGGAGATGCTACTGGATACTACAAAGCTATCTGTGCCCCATACGAGCCTCATCGCTACGACCCGCAGGTTCTGATTCAGTGCACTCAGGCTCTGGATCGCACTGTTTGGGCTCTTGTTGTCGAGTTGTTTGCCACTCGAGCACGCCTCTATGATGCTATGATGTAGTTGCTACCAGCTGTTCGTGCAGGGATACATCCGGAGCACATCCTTTACCCGCGCAGGACCGAGATGCCACCAGGGATTGATTGGCCTGCTGTGGGAGGTCACACACCTGCACGTGGACCTCTTCTTTCAGCTCGAGACCGGGTTCTGCATCAGAGTCCACATGGAGCGCAGGATCCTTCTGCGACGAACATTCGTCGTCCGCACTTGCAGTTACCCCATTTCGGTGGTTCTTCTCGATGTTGATGTAGCTTGTCGCTATGCCGCGTTGTTGAATCCCTCCACCGCTTGCCTGCGTGCTGCCTAAGTTAATTAGCTTACCTTCATGCTGTTATAACGCTAGTCTGTAACCGAACTTATGTATGGATCTGTATGTCTTAATTGGCTACTGTTAAGTATCTATTACACTGCTTAATTGTTGACGTGGCCGGTAAGATACCACCGTTCTCCCTACTTTTGATCGACACCCCTCCACAGCTCCACAGGATCGGAACCTGACTCTCCTGTACATCCTTAATTCCGAAGTATCCTATGCACTTGACTTTGTGTGTTTTCTCGTTACTGAAGATGGAACCCTGTATTTCAGAGACCGCATTGTGGTACCCTGCTTTGAACTTATGACTGACAAAGTCATGAAGGAGGCACATGATACACCGATGTCCATCCATCCGGGTAGCACCAAGATGTATCGCGATCTTTGTCAGAGGTACTGGTGGTCTAAGATGTAGCAGGATATTGCTCGATATGTTGCTGAAAGTGACGTTTGCCGTCGCATCAAAGCAGGACATCAGAAGCCTGCTGGAATTCTGCAACCGCTCCCTATTCCTCTATGGAAATGGGATAAAGTGCAAATGGATTTCATAACTGGTCTTCCCAAGTCTCAGAAAGGTCACGATGCTATTCTTGTCGTCGTTGACCAGCTTTCTAAAGTTGCACATTTTCTGCGTGTCAAGGAGTCTATCACTGCTAGCTAGTTAGCAGAGCTATATATCTCCAGAATTGTTTCACTCCACGGTATTCCGAAGGAGATCAGTTCGGACCGTGGCGGTCTCTTCACTTCCAAATTCTGGGAAAGTTTCCAAGAAGCTATGGGAACTCACATTACCTGGAGTTCAGCTTATCATCCCCAATCCCAAGGCCAAGTCTAGCGAGTAAATCAAGTACTTGAAGATATGCTTCGGGCTTGTGTTATACCGTTCAGTAAGAAATGGGAAGAATCTCTCCCGTATGCCAAATTCTCTTATAACAACAGCTATCAGGCCAGCTTAAAAATGGCCCCCTTCGAAGTACTTTATGGGCGTAAGTGTCGAACCCCTCTGAATTGGTCAGAAACTGGGGAATGACCGCTCGTGGGACCGGACATTATTCAACACGCCAAAGAGCAAGTCCGTATCGTTCGAGAAAATCTCAAGGCAGCTCAGGACCGCCAGAAGAGCAACTACGATCGCAAACGATGGGGTTTGACCTATCAACCTGGTGATCAAGCTTATCTGCGTGTCACTCCTATGAAGGGCACCCGTCGTTTCAGAATCAAGGGCAAGCTAGCTCCACGCTACATCGGCCCCTTTCGCATTGTTGCCAGACGTGGACAGGTGGCATATAAATTGGAGTTGCCGCTGCAATTCTCTCATATCCATGACGTCTTCCATGTGTCGCAACTTCGTAAATGCTTCAAGGAATCTCCGCACCACGCAGTGGATCACGAGATGCTCGAATTGCAAGATGATCTTTCTTATAAGGAGCATCCGATCCGCATTCTCGGTGAAGCTGAACGTCGCACTCATCAGAAGACGACCAAGTTCCTGAAAGTGCAGTGGTCTAATCATACTGAAGATGAAGCCACTTGGGAACGCGAGGATCATCTTCGGGAAGAATATCCCGACCTCTTTCCTTCTACCTCCTGAATTCTCGGGATGAGAACTTCTTTTAGAGGAGGAGAATTTGTAACACCCCTGTGTAATAGCCACTGTGTTCATCTGCTAATAATGCCAAGTCACTTTCATTTGCAGTGCCTAGTCACATTGGTTAAAGATTCAGTTCAAACCCTTCCCTGAAAATCAACTCAAATTCAAAAGTGCAAAATAGAGTTGCTCAAAACCTGTTGGAAAAATGTTCATTAAATAGAAAATAATCCAGAGGCAATTCTAAAATTGTAATCAACATTTACTAAATTAGTTAAGTGACTCTAACAACCTAGAACAGTAGCAAACAGCACCCATTTAATCCCATTTCATTTAATAAAGATCCAAATGAAATCATATTTTCCCCAAACTAGTTTTCGGTGGAAGGTATTAATGCAATGCAGTATTTGGGTTAGGTCACATATTTTACAAAAGTAAATAAGTGGCCTAACATTTTTGCAAACAGAAAATAAAATGCAAAAAGAAAACAAAAACCCTAACAGCTACTGTGAGCTGGGCCCAAGTGCACAGTGGCACGGCCCAGCCCACGTCGTCTCCCTCCTCCCCGTGGCAACGCGCGTCTGGCCGCGCCGGCGAGCGCCGCTCGGGCGCTGACACCGCAACGCTGCGGGCGACTGAGAGGGGATAAGGCCAAGGCCAGCTCCTTCCCCCTTGGCCTTCCCCTCCATCTCTATCCATTCTCTCTTCCTCTCCGTTGCTTTCCCCCTCAGATCCACCGACGCCCGAGCGCCACCGTCGCCGCACTTCGCCACCGTCGTAGTCAGCGGCCTCGCTACACCGGCTGCTTATGTCCGGGAGGATCACCGTGGACCGCCACGATCCCTGGTGCCGCTGGAAGGAGCTGTGGAGCTCTGCATCGCTGGGAAGCCGCCTTCTTCCTCCTCGGATCCCGACGCTCCGCCACCGTCGATCCGCTCTGTTCTGCTGCTCCCAAGCTGACAGCGGTCTTTCGTGACCCCTCGGTGATCTCCACCCGTCCTCTCCCTGCTCCTTTCTCGTCTTCCCGCGCCGCTAGCCGTACCTGCCACCGTAGTCGTAGCTCATCTCCGCCGGCGAGCTCGTGGCCGTGGCCACAGCCCCAGTCATGCTTGCCCGAGCCCACGGCCGTGCTCCTGGTGCTCCCAGGAGCCCAACGAGCTCGATCACGAGCTTCCCCGTGCCCCCTAGCGCTGGATCCCTAACTCCCGAACTCCGGCGCCGCTTTTGATCGTCGCCGGCGCCGTTCTGGTAGTCCCCGACGCCTCGCGCTAGCATAGATGAACGCGGCGCTCGCTGCTCGTTCGAGCGCGCCCAACGGCGCTTGTTTTGGCTCCCTGTGAAGCGAATCCAAGCATCTCCGGCGAGTTCGCCGCTGCGGGAGGCCACCGGAGCAACTCCGACGCCGGCCACCTACGTGGCTGGCCGGGCCCCACCTTTGGGTGGCTGACAGTGGGCCCTGCGGGTCCCAGTTGACTGGGTTGACCCAGTCAACTCCTGACTAGGCAGCCCAGTGACACTGACATGCGGGCCACACCGCAATTTAGTTAATTAAAACATTTTCATAATTAAAATTAATTATTTTAGCTAATTACTCTATGACAGGTGGGGCCTACTAGCTAATTTACTCTGTTTAGTTAGTTTTTAAACTCTGTTAGACCTATGTCAATGACATGTGGGTCCCACTGGACCCACATGTCAGGTTTGACCCTGGTCAGCGAGTCTGTTGACTGCTGACATCATCCACACATCATGATGACATCATATCTCTTTTTCAGGATAATTCTGTTAAATTAAATAATTTCAGAAAAAGTAATAATCTTCAAAAATTCGTACAAAATAAACCGTAGCTCAGATCGAAAAACTTTATACATGAAAGTTGCTTAGAACGACGAGACGAATTTGATCGTGTTGTCTGTTTCCATGTTGGAACCCTCTATGTAGGTGAACCCACAACTTTCCTTCCGTTTCCGGTAGATGAATACTGCATGTACATCGGTTAATAAATCCCACTTTAATCCTAAAATAACTAAAATGAATTAGACATATCTTTAGGCAACCCTGCACTGCATGTTAGCATAGCATGCTCTGTGTTGCATTGTTTTGCTATGTATTTATCTGTTTCCTCCCCCTCTTCTCTCTCGTTAGACACCAACACCGACGTAGCCCCGGAGGCCGACGCAGCTCCGGAGGTCAACTACGCCCCTGACGACCAGACCCTTGACGCAGAGCTTCCAGGCAAGCACCCCCCATTTTCAGCATACCGATATCGCCTATTCTTCTCTCTCTTATACTTGCATTAGAAGTTGCTGCAGTTATCATTATTCTATTTCTGCTGCATAGCCTATTTATTGTAACCTGCTATTGTTACCTACATGCTTATCCTAAACTGTTTACCATTGGCTGGGTAGAGACCCATCAGAGACCCCCACTTTGTCCCGACTGCCTCGCTAGATTATCAGAAGACCCGATCAACGGGATCGAAGACCAGGCCCCAGCACCGCACATCACTTCCCCCTTAGTTGCTCGACGCTACTGGGTTACTATCGAGTGCTGAGGGTGATACCTCGTCAGCACTTCTGATGCTAACCTTGTAGGTTAGTTAATCGGTTATGGTCATCGAGGGTGATTCCTCCTTCTCCACTCCTGATAACGACACTGTCGTGCAACTCCTCAAGAGTGGACCTCGAGGGTGATTCCTCCTTCGTTCACCTTGACGATAACATCAGGTGGAATTCCATCGAGGGTGATTCCTCAGGGTTCCCCTTGGTGTTAGACACATTGTTACTATGGTTACTATGACTTTACACTGAACCATGTTACTAAAGACGGGACGACCCTGAGGGGTACCCGCGCGAGCATAATTGCGAAGTGATGTGGAGACGGGTTGACCTGGATGGTGCCCGAGAGATGAATACGAGGCATGGTCGGGCATTCTTAGCCCTTGCCGCAAGTCCTCGAGACGGGGCGACGGGGTCACATCTTTCGTGAGTCTCTGTTCGTTACCGCACTACTAACACACTAACGGTTTGGATATTTGATCCGAGGGGCCTTTGGCCTGATAGTACTAACCATCACGTGGGCATAGTATGGGCGTTCTGCGTCGTATACATCAGCCGAAGCTTAATAGACGTCAGCAAGGAGCGGCGCGCGCTAGATTGGACTGGTTAAGCCCGCGCTTGTATTAAGGGGGCTAGGTCTGCTTCCGGCCGCCCTCGCAACGCACAGGAGTTCCCGGGGCGAAGGCCCAAGACCCCTGGGCGCATAGGTTTAGTCCGGCGTGCTGACCTCTCTATTAAATATTCGGTCGGGTTGCGACGTATCATTTGGCCGAGGCCGGGCATGACCCAGGAAAGTGTGTCCGGCCGGAGTTAAGCGAGCGTGGTGGGTAAGTTGGTGCACCCCTACAGGGAAGAACTAATCTATCGATAGCCTGTCCTATGGTAACGGACACTCGAAGTTGTATCCCGATCGGTACAATTAGAACTGGATACTTGTGATGAGAACTGGATAGTATGGCTCTGGGATTGCTTTCTCGCAGGGAGTTGAGGAAGGATCTCTGTGCGAGGTTGATAACACTACTACTACTACTACTTTACATTATGCAATCTGCACTCTTCTAATGCTGCAAGACCGATGAAGATGCTGAAGATGCTAGTCTTCGATAGGACTAGGCTTTCCCCTCTATTCTGGCATTTCGGTAGCCCAGTCCACATATACAGCCTCCCTTTTGATAATGTTGCATATGTAGTGTAGATCCTTGCTTGCTGAGTACTTCGGATGAGTACTCACGTTTGCTTTGCTTTCTTTTTCTCCCCATATCCATTTGTCGCAACCAGATGACGGAGCCCCTGAGCCAGCTGCTCCCGCCGATGGCTACTACTACTACCCTACCGGCGAGTACTACTACGAGGAGCCGTCCGACGACCAGGAGTAGGTTCGAAGGGTCCCAGGCAGGAGGCCTGCGCCTTTCGATCATAGTTTTTGTTTTGCCCTGCCTTCTTAGAGGCTTATCTCTATTTTATATTTTATATCTGTAATCAGATATCTGATGCTTCCGCTGATGCTTGTATGCCATCGAGCTATGTATTCGAGCCCTCGAGGCCCTGGCTTGTAATATAAAGCTTGTATGACTTTATTTATGTTTTAGAGTTGTGTTGTGATATCTTCAAGTGAGTCCTTAGGCTTGATCATGTGCATTTGCGTGTATGGTTAGTGCACGATTAAACCGGGATCGTCACACCTATCCTCAAATAGAATCATTAAACAAGCAAACATATGCACACAATGCAAACATAACAGCAATCTGTCTAAACAGTACAGTCTGTAAAGAATGCAATATTCTTCATACCTCCCTAATACCAAAAATTCTGAGAAAATTCATAACTGTAGAAAATTTATCAGATCTTATTGTGCAAAAAGTTTCAACATTTTATCACATTCTGAATATTCTGGAGAATTACTGCAACAGCGATAGACTTTCTGTTTTGAAACGGCAACTCATATATTTTCAAAATAAGCATGGTGATGGCTATCCTTGCCACTTTTATTGAAATAAAAGATGCAAAACATTATTATAAATAATAGAAATAAAATCCTAATAAAATTAAATGACTCTCCAAGCAAAACTCATATCATGTGACGAATGAAAATATAGCTCCAAGTGAGGTTACCGATAATGTTGAAGACGAAACAGGGGATGCCTTCCGGGGCATCCCCAATCTTAGTTGCATGGATGTTCTTTGAATATTACATTGGGGTGCCTTGGGCATCCCCAATCTTAGGGTCTTGTCACTCCTTCTTCTCCTCATATCGATATCTCACCCAAAACTTGAAAACTTCAATCACACAAAACTTAACGGAACTTCGTGGGATGGTTTAGTATGATAAAGACAAATCATTCACTTTGGTACTGTTAAGATAAGATTCATAATTCTTATCACACAATTCCTACTGTACTCTACAATTTCCACAATTTATATTAAGCAATATAAGCCATAGAAACCATAAAACAAGCAAACTATGCATTGGAAACAGAATCTGTCAAAAACAGAAGAGTACATAAAGATCTGAATTAAGGTCATACTGCTGTAACTTGAGAAATTCTGAAAAATTAGGACAACGTAGAAAATTTGCGTACCCATAAATTGTAAAAAATTAAGAATTTCTCCACGTTCCAGTAAAATACGGGAATTTCTGTACTGGATGCAAAAGTTTCTGTTTTTGCACAGAATCAAGTCAACTATCATCCACACTATCCCAAAGGCTTTACTTGGCACTTTATTGAAACAAAAGCTATAAAACAAGACTATTGCAGTAGTCTAACCATGTGAACACACAAAAATAGTAGGTAAAAGTGTTGGGTTGTCTCCCAACAAGCGCTTTTCTTTAATGCCTTTTAGCTAGGCATGATGAGTTCAATGATGCTCGCATAAAAGATAAAAATTGAAACATAAAGAGAGCATCATGAATCACATGACAAGCAAATTTAAGCCAAACCCACTTCCTATGCATAGGGATTTTGTGAGCAAACAATTTATGGGAACAAGAATCGACTAGCATAGGACGGCAAAACAGGTGCAACTTCAAAACTTTCAACACATAGAGAGGAAACTTGATATTATTGAAGTATGTAGAAGCATATATTCCTCTCTCATAATAATTTTCAGTAGCATCATGAATGAATTCAACAATATAGCTATCACATAAATCATTCTTTTCATGATCCACAAGCATAGAAATTTTCTTACTCTCCACATAAGCAAATTTATTCTCATGAATAATAATGGGAGCAAACTCAACAAAATAACTATCATGTGATTGAAAATTAAAATCATGATGACAAGTTTCATGGTTATCATTATTATTTATAGCATACATGTCATCACCATAATCATCATAAATAGGAGGCATGCAATCATTATAACAAGTTTGCACATCAAATCTTGGGGGACTAAAAATATCATCTTCATCAAACATAGCATCCCCAAGCTTATGACTTTTCATATCATTATCATCATGGATATTCAAAGAGTTCATACCAACAACATTGCAATCATGCTCATCATTCAACGATTTTTTGTCAAACATTTTATAAAATTCTTCTTCTATAAATTGAGCACAATTTTCCTTTCCATCATTTTCACGAAAGACATTATAAAGATGAATAATATGATGCAACCTCAATTTCATTTTTTTGTAGTTTTCTTTTATGAACTAAACTAGTGATAAAACAAGAAACTAAAAGATTCGATTGCAAGATCTAAAGATATACTTTCAAGCACTCACCTCCCCGGCAACGGCGCCAGAAAAGAGCTTCGTTGACGGGGTGTGAGTGTCGCTTACCTAACCTCCCCGGCAACGGTGCCAGAAAAGAGCTTGATGTCTACTACGCAACTTTATTCTTGTAGACTCGTGTTGGGCCTCCAAGCGCAGAGTTTTGTAGTACAGTAGCAATTTTCCCTCAAGTGGATGACCTAAGGTTTATCAATCCGTGGGAGGCGTAGGATGAAGATGGTCTCTCTCAAACAACCCTGCAACCAAATAACAAAGAGTCTCTTGTGTCCCTAACACACCAAATACAATGATAATTTGTATAGGTGCACTAGTTCGGCGAAGAGATGGTAATAAAAGCATAGTAATGATAGTAGATATTGGTTTTTGTAATAGGAACAATAAAAAACAGCAAGGTAGCAATTGATAAAACGGAGCACAAACGGTATTGCAATGCTTCAAAATAAGGCCTAGGGTCTGTACTTTTGCCAGTGCAATCTCTCAACAACGCTAATATGATTGGATCATATAACCTTCCCTCAACGTGCGATGAAGAATCACTCCAAAGTTCCTATGTAGCGGAGAACATAAGAAGAAATTGTTTGTAGGGTACGAAACCACCTCAAAGCTATTCTTTCCGATCAATCTATCCTAGAGTTCGTACTAAAATAACACCAAGCTATTCTTTTCGATCGATCTAACCAAGAGTTCGTACTAAAATAACACCATATGATACACATCAACCAATTCTAATGTCACCTAGATACTCCAATGTCACCGCGAGTATCCGTGAGTTGATTATGCGATATGCATCAAACAATTTCAGATTCATAATACTCAATCCAACACAAAGAACCTCAAAGAGTGCACCAAGATTTCTACCAGAGAAACAAGGACGAAAATGTGCATCAACCCCGATGCATAGATTACCCCAATGTCACCTCAGGAATCCGTGAGTTGAGTGCCAAAACAAATATCAAGTGAATCAATATGATACCCCATTGTCACCACGGATATTCATAGCAAGACATACATCAAGTGTTCTCAAATCCATAAAAGTATTCAATCCGATAAAACGAAATCTCAAAGGGAAAACTCAATTCATCACAAGATAAAGAGGGGAAAACACCATACGATCCAACTATATTAACAAAGCCCGCGATACATCAAGATCGTGACATCTCAAGAACACGAGAGAGAGAGAGATTAAACACATAGCTACTGGTACAAACCCTCAGCCCCGAGGGTGGACTACTCCCTCCTCATCATGGTGGCTGCCGGGATGATGAAGATGGCCACCGGTGATGATTCCCCCCTCCGACAGGGTGCCGGAACGTGGTCTAGATTAGTTTTTCATGGCTACAGAGGCCTGCGGCGGCGAAACTTCTGATCTAGGGTTACCCCCGAGGGTTTTGGAATATTTAGGAATTTATAGGGCGAAGAGGCGGTGCGGGAGGCCACCGAGGTGGGCACAACACACCTGGGCCCCCAGGCGCGCCCTGGTGGGTTGTGCTCCCCTTGGAGCTCCCCTCTGGTACTTCTTTGGCCCACCGGGTGTCTTCTGGTCCAGAAAAAATCTCCAAAAAGTTTCGCTGCGTTTGGACTCCATTTGGTATTGATTTTCTACGATGTAAAAAAACAAGCAAAAAACAGCAACTGGCACCGGGCACTATGTCAATAGGTTAGTCCCAAAAAATGATATAAAGTTGCTATAAAATGATTGTAAAACATCTAAGAATGATAATATAACAACATGAATACTTCATAAATTATAGATACGTTGGAGACGTATCAGTCACCCCCTACCGTTTCATGAGCGGTACAAGCACACAAAAAGGAAATTATTTTGAAAATTAGAGATGGCACATGCAAATTTGCTTAGAACGGCATGCAAATACCGCATATAGGTAGGTATGGTGGACTCATGTGGCAAAACTGGGTTTAAGGATTTTGGATGCACAAGTAGTATTCCCACTTAGTACAAATGGAGGCTAGCAAATAGATTGAGAAGCAACCAACCAAGAAACAAAAATTAACATAAATGAGCATTAAGCATAACTAACACCGAATAATGCACCACAAGTAGGATGTAATTTCATTGCATAACTATTGACTTTCGTGCTTGCATAGGGAATCACAAACATTTAACACCAATATTCTTGCTGAAGCATAATTACTCATCAACATGACTCACATACCACTATCATCATATCTCAAAACTATTACAAAGAATCAAGTTTATTTTGTCCAATGATCTTCATGAAAGTTTTTATTATATCTCTCTTGAATATCTATCACTTTGGGACTAGTTTCATATATTGCAATTACTTTTGACAAGCTCAAACAAATTTAAGTGAAGAACATGAGCATAACAATTTTCATCTCTCAAAATAATATAAGTGAAGCACGAGAGAATTTTTTCAAAAATAATAAAGCACACCGTGCTCAAAAAGATATAAGTGAAGCACTAGAGCAAATGACAAACTACTCCAAAAAGATATAAGTGAAGATCATGCGAGTAGTTAAGTAAATGGGTAGCTATGTGAGGACTCTCTCTTATTTAAAAAACTTTCAGATCTAAGTATTTTATTAAAACAACAAGCAAAACAAAAATTAAATGACATTCCGAGAATAGCACACATCATGTGAAGAAGCAAAAACTTAGGCTCAACCGAGACTAACCGATAATTGTTGATGAAGAAAGGTGGGATGCCTACCGGGGCATCCCCAAGCTTAGATGCTTGAGACTTCTTGAAATATTATCTTGGGATGCCTTGGGCATCCACAAGCTTGAGCTTTTGTGTCTCCTTAATTCCTTTTATGTCACGGTTTCCCTAAATCTTAAAAACTTCATCCACACAAAACTCTGAAGGAAATATGCCCTAGTGGCAATAATAAAGTTGTTATTTATATTTCCTTATATCATGATAAATGTTTATTATTCATGCTAGAATTGTATTTTTCGGAAACTTAGTACATGTGTGAATACATAGACAAACAGAGTGTCCCTAGTATGCCTCTACTTGACTAGCTTGTTTATCAAAGATGGTTATGTTTCCTGACCATAGACATGTGTTGTCATTTGATGAACAGGATCACATCATTAGAGAATGATGTGATGGACAAGACCCATCCGTTAGCTTAGCATATTGATCGTTTAGTTTTATTGCTATTTGCTTTCTTCATGACTTATACATATTCCTCTGACTATGAGATTATGCAACTCCCGAATACCGGAGGAACACTTTGTGTGCTATCAAACGTCACAACGTAACTGGGTGATTATAAAGATGCTCTACAGGTGTCTCCGAAGGTGTTTGTTGGGTTGGCATAGATCAAGATTAGGATTTGTCACTCCGTGTATCGGAGAGGTATCTCTGGGCCCTCTCGGTAATGCATATCACTATAAGCCTTGCAAGCAATGTGACTAATGAGTTAGTTATGGGATGATGCATTACGGAACGAGTAAAGAGACTTACCGATAACGAGATTGAACTAGGTATGATGATACCGACGATCGAATCTCGGGCAAGTAACATACCGATGACAAAGGGAATGACGTATGTTGTTATGCGGTTTGACCGATAAAGATCTTCGTAGAATATGTAGGAGCCAATATGAGCATTCAGGTTCCGCTATTGGTTATTGACTGGAGATGTGTCTCGGTCATGTCTACATAGTTCTCGAACCCGTAGGGTCCGCACGCTTAACGTTCGATGACGATTTGTATTATGAGTTGTGTGTTTTGGTGACCGAAGTTTGTTCGGAGTCCCGGATGAGATCACGGACATGGCGAGGAGTATCGAAATGGTCGAGAGGTAAAGATTGATATATTGGAAGGCTATATTCGGACACCGGAATGGTTCCGGAGTAATTCGGGTATTTTCCGGAGTACCGAGGGGTTACCGGAACCCCCCGGGGAAGTGTTGGGCTAACATGGGCCTAAGGGAGGGAGAGAGAGGGAAGCCCGTGGGGGTGGCCGCGCGCCCCCCTCCTAAGGAGTCCGAATAGGACAAGGAGGAAGGGGCGGCGCCCCCTTCCCTTTCCCTCTCCCTCTCCTTCCTTTTCCCTCCGGTGGAAGAAAGGAAAAGGGGGGGGGGGCGAATCCTACTTTGACTAGGGGTCCAAGTAGGACTCCTCCCATGGCGCGCCCCTCCTGGCCGCCGGCCTCTCTCCCCCCTCCTTTATATACGTAGGCAGGGGGCACCCCAAAGGTACATCAATTGTTCTCTTAGCCGTGTGCGGTGCCCCCTCCACAGTTTACTCCTCCGGTCATAGCGTCGTAGTGCTTAGGCAAAGCCCTGCGCGGATCACGTCACCAACACCGTCGCCACGCCGTCGTGCTGGCGAAACTCTCCCTCGACCCTCTACTGGATAAAGAGTTCGAGGGACGTCATCGAGCTGAACGTGTGCCGAACACGGAGGTGCCGTACGTTCGGTACTTGGATCGGTTGGATCGTGAAGACGTTCAACTACATCAACTGCGTTAACCTAACGCTTCCACTTTCGGTCTACGAGGGTACATGGACACACTCTCCCCCACTCGTTGCTATGCATCTCCTAGATAGATCTTGCGTGAGCGTAAGAATTTTTTTTGAAATTGCACGTTCCCCAACAGTGGCATCCGAGCCAGGTCTATGCGTAGATGATATGCACGAGTAGAACACAAAGAGTTGTGGGCGATAATAGTCATACTGCTTACCACCAACGTCTTACTTTGATTCGGCGGTATTGTTGGATGAAGCGGCCCGGACCGACATTACATGACCGCGTTCATCAGACTGGTTCTACCGACGTGCTTTGCACACAGGTGGCTGGCGGGTGTCTGTTTCTCCAACTTTAGTTGAATCGAGTTTGACTACGGCCGGTCCTTGTTGAAGGTTAAAACAGTACACTTGACGAAAAATCGTTGTGGTTTTGATGCGTAGGTAAGAACGGTTCTTGCTAGAAGCCCGTAGCAGCAGCCACATAAAACTTGCAACAACAAAGTAGAGGACGTCTAACTTGTTTTTGCAGGGCATGTTGTGATGTGATATGGTCAAGACATGATGTGATATACGTTATTGTATGAGATGATCATGTTTTGTAAAAGTTATCGGCAACTGGCAGGAGCCTTATGGTTGTCGCTTTATTGTATGAAATGCAATCGCCATTTAGTTGCTTTACTTTATCACTACGCGGTAGCGATAGTCGTAGAAGCAATAGTTGGCGAAATGACAACGATGCTACGATGGAGATCAAGGCGTCAAGCCGGTGACGATGGAGATCATGACGGTGCTTTGGAGATGGAGATCAAAGGCACAAGATGATGATGGCCATATCATGTCACATATTTTGATTACATGTGATGTTTATCTTTTATGCATCTTGTTTTCCTTAGTATGGCGGTAGCATTATAAGATGATCCCTCACTAAATTTCAAGGTATAAGTGTTCTTCCTAAGTATGCACCATTGCTACAGTTCGTCGTGCCGAGACACCACGTGATGATCGGGTGTGATAAGCTCTACGTTCACATACAACGGGTGCAAGCCAGTTTTGCACGTGCAGAATACTTGGGTTAAACTTGACGAGCCTAGCATATGCAGATATGGCCTCGAAACACTGAGACTGAAAGGTCAAACGTGAATCATATAGTAGATATGATCAACATAGAGATGTTCACCATTGAAAACTACTCCATCTCACGTGATGATCGGACATGGTTTAGTTGATATGGATCACGTGATCATTTAGATGACTAGAGGGATGTCTATCTAAGTGGGAGTTCTTAAGTAATATGATTAATTGAACTTTAATTTATCATGAACTTAGCACCTGATAGTTTTTTGCATATCTATGTTGTTGTAGATCAATGGCCCGTGCTACCGTTCCCTTGAATTTTAATGCGTTCCTAGAGAAAACTAAGTTGAAAGATGATGGTAGCAACTACACAGACTGGGTCCGTAACTTGAGGATTATCCTCATTGCTGCACAGAAGAATTACGTCCTGGAAGCACCGCTAGGTGCAAGACCCGCTGCAGGAGCAACTCCGGACGTTATGAACGTCTGGCAGAGCAAAGCTGATGACTACTCGATAGTTCAGTGTGACATGCTTTACGGCTTAGAATCGGGACTTCAAAGACGTTTTGAACATCATGGAGCATATGAGATGTTCCAAGAGTTGAAGTTAATATTTCAAGCAAATGCCCGAGTTGAGAGATATGAAGTCTCCAACAAATTCTATAGCTGCAAGATGGAGGAGAATAGTTCTATCAGTGAACATATACTCAGAATGTCTGGGTACCATAACCACTTGACTCAGCTGGGAGTTAATCTTCCTAATGATAGTGTCATTGACAGAGTTCTTCAATCACTGCCACCAAGCTATAAAGGCTTCGTGATGAACTATAATATGCAAGGGATGGAAAAGACAATTCCTGAGCTCTTCGCGATGCTAAAGGCTGCGGAGGTAGAAATCAAGAAGGAGCATCAAGTGTTGATGGTTAACAAGACCACTAGTTTCAAGAAAAAGGGCAAAGAAAAGAAGGGGAACTTCAAGAAGAATAGCAAGCAAGTTGCCACTCCCGGAAAGAAGCCCAAGTCTGGACCTAAGCCTGAAACTGAGTGCTTCTACTGCAAAGGGACTGGTCACTGGAAGCGGAACGGCCCCAAGTATTTGGCGAATAAGAAGGATGGCAAAGCGAAAGGTATATTTGATATACATGTTATTGATGTGTATCTACGCTACTATCAAAAAAGTAAACATGAATTCCCCTACGGCCACACGGAATAGTGCACACGGGATAACCAGCCCCGTCCGATCAAAACAACCTAAACACATCCAAGTGTCCACGTTACATCAACGTCTGTCAATCAGATCAACGGTTCACAGCAAATGTTCTGCCGGCAGACTGCCCCCACGTCTGCCCCACACGGGATGCTGGACATCCCACGATGCTACCTCCAGGAAAATACACTACCTCCATGATCAACGCCGCCACCAGGCCACGAACTGCCCTCGCCCCTGGTGGCCGCCGTCTCGAGGAGACCTCCCCGTCCCGGCGAGCTGCCTTAGATCTGGTGTCCACACCGTCCTCGCTCTGGTGGCCGCCATCTCGAGGAGATCTCCCCGTCCCGGCGAGCTGCCCTGATCTGGTGTCCACGACGTCCTCGCCCCGGTGGCCACCGTCTCGAGGTCATCACGGCCCATATAAGCGCGTTGCCCTAGCTCCGGTGTCCACACCGTCCTCCCCCTGGTGGGCGCACCGTCTCAAGGACATAGGTCGCCATCGCGCCCTGTCGGCGTACTTCCAGCCCTTCCCCTGCACTGGTTACATCATTGCAATTTGCACATCTTATGATCGGAAATTGTCACCATCACACTGCCAATTTGTGCAGTATAATTTGTTACCTACAGGACACCATGATCTATAAACTTTTATTAAAAGAAATTGAGTAGACACTGCACATTAGGGTTCCTGGTTAGTTGTTTCTTTTGTTACCTACAGGACACCATGATCTATAATGTTTTATTACAGAAATTAAGTGCACACTGCACATTAGGAGGGAGTATTTATTAAGGCTTCTCTTTGCTCCGGTTCCAATTAGGGCCTGAAATCTCTCTCGGGTTTAAGGTATAGACTTTGCTCTTTTCCCCTTCGAGGTAAAAAAAAGAGTTTCTTTTTTTCTTCTGTGCTTGATGGTTAGTTAGTGTATGTTTGTTTCTCCACTTGGGGTTTGGTCCAATTTCTGTTTACTCCAGTGGATGATGCCGAACTCCCTGTTTCTTAAGTTATTACAAGTACACTTTTAACTTCTATTCCTGTTTCTTAAGTTATTACAAGTACACTTTTAACTTCTATTTTTAATTTACCTTTCTATTTGTGGAGACACGTCTGCTGCAAGTTTTGATTCGCTGAAAAAGACAGTTAGTGACCAACTTCTCCTTTGTGCAGGGAGGAGAAGTTGTCCTAGAGGTAGGTAAAGAGGGACATGTCTGACACTGAAGCTGGCAAGTGAGCCACTGATTCTGACACTGCAACACTGATCCCAAACACAAACAGTGGAAGCTTAGAAGGTTCAAGCAGCAACAGGCCACAAAGACCACCTGGTTTAGAGACAACGACGAGGTTGTCGAGATCACGCTCGATGTACGACGCGATTCAGTGTCGGTCCAAGGCGTCAGGCCAGTGCCTGCGGAGGTTGTGTGGCTGACACAAGGAAGAGATACGAGAGAAGCAAGAGTACCGCCGCAATGGCACTCAAGGGCTTGCAGTTTGTGACTGCCAAAGTTGCCGCTGACGGCTGGGCCGCTGTGGAGAAATCGTTCAATCACCTACACGTTGATGGTGTCCTGCTCCGTTCCAGATTTGGGAAATGCATTGGTAGGTAACTTGAACAGTTTCAGTGAGTATTCCTTGGATATAATTTTTAGTATAGTTCAAGTAGTGATTACTTTTGATTGTGTGTGCAGGGATGAGGGATGGAAGGGCCCGACGAGTTTGCAGTGCAGATGTTCGATTCACTTGCGAGGAAGAGAGGGACAGTGAAGTGTTGACCAAGGCGGAGCTGAAAGAGTTCTGGGAGCAACTCGGTCACCAGGGTTTCGACAACCATCACCAAACATGCATCGACATGTTAGTACTTCACTCCTGCTAAGGCCCAATTCTTTTGCCAGAATCTGGGGATTCTCCCAGAATCCGACCCCTACCCAGCTTCTCCCAGAATCTTTGAGCCCCATTTGTTTTACAATCCTATCTAGTTAGGGTCTAATTCTGGGAGAATCCCCAGATTCTGGCAAAAGAACTGGGCCTAAATGTTTTATCATGGTTTCCTTCACTCTTGATATATAGGTGCACTTTGTTCAGGGTTGACAAAATGCTGATGGAAGAATCACATCCGAGGATTTTAAGGAGGTCAGTCACAAGAGCCCAAACTGAAAATATAGTCTTAGTGTGTAAATGTGAAGCATATATTCCGCTACTAATTAAGCAAATGATGACACGCTTTCGCAGATTATCGCCCTTAGTGCATCAACAAACAAACTTTCCAAGATCAAGGAGCGAGCGGATGAGTTCACAATGCTCATCATGGAAGAATTTGACCCTAACGATTTGGGCTACATAGAGGTATGTGTATGTCCAATCAAAGCCTCGCCATCTCGACGGGCGATGTCTCACTAGTAAGTAATAACTTATGCCATCGACCATGTATCCACTAAAAGTATCGATTAAGATATACTATATTTATGTTG
>CM022302.1:503225085-503447024 GCA_011799875.1 Thinopyrum elongatum | reverse complement strand
GATTAAATAGGACTAGAGAGGAGTAGCCTAGGGTTTAGGCATTTAGCCCTGAAGGGCCTACCGGCCCATTTAGTCCCGTGAGCGCCTCCTAATCAACGCGTAGGGCGCGGGGTTGCTGTCAAAATAAAACGCTTACGGCGCGGTGAGGCGAGCAAAACATGCCGGTATTAAGGAAAAAAAAAGCAAAACATGCCGGCCTTCTCTCTCTCAAAAAAAAAAAAAAAGCCAGCCGAAGGATGCGATTATAGCAGAACGATTTTTTCCTAAAAAATCAGAGCGATTTTTCAGCCTTTTTAATTTTTTTGTTGGTTTTCAATTGCAATACTCTCTAATAATTAATAGATGTTTGTAAATTTTGAAAAATGTTCACGTATCTAAAAAAATGTTCACAAAATGAAAAAATGTGCATAAATTCAAGAATATGTTCGCGAATACAAAAAATGTTCATGAATTCAAATGTCATGAAATGAAAAAATGTTTGTCAATAAAAACATAAAAAACATGTATTAAAAAATGATCATGAATTCAAAAAACAATTCATGGATACATAAAATGTTCATACATTCGAAAAATGTTTACGAATTTAGAAAAATCTTATTGAGCTGAATTTTTTTTTGTGAATCCAAAAAATGTTTGCGGTGGCCCCCTTGTTGGCACGAGTGCGAGTGACTTGGGTTAGCGGGGATGGGGTGAGTCCATTGGCTGGTAAGCCTATGATGCTCACTCCGCTGGGTATAAGCATGTGTTCGTCTTGGCTTTGCAGTGCGTGGTGTCGCTCTTTTTACGCGACTTTCGCATGGTCTTTCGCAATTTTGGGATTGTGTCCACGTGCATGACTCTGTGCGGCGGGTTTCTTTAGTTCACTAGCAGGTGGCCCGTGGGCTTGGCTGCGTTGTTTTTCTTATAGAAGAAAAGAAGGCAGTGGGTAAGCGAGCTAGCAGTCGGTAATATGCAAGCCAATTTAATTTAGATAAATACCGAAAGGTATCAAAAATCAGTTCACCCATGGTTACAAAAACTTAGCCACTCCGGAGTCCGCGGCCGCCGCCGCTCACAGCTTTCGCCTCCACTACTCCCTCCCTTGCCGTCGTTGGAGGAGGCGGCCGGGATAATGCCCCGCGGCGGAGCGAGGACGTACGCTGCCTCAACTTGGTGCCTCCAACCCGTTTCTCGGATCCATGGTCCGGGAGCCGCTATCTCCTATCCGGTAGGCGTGTACTGACCCTTCGACGACTTCTCGCACTCGTCGTTGCCAAGGGGAGGTGATGGAGTCCTGGATAGGGGGTCCTCGGGCTGCTGGCCTATCTCCCATGGGCCGGACAGCTGGGCCACACTGCAGCTCTGGAAAGCCGGACTATTGTGCGGCGTCGTATCCGGACAGGAGACCTTTGATGCCTTGGTGCGCACTCCAAGTCAAGATAGAATTTTCGGCGTGTTTATCCTCTTGTTGTAACCGACATATGTAACCCTAGTATCCCTGGTGTCTATATAAACCAGAGGAGTTTAGTCTGTAGGGGTTAGAACAACAACCATCATCCTACTAGCCTAGGGTTTAGTTCATCCGATCTCGTGGTAGATCGACTCTGTAATCCCCATATACACAAGCAATATAATCGAGCAGGACGTAGGGTTTTACCTCTTAGAGAGGCCTCGAACCTGGGTAAACATCGTGTTCCTCGTCCTTTGTTCCCCATTGATCCAAGATCCACAACTCGGGACCCCCTACCCGAGATCCGCCGGTTTTGACACCGACATTGGTGCTTTCATTGAGAGTTCCGCTGTTGGATCGCCAAAGGATCGATGGATCGTCTGATCATCGGAGATGGCGTCAACACCGGGGACATCTTCGTCCCCGGCCAGCTTTTTGCGTTCGACAACATCATTCTGCACGCCAACTCAACCGGTCATCTCGACCAGGTTACCAACTTCGCCCCCGAGCGCCACATCAGGTTCGGTAACCTGGAGTACGTCGCTGATGCTCAGGGCGATTTGATCTTCACCGGCTTCTCGGCCTCATCTGAGGCGCCCGAAAATCCTGGAGCCTCGACCTCGGGGTCTCCCCTCGGCCCGGTCGTTGGATCGGCCGTCGGCTCGCATCCGGTCTCAAGCCCGGATGCAACCACTGTGTTCGAAGATCAGGATTCATCCCTGGCCGAACTCGCTCTCCCCACCGCAGATCAGGCCTCGAGCCTCGACGCAATTTCGGTATCCGCGGACCAGGAATTGATCCTGGCCGAATTTACCCTCCTTACTACGGACCTGGCTTCGAGGCTTGGCGCCAGTTCGACATCCGAAGACCGGGAGTCGATCCTAGCCGGATTCGCCCCTCGCCTCAACATAACACCGGAGGTTGACTCCGAAGAGATCTCACACGCCAATCCGGCTAGTCTCGCCCTGTTAAACGAGGCGCTAGATCGGATCCGAATGATGACTATCATAGATGGCTCATCCTCGGCCCGCGCCCAGCTGGGCCTTAAGGAAAGCCACGGGGAATTTTACGTCCCACCCACCACCCACTTAGTAGCGACTGTCGAGGACTTAACTGACATGGTGGTGGACTACGCCTCCGAAGATGCCGAAGATATAGACGACGATATCGAATCAACAGTCCCCACTGACGCTAATACCCCCGCCACCGGCCGATGGACGGCCACCTCCACCTACGATGTCTACATGGTGGATACCCCCAAGGACAACGGCAATGGTGCTAACAACAGCGATGTCACCCCAGAAGAGACAACAACAAGCCTGGCGAAGAGCCGCCCAAACGCCGACGGCAGCGCCGACAATCTAGGGGACGCAGGAGCAGGGAAACCAACACGGGCACCGGGGAGGACGAGACCCCGAACAACATCGAAGACCTCGGCGGCCCCGTCCCCGAGCAACAGCTTGATGGCTCGGAGGAACACGAGGATGAGTTTAATCCCGAAGACCTCATTGACTCCGAGGACAGTAACTATCTCCCTCTATCCGAAGAGGAGGTCAGCCTCGGAGCCGAGGACTTCATAGTCCCTGAGGACCCACTCGACCAAGAGCGGTTTAAACGGCATTTTATTGCCACTGCACGAAGCTTAAAGAAGAAGAAGCAGTAGCTCAAGGCCGAACAAGACACCCTCAACGAGAGATGGACAAAAGTCTTGGTAGCCGAAGAAGGGCACGACAATGAGCAACAAAATAAAAGCTACCCAAAGCGGAAGCTGTTACCTCAGTTCGACAACGAGGCTCTTGAGCCCGTACCACCCAGACGAACTCAGGGCGACCAGCCCGACCGCTCCCCCCCCCTCAAGGACGGGACAAGCTGGCTGGAGAGGCCGAATACACCCTTCCCCCTCACCGAAAGGGCAAGGAGGCAGCGCAGACAGAATATCAATACGATCTGCGACATGACCTGGCCGCTAGAGCAGGTCAGTCAAGATCAATCTATGGATCCAGAGGATACCCTCCCGATAGATGAGATGGGTACCAAGCATGGCTCGATAGAAACGGTAGAGCCCAGGAGCAACACCGGGCCCGGATGGAAGCTGAGCTCCGTCGCGACGTAGCCCGAGTAAGGGGCGCCGCTCACCCAATGTGCTTCACTGATGAGGTGATGCAACACCAATTCCCAGAAGGGTTTAAACCCGTAAACATCAAGCCATACGATGGGACTACAGACCCGGTCGTGTGGATCGAAGACTTTCTTCTCCACATTCATATGGCTTGAGGAGATGACCTCCACGCCATCAAATATCTACCATTAAAACTCAAAGGACCAGCCCGACATTGGTTGAACAGCCTCCCTGAAGACTCCATAGGGAGCTGGGAAGAGCTCGAGGATGCTTTCCGGGCTAACTTTCAAGGCACCTATGTCCGGCCTCTGGATGCCGATGACCTGATCCATGTGGTCCAACATCCCGGCGAGTCAGCCCGGCAATTTTGGAATCGGTTTTGCACCAAAAAGAACCAGATCATCGACTGTCCGGATGCCGAAGCCATAGCCGCATTCAAGCATAGTATCTGGGACGAATGGCTTGCACGCTAGCTCGGCCAAGATAAGCTGAGGACAATGGCAGCACTTACCTCCCTTATGACCCGCTTTTGCGCGGGCAAAGATAGCTGGTTGGCTTGTAGAAGCACCAATCCAGAGGACCCCGACACTTCAGAAGTCCGGGATGGCAACGAGAAGCCACGTCGCAATAAAAATAAGCATTGACACAATAGCACCGATGCCGATGACACGACAGTGAATGCCGGATTCCGCAACTCCAAATTGGGGCTGCGGAAGAAGCCCTCTAAAGGGAACCAGGACGGGCCCTCCAAGTTGGACGTAATCTTGGATAGGCCTTGCCAGATCCATGGCACCTCCGACAAGCCCGCCAACCACACCAACCGTAACAATTGGGTAATGAAACAGGCCGATAAACTCACAACCGAGGACACGGGTAAAAGCCCCCGCAGTGAGGACGATGAGGAACCTCGCAGGCCGAACAATGGAGGCCAGAAACAATTCCCTCCTGAGGTCAAAACAGTGAATATGATCTATGCCACTCATATACCCAAGAAGAAGAGGAAGAGCGCACTTCGGGACGTCTACGTCGTAGAGCCGGTAGCCCCGAAATGTAATCCATGGCCGGCATGTCCGATCACCTTCGACCGCAGGGACCACCCGACCAATATCCGTCATGGAGGATCAGCGGCCTTGGTCCTAGACCCCATTATCGATGGGTACCACCTCACCACAACCCTCATGGACAAAGGCAGCAGCCTCAATCTGATTTACGCAGATACAGTAAAGAAAATGGGAATTGACCCGTCAAGGATCAAACCCAGTAATACCACCTTTAAAGGGTAATCCCTGGCATTGAAGCCCACTGCTCGGGCACCCTTACCCTAGAAGTAGTGTTCGGCTCTACGGACAACTTCCGTAGCGAAGACTTGATCTTCGACATTGTCCCCTTTCGCAGCAGCTATCACGCCCTCCTAGGCCGGACGACATTGATGACCCACAAGTATAGGGGATCAATCATAGTCCTTTCGATAAGTAAGAGTGTTGAACCCAACGAGGAGTAGAAGGAAATGACAAGCGGTTTTCAGCAAGGTAATTTCTGCAAGCACTGAAATTGTAGGTAACAGATAGTTTGATAGCAAGATAATTTGTAACGAGCAAGTAACGGTAACGGTAACGGTAACAAAAGTGCAGCAAGGTAGCCCAATCCTTTTGTGGCAAAGGACAGGCCGGAACGGTCTCTTATAACAAGTAAAACGTTCTTGAGGACACTCGGGAATTTCATCTAGTCACTTTCATCATGTTGGTTTGATTCGCGTTCGCTACTTTGATAATATGGTATGTGGGTGGACCGGTGCTGTTCTTACTTGAACAAGCCTCCCACTTATGATTAACCCCCTCGCAAGCATCCGCAACTACGAAAGTATTAAGATAAAATCTAACCATAGCATTAAACATATGGATGCAAACTAGTCTGTTACGAAATAGCGCATAAACTAGGGTTTAAGCTTCTGTCACTCTAGCAACCCATCATCTAATAACTACTCCACAATGCATTCCCTTAGGCCCAAAGATGGTGAAGTGTCATGTAGTCGACGTTCACATAACACCACTAAGGGAATCACAACATACATACCATCAAAATATCGAACGAATATCAAATTCACATGATTACTTGCAACATGACTTCTCCCGTGGCCTCAAGAACAAGGACAACTACTCACAAATAATATTCATGCTCAAGATCAGAGAGGTATTAAATAGCATAATGGATCTGAACATATGATCTTCCACCTAATAAACCATATAGCATCAACTACAAAATGTAATCAACACTACTAGTCATCCACAGGTACCAATCTGAGGTTTTGATACAAAGATTGAACACAAGATATGAACTAGGGTTTGAGATGAGATGGTGCTGTTGAAGATGTTGATGAATATTGGCCTCCCAAATATGAGAGGGTTGTTGGTGATGACGATGGCTTCGATTTCCCCCTCCCGGAGGGAAGTTCCCCCGGCAGAATCGCTCCACCGGAGGGCAAAAGTGCTCCTGCCCAAGTTCCACCTTGAGATGGCGGTGCTCCTTCCCGAAAGTCCTCCCCTTATTTTTTTATAGCTCAAAAGACCTTATATACCAAAAGAGGGGCACCAGAGGTGGGCCTGGGTGCCCACTACTCACCAGGGCGTGCCTGGGGGGCCTGGCACGCCCTGGTGTCTTGTGGACACTTGGCAGCCCCCTCTGGTAGTTCTTTTCTTCAATATTTATTATATATTCCAAAATAATTCTCCGTAAAATTTCATCTCATTTGGAGATGTGCAGAATAGGTATCTCTGACATAGCTTTTTCAGGTCCAGAATTCCAGCTGCCGGCATTCTCCCTCTTTGTGTAAACCTTGCATATTATGAGAGAAAAGACATTAGAATTACTCCATAAAGTGTTATAATTAATAAAAACACTGTAAATAACAGTAGGAAAACATGATGCAAAATGGACGTATCAACTCCCCCAAGCTTAGACCTCGCTTGTCCTCAAGCGAAAGCTGATATCGAAAATCATGTCCACATGTTTAGACAGAGAGGTGTCGATAAAAACAAAATACAGACATAGCAGCATCATGCTTATTATTATAACAACAAATAAACTTCATCATATAACTTCTCATGAGCAAGTAACAAATCATCACATCATCAAAGTATAAAGCATAAACTTTCTTGAAAGCAAACAAACTATGTTCTCAGTCAACTTTGCAATTACAATTCATCATATTTTCAGGAAGGGTCTCGTGTCAGAGCCTTTTTGAAAAGTCCACATACTCAACCATCATTTGGTCTTCTATAATTTCTAACACTCATAGCATATATATGAGCAAAAAGTTTCAACCGAACACGTAGAAAGATAGGGGCTTATAGTTTCGCCTCCCAACTTATTCACCTCAAGGGTGATGTCAACAATAATAACTCATGATCACTCACATTCAACTGGGTATATGTGCCTAGATCTTTCCCCACCACATGGTGCTTGCAAAAGAGAAAATAAAAAGGAATAGAGGAGAATACTTTGACTCTTGCATAGAAAGTAAGTACATTAAAGTAAAAGATAGGCCATTCGCAGAGGGACGCAGAGGCTGTCATGCGCTTTTTGGTTTTATATTCACAATCTCTTAATGCAAAAGAACATCACCTTATATTGCCCCTTATGATAGCAACCTTTATTATGCAGTATGTCGCTTTTATTACTTTGCCATCACAAGTTTGTACAACGCTTATTTTCCCTTACACTAAAAGATCAAACACATTTAGAGGCAATTTTTATTGCCCTTTTTTGCACCGATGACAACTTACTTGAAGGATCTTACTCAATCCATAGGTAAGTATGGTGGACTCTCAAAAAATGAATTTGGATTTAAGGTTTTTGGATGCACAAGTAGTATCTCTACTTAGTGCGGATTTTTGGCTAGCAAAGATATTGGGCAAGCACCACATGTTAGAGGATCTATGACAATATAACTTCTATGTGAATATGAACAAACATAAATCATTACGTTGTCTTCCTTGTCCAATGTCAACAATTTGGCATAAGATATTTAATGGGGGCTCACAATCATAAAAGATGTCCAAGATAGTATATTTGCATGTGAATCTTCTCTTCCCTTATTAATTCTTTCATGAATTGCATCATTGACCAATGCTTTGTTTGTCAACTTTCAATAAATTTTACCACTTCTACTTTTCCTTATGTAATGTCATTACTTTCCATAAGATTAGCATATGATCTTTTTCATTATTTCCTTTATTTTGATTGAAACATAAAAGTAAAGAAGCAAAAACTTAAACTAAACTTTATTATATAATTCTCACTCGATTACATAGATAGATAGACCACGAAACTAACACTCGAAAACAGATCATACTAAACTTTTATTCGACTAAATCATGAAATAACTAAGGATCGAACTAAGATAGGTAAAAGTAATAAAAGTGACAGTGATACGATACCGGGGCATCTCCCCCAAGCTTGGCGCAAGCCAAGGGGAGTGCCCATACCCGTGTACTCAAGTCTCCTTCTTTGGTGATGATGATGATGGTGGTGGTGTTGAGGTAGTAAGTTTGTCCTCCGGCTTCCAGGGCAGGAGTTCACCATCATAAGAGGATGCCCGAGTCTCCTGAGTCGTGCAACTGGTAGCTAAAATCATACCTTTAAATCTTGCTTCATCCTCGAAAACTTGATTTTGAAGATCATAGATTTGGCTTTGCAGAAAATTGATTTGCTCGTTGAAGGTGAAGATGATGTCCTTCATAGACCGGCCATCCACCGTGTGATCACGGTGAATTCCGTGATCATGGAGTGATTGGCAGAGAGTCCACGCTCCACCATCCCTTGGCATTTGAAGATGTCCTGCTCCACCGCCTCGAGCCTGGCCTCCATGCTTCTCGTCCTCTTGGGCCCTTGAACATCCCGGATGTGTAGCACCCCCTCACACATCTCAATGGCTTGAGGGTGCTTCAACACCTCCAATAGGTACGGGTTGATGACCTTCTCGAAGAACTTCTCCTTGGAGGAGCTTGGTGGAGCCATGGTGATCTAGATCTGACAGGAAAACAACACGAAACAAGAACAAAGGATTTCTCCGATACGGTGGTCAATACATTAGGGGGGTATATAAAGAATTTTTATCTTGGGAAACAAGTATACCAGAGGAAAACGAAATCGGGAAGGTGCCCGAGGGGCCCACAACCCACCAGGGCGCGCCTGGTGGGACAGGCACGCCCTGGTGCCTTGTGGGCACCTGGGTTGCCTTCCCGGTTGTTTCTTATTTTTTCTAATATTCCAAAACTGACAGAAAATATTTTTGTGGATTTTTCGGAGTTCGTTTACTTACCGTATCACGTACCTCTTCCTTTTCAGGGTTCTGGAGTGTTTTGGAAGGTTTCTTTTATGTGATCCTCCGGTGTCATGGTTTGGATAATGTTAGTTTCAACATTAATAGGCGTACCTGAAATATAGTGTTTAATTCTTTGTCCACTGACCACCTTCGGATTAGTGCCTTCGGCATTATTAATCTTGATAGCTCCATAGCGATAAACTTCTTCGATGAGGCCTTGTATAATGCAGGGTGCTTAGGAGGAGTGCTTAGCAAAATAAACCAAGCTTTTTCTAAGCACCAGTGCTTATCTCTATATGAGGGGTGCTTAATTAAGCGTCTACCCTATGTAAATAGACACCGGTGCTTCAAAAAACCCGGTTTATTTATCTAAGCATCTCCCCTAAGCACCTTGCATTGTACAAGGCCTGATATACGGTCCTTCCCATTTGGAAAGAAGTTTTCCTGCAAAAAATCTAAAACGAGAATTGTACAATAGAACATATTCACCAACTTTGAATTCCCGCTTTTGGATTCTTTTGTCATGCCATCTTTTAACTTTTTCTTTGAATAGGTTGGCATTTTCATAAGCTTGGGTTCTCCATTCATCTAGTGAGATGATATCAAATAACCTCTTTTCACCGACAAGTTTGAAGTCATAGTTGAGTTCTTAATTGCCCAAAATGCTTTATGTTCTAACTCAAGAGGCAAATGACAAGCTTTCCCATAAACCATTTTATACGGAGACATACCCATAGGATTTTTATAGGCTGTTCTGTAGGCCCAAAGTGCATCATCTAATTTCTTAGACCAGTTCTTTTGAGACCTATTGACAGTTTTTTGTAATATTAACTTTATTTCTCTATTACTAAGTTCAACTTGTCCACTAGATTGAAGATGATAGGGTGATGCAATTCTATGGTTGACATCATATTTAGCAAGCATTTTACGGAAACCACCATGAATAAAATGTGAACCACCATCAGTCATTAAATATCTAGGGACTCCAAACCTAGGGAAAAAAACTTATTTAAGCATTTTAATGGAGGTGTTATGATCAGCACTGCTAGTTGGGATAGCTTCTACCAACTTAGTGACATAATCAACAACAACCAAAATGTGTGTATACCCATTAGAGGAAGGAAAAGGTCCCATATAATCAAAGCCCCAAACATCAAATGGTTCAACAACAAGTGAATAATTCATAGGCATTTCCTGACGCTTACCGATATTTCCAATTCCTTGACATTCATCAGAAGATAATACAAACTTACGGGCATCCTTGAAAAGAGTAGGCCAATAAAAACCAGACTGTAATACCTTGTGTGCAGTTCTATCTCCTGCATGATGCCCTCCATAGGCTTCGGAGTGACACTTCCGTAGGATTTGTTCCTGTTCATGCTCAGGTACACAACGCCTAATAATACCATCTACTCCTTTATAAAGATGTGGGTCATCCCAAAAGTAATGTCTTAAGTCATAGAAGAATTTTTTCTTTTGTTGGTATGTGAAACTAGGTGGTATAAATTTAGCAACAATATAATTAGCATAGTCAGCATACCAAGGAGTGTTATGAGAAGCATTTATTACAGCTAGCTATTCATCAGGAAAACTATCGTCAATAGGTAGTGGGTCATCAAGAATATTTTCTAGCCTAGACAAGTTGTCAGCTACGGGGTTCTCAGCGCCTTTCCTATCACCGATGTCTAAGTCAAATTCTTGTAGCAAAAGAACTCACCTAATGAGTCTAGGCTTATCATCTTTCTTTTCCATAAGATATTTTATAGCAGCAAGATCGGTGTGAACAATTACTTTGGAATCAACAATGTAAGATCTGAATTTATCACAAGCAAACACAACTGCTAAAAATTCTTTCTCAGTAGTAGCATAATTTCTTTGGGCACTGTCTAGAGTTTTGCTAGCATAATGGATAACATTTAATTTCTTATCAACTCTTTGTCCTAGAACAGCACCAACAGCATAATCACTAGCATCACACATAATTTCAAAAGGCAAGTTCCAACCAGGTGGTTGAACAATAGGTGCGGAAGTTAAGGCTTTCTTAAGTGTTTCAAAGGCTTCTACGCAATCCTCATCAAAAACAAATGGAACATCCTTTTGTAAAAGATTAGTAAGAGGCCTAGAAATTTTAGAGAAGTCTTTAATAAACCTCCTATAGAAACCAGCATGACCGAGGAAACTATGAATACCTTTAATGTCTTTAGGACATGGCATTTTCTCAATTGCATCAACTTTAGCTTTATCCACCTCAATACCTCATTCAGAAATTTTATGCCCCAAGACAATGCCTTCATTAACCATAAAGTGGCACTTTTCCCAATTCAAGACAAGATTAGTTTGTTCACATCTCTGCAAAACTCGATCAAGGTTGCTTAAGCAATCATCAAAAGAAGTTCCATAAACGGAAAAATCATCCATGAAAACCTCAACAATCTTTTCACAAAAGTCAGAGAATATAGCAGCCATACATCTTTTAAAGGTAGCAGGTGCATTACATAAACCAAAAGGCATACGTCTATAAGCATAAGTTCCAAAAGGACAAGTAAAGGTGGTTTTCTCTTGATCGGGTTGTGATATAGGTATTTGAGAGAAACCAGAATATCCATCAAGAAAACAAAAGTGTGTGTGTGCTTAGAGAGTCTTTCTAACATTTGATCAATAAAAGGCAAAGGGTAATGATCCTTTCTAGTAGCTTTATTTAATTTTCTAAAATCAATTACCATTCTATAGCCAGTCACTATTCTTTGTGGAATGAGTTCATTTTTATCATTAGGAACAATAGTAATACCTCCTCAAAGGATCGATATGGTTGACTAGAGGGGGGGGGGGGTGAATAGGCAACTACCATTTTTTAGCTTTTCTTCACAAATTAGGTTTAGCAACAAATAGGTTGTCTAGATGTGCAACTAGGTGAGCAACCTATTTGATGCGAATAACAACAACAACAACAAGAGCAAGCAAAAATACAACACAACTAAAGCTTGCTCAAAGTAAAGGTAAGAGATAACCACAAGTGGAGCCGGTGAAGACGAGGATGTGTTACCGAAGTTCCTTCCCTTTGAGGGGAAGTACGTCTCCATTGGAGCGGTGTGGAGGCACAATGCTCCCTAAGAAGCCACTAGGGCCACCGTATTCTCCTCACGCCCTCACACAATGCGAGATGCCGTGATTCCACTAGTGGTGCCCTTGAAGGCGGCAACCGGACCTTTACAAATAAGGTTGGGGCTCTCTCCACAACTGAATTGGAGGCTCCCAACGAAACCATGGAGCTTCACCACAATGGAATGTGGCTCTGAGGTGACCTCAACCATCTAGAGTGCTCAAACACCCAAGAGTAACAAAATCCACACAAGAAAGTATGGGGGAATCAAATTTCCTTTGGTGGAAGTGTAGATCTAGGTCTCCTCCTTCAATCCCTAGCAAATCAACGAGTTTGAGTGGCTAGAGAGAGAGATCAGGCAACAAAGCTTGAAGGGCATTAATGGAGGAGAGAGAGAGGTAAGAGGTAAGGAGGTAGGTGGAAGAAACCCCCTTTATATAGGCACCCCATTTTCCAACCGTTATAGCAGTTTTTACACTGCAGCGGTACAACCGCTCATGACCGCGGTACAACCGGGATTCACGGGTAAGCTGCAGAAACCCTAGCAAGTGGTACAACCAGTCGCATGAGCGGTAGTACCGGTTAACAAAGAGTAACCGGACCAACCGCTCGCCTACCGCTCAACAACCGCCTTTAAAACAGAAGGGAGTCACCCCTATGGGCGGTGGTCGAGCGGTAGTTGCACCGGAACTACCGCCTGGCCCTAGAACCGGAGGTGGCTAAGTCCTGAGCGGTAGAACTGCTCCGGACACCAGTAGTACCGGTTAGCAGAGCATAACCGGGACAACCGGGCCACAACCGCCCAAGGACCGCCCCATCACAAAAGCCAATCCGGTGGTTGGGCGGTACCTGGCTGGTTCAACCGCCCGTGAAGCAACCCTTGGGTTTTCCCAGAGCAGAGGCGGTACAACTGCCCGGGGGCAGTGGTACAACCGCTGGGCATGTACCTGGGAGGTGCAACCCCAGGGTATCACTCCTGGGGCGGTGGTTGAGTCGGTATAACAGGGCAGGCGGTACAACTGCCCTGGTGGGCGGTACAACTGCTAGGAGGTGAAAACACTGGTTCAGAAGGGAACATGGGACCTCTCTCTACTCAAACGGAAGGGAATGGTGGGTGAAGAGAAGTGTGTACGAGCATTGATTCACCCAATACCTTCCAATGTGGATTCCCTCTTAATAGTACGGGTTTCCTACGACCAAACAAATAAACACGCAGAAAACACCGTCTTCGATCTTTTCCGTCCAGAGGGAATGCCTAACCGACTTGCACCTAATCATAGAGTACCTGTAGAACTTGGCATACGATTAGATCACAAGGAGAGTTGTCATCATCACCCAAAACATAAAGATGGGAAATGCCCTAACAATCTCCCCCTTTTTGGTGGATGATGACAACCATAAGATTTGCATAGAAGGTCTAGAAAATGTAGACGGGCTCCCCTAGATGTGTGCACTATTCGGATTTGCTTTTGGAATGCAAAGTCACACATTAGGATAAAATCTCCCCCTAGATTTTATAGACCAACCACTACGAACAAGCAAATAGGATAGACAATAAGCATACTACAAATAAGCATATAGGATAGATAATAGCGCATGTCTCACACCATGCAAAAGTCTCACACCACAAGGTTCACATACTGAAAGAAAGCAAATGGAAGACCAAGTTCAACTCTCAACACGAAGCAAATAACCAACCCATGCAAATCCCGAGACCTAATAGACCTCTCTCCCCCTTTGGCATCAAGAAACCAAAAAGGAAAAGAGCGATGCTAACGCCCCAGAGCTCAGTAGATCTCGTCTGACCCCTCGGTCTCATCAGAATCATGATCTTCAGACTCCTCATCGTCCTCCATGATATCATCAATAGCAGCTGAAGCGGAGGTAGCAGGATGGCCAGAGGCCTCAGCCTCATCAGTCCAGGTGCTATGCACAGAAATCCACTTGTCCTCTAGAGTGATGCTCTTCTCGGATCCACTCTGCACAGACATGTTGAGATGCTTCATCATGGCAATCTGACGGCGACGAGCATGCTTCTCATTAACATGTGCTTCATACATCTTCTTCTGAATGTGAGACTGAAGGCAAAATGTCTTCTTCACTTTGGCTGTGAGCTTGGTCACCCAGGAAGGCTTGGCACCAGGTTCCATCTCGAAATCCTCATCATCTGAAGTGGCACAGACATCCTCGGGATCATCAATAGGAAAGCGGGGCCTGCTTAAGCTGCTTGACCTCATGCATGGTGAGCTTATCTGGCGAAGTGAGAAGCTCTCCAGGATGGCGAACAACCCAAACTGAATTCAGAAAGCACATGACAAATGGTGCATAGATGGGAACCTTTCTGTAGATGACCATCTGTACATCTCCTCCCAAAGCCACTTGGACACATCAAATGTAGCACCAGATCCCACTTTAGTCTTCATAGCAACCAGCAAGTCAACTAGATACCCATAGATCTCATCCTGATTTCCAACCTTGGGCAGAAGCACATTGCGAAACACACGATGAATGATATCATAAACCTTCTCAAGATCCTTGGACTCACCAATAATGCCTCGCCCATGAATGTACAGAGGAGCTAGCTTCTCCTTAGGCATAGAGTGGGGACGGTCGTGAGGACGAATGCCACCATTCCCGTCGAGACTGGTATCATCATAGCCAAGAGCATTGCAGAAAGCTCTCCAGGGCACTTGAAAGAACTCATCACGGCACATGAATGAGAGAGTGCGAGCATCATCTTCACCAAAATGAACGGTTGCATAAAACTGATGGATAAGCTGAACATCGAAGTCACAGTTGATAGACATGAGCTTGACCAAATCAAACTCCTCACAGAGAGCCAGAGCCTCTCCAAAGTACTCCAAGTTGTTCCTTCAGTGATCAAGATCAATGGTCCACTGCTTGGTATACCTATTCTTGTGGTGCTCGAATAGCTCATGGACAATCCTCACTTGCATCTCATTCCGAAACTGAACAGTGGTCCAATGGGCCTCAGCTGGCACCTCATATGGATTCCTCTTTCGGAAGGCTTCCCAGTCCTTGGCCTTCCACTTGTGCATAGGAAGAGCAACCTTTTGCTTGGCAGCAACAGACTTTTCACGGCAGGTGGGTTTAGTGGGAACCACAACCTCCTCTTCCTCTTCAGACTCAGCAGGGCGCTTGCATCTTCGAGCTCGCTTCTTGGTCTTGGTATGAGGAGCAGAACGAGAACCAGAGCCACCTGCAAACACACACGGGAAGCACACAAGAGACCCAACAAAGATGAGAGGATTGCACTCAAGATCAATAGAATATATTGCTTGTGAATCAGAGAATGTAAAACAGTGCCACTTGGTTCAGGAATCCCGGTTGTACCGGTTCTTCAACCAGTGGAACCGCTCAAGCGGTTGTTCCGCCCATAAGGGCGGTAGAACTGCTGGAAGCAAGCAGTACCACCAAATTGAGAACAAATACCTATGGGATTTGAATCAACCTAGCAATATTCTAAGTTCTAAGGATTCACAAATAATAGCAGGAGCATATATAGATCTCTTCCACCCAATAGTTTGGACAACAAACGCGGGATATCAAGCAATGCCCTAAGGAGAAGGAAGCAATGAATGAAACCCTAGAAAAGGAAGTGGGGCATTACTGGTATCCATGGGAAGAGATCGGGAGGGAGGGGGCCTCCACGGAGTAGATCCAAGGAGGGCCCATGGATCCGGAGCGCCGGAGAGCACTCCGGGGCGAGGGCGACAGCGACTGGCGGCTAGGGCAGGCGAGAGGAACGGGCATGAGGGGATAAAGAAGATACCCCTTCGGCCCGGTCCCTTTAAATACCCATAGACCACGAAGCGGTACCGCCCCCAAGACATACCAGTGGTTGCGGGCGGTACTTCCGATGCCCTGAGGCAGCGGTAGGACCGACCAGGAGCACATCCAGAGGAGCCGGCGGTAGAACCGCACAAGCCATCTTGGTGGTACTCCTGGGACGGTACAACCAAGTGTCCGAGTGGTTGAACCGCCACAGGCACCGGTTGTACTGCCCAGTCAACGTCACCCACACCATGATCAACTTATGTGTAATTGGAGAAGATGGTTTAAGGGGAGGAGAGGCTTGGGATGCAAACAAGTCACTGGAATAGGGTGAGGTAACCTCCAAGAGTGCAAGAAGCAAACAAGGAAAACCACTACTTGGAGGTCACAACACCTAGGACCTAAAAGATCTAGCAAGAGCGAACAAGATCCAAAGAAACCAACCCTTTTATGGAGAAAAGGGGCGGTGGCCGAAGCCACCTATGTTTGAGTCCATAGGTATGGCACCGCGAAGATTTTAACCTTGGGCCCATGACCAAAACTCATCTTTGAAGCACAGGTACCATAAAAAATGGCTAATGTGAAAGAGTTGATCAATTTATGCATAATGGGGGGAGGGAGAGTTCATTGAGAGAACAACACTCCCCCTATGTCCATGCCTACATCTAGAGCAAGATATAATGATGAGTGTGGTGGGGTGTGCCTAGACTCAAGCCACATTGCTCGAATCAATGATATTTAGATCATGCCTTAACTCGCGAAATCATGCTTCATCTAGAGGCTTCGTGAAAATATCCGCTAGTTGCTCTTGAGTTTTGATGTAGATGATCTCAATATCTCCACGCTTGATGTGATCCCGAATGAAATGATGACGAATCTCAATATGCTTCGTCTTGCTATGTTGCACCGGGTTGTGAGAGATCTTGATAGCACTTTCATTGTCACATAGAAGAGGCACTTTGTCACATGTGACACCGTAATCCTTTAAAGTTTGCCTCATCCATAGCAATTGTGCACAACAACTTGCGGCGGCTACATATTCGGCCTCGGTGGATGAGGGAGATACGCAATTTTGCTTCTTCGAAGACCAACTCACCAAAGAGCGACCAAGAAATTGGCACCCTTCGGAAGTTGACTTCCTCTCCACACAATCTCCCGTCCAATCCGAGTCCGAGTAACCCATGAGATCAAAGCTTGCTCCTTTGGGGGTACCATAAGCCAAAGTTTGGGGTATGAGCCAAATATCGAAAGATTCGCTTGACCGCCACATAGTGGCTTTCCTTAGGTGCGGCTTGAAACCACGCACAAATTCCCACACTCAACATGATATCCGGTCTAGATGCACAAAGGTAAAGCAAGGATCCAATCATGGAGCGATATACCTTTTGATCCACCGCTTTACCATTGGGATCACTGTCAAGCTTGCATTTGGTGGGCATGGGAAACTTGACCGGCTTGACATCATCTAGCTTGAATCTCTTGAGCATGTCTTGGGTATACTTGGCTTGGTTGATGAATGTTCCTTCTCTTCTTTGCTTGACTTCGAACAAAAGAAAGAACTTCAACTCTCCCATCATAGACATCTCAAACTTCTCGGTCATTAGTGCGGCAAACTCATCATTGAAAGATTTGTTAGGAGAACCAAAAATAATATCATCAACATATAGTTGGCAAATGAACAAGTCCCCTTTGACCCTCTTAGTAAAAAGAGTGGGATCGATTTTCCCAATTTCAAACCCACGATCTTGCAACAACTCGGTAAGGTGCTCATACCACGCATGTGGGGCTTGTTTATGGCCATAGAGCGCCTTCTTGAGTTTGTATACATGATTGGGGAGCTTGGGATCCTTGAATCCCGGAGGTTGTTTGGCATACACCAACTCATTCAAAGGACCATTTAGAAAAGCACTCTTCACATCCATTTGTTGCAATTTAAAATCATGATGAGATGCATATGCAAGTAACATGCGAATAGATTCAAGACATGCAACGGGGGCAAAGGTTTCACCGTAGTTGATACCCTCTACTTGGGAGTGGCCTTGTGCCACCAATCTTGCCTTGTTTCAAACAACCACACCGTTCGCATCTTGCTTGTTCTTGAAGATCCATTTGGTCCCAATGACATTGTGTTCCTCCGTTGGTCTTGGCACTAATTCCCACCCTTGATTGCGCTTGAAGTTATTGAGTTCATCATGCATGGCTTCAAGCCAATCCTCATCAACTAGCGCCTAATGTACCTTTTGGGGTTCAACACACGAAACAAATGCGTGATGCTCACAAAAGTTTGACAATTGTTTACGAGTAGTTACCCCTTTTCTCAAGCTTCCAAGCACATTCCCCATGACATGTTGTTGACGTTCGAGCTTGGAAGTCACCTTGGCGGCACGACACTCCAAAAGTTCCTCGATGGGCATTTGAGGATCATCTTGCTCATCTTGAGCACCGTCTTGAGTTTGCTCTTGATCTTGAGCTTGCTCTTGATCTTGAGCACCGTCTTGAGCTTGCTCTTGATCTTGATCTTGAGCGATCTCGGAGGCATGAACTTGATCTTGGGCATCATTTGGTGCATCACCATCTCCACGGGGTTGATCTTGCCCATAGGATTGAGGGCCTTCACTTTGTTCTTCGGAAGCGTGTGGGTCTAGCGTAGGTGATGGCTCCACTTGAGTAGAGAATTGTCCTTCTCCTTCGGCCACAAGGGGTTCCTCAATGGGGAGTATTTGACCAATCCCCATTCTTCTTATGGCCTGGGGAGGAATTTCATCACCTACATCACAAAGACCACTTTGCTCCACTTGGGAGCCGTTATTCTCATCAAAATCCATGTTACATGTCTCCTCAATGAGTCCGGTGGACTTGTTGAGGACACGGTAAGCATGAGAGTTTGTAGCATAACCAACAAATATGCCCTCTTGAGCTCTAGGTTCAAATTTAGACAAACGAACACCTTTCTTGAGAATTAAACACTTACAACCGAACACCCGGAAGTACTTGAGGTTGGGCTTGTTGCCGGTAAGTATCTCATATGGAGTCTTGTTCAAGCCTTTGCAGAGGTAGAGCCTATTGGATGCATGACATGCGGTGTTGTTGGCTTCAGACCAAAAGTTGTACGGAGCTTTGAACTCCGCCATCATGGTCCTTGCCGTGTCCATCAACGTCCGGTTCTTCCTTTCCGCCAAACCATTTTGTTGAGGGGTATATGGTGCGACATATTGGTGCTTGATCCCCTCGTCACTAAGAAACTCATCCAAGGTGTAGTTCTTGAACTCGGTGCCGTTGTCACTTCTAATCATCAAAATCTTTGCTTCATGTTGACGTTGAGCTTCATTTGCAAAGTTGATGACGGTTTGTTGAGTCTCACTCTTCCTCTTGAAGACGTATACCCATGTTTATCTTGAGTAGTCATCCACAATTACCAAGCAATACTTTCTTCCACCAAGACTATCAAAGGATGGAGGACCAAAGAGATCCATGTGAAGGAGCTCCAAGGGCCTCTTCGAGTAGATAATAGTCGAGGGTCGGTGAGCCGTTTCATGAAGCTTTCCTTCGATACAAGCACTGCAAGCACAGTCTTTGGCAAAACTCACATTTGTTAGTCCATGGACATGATCCCCTTTGAGGAGACTTTGCAAAGATCTCATATTGACATGGGCTAGTAGGCGATGCCAAAGCAAACCCACATCAACTTTAGCCATTAGGCAAGTCGCGGTCTTAGTGGGTCGCTCCGAAAAGTTCACCACATAGAGACCATTCTCGACATGCCCAACAAAGGCTACTTTAAGAGTCTTGCTCCACAAAAGGGCTACGGTATCAAGATCAAAGAATGTTGCAAAGCCCATGAGTGCAAGTTGACGAACGGAAAGCAAATTGTATGCAAGGGACTCAACAATCATGACCTTCTCAATAGACAAATCTTGAGAGATGACCACCTTGCCAAGTCCCAATACCTTAGAAGTTGAATCATCACCGAATTGGACATGGGTGGGCATAGATGGAATTGGATGCACATCCACCACCAAGTCCTTGCTCCCGGTCATATGATTTGTTGCTCCACTATCAAGCAACCATGACACTCCACCGGAAGCAAACTCCTACAAGAGATCAATGCTTGGATTTAGGTACCCATTATTGAATGGGTCCTTTAAGGTTAGTAACAAGGGTCTTAGGAACCCAAATAGACCATTCAATGTACTCATAGTAATAACCAACAAATTTAGCATAAACATGCCCATCACTAGCACGGCATAAAACATAAGAAGGGTTAAAGTCGCCGGCTTTGTTGTTAGGGGCGGTTTTGCCCTTCTTGGCATTACCACCCACTTCCTTGTTCTTCTTTGTTCTCATGAGTACCCTCACCCGCCTTGACAAAAATTTCCTTGAGTGGGAGAGGTTTCTTGGTCTTGTTCTTCTTCTTATTCTTTGACTTGGGTGCAAACCCAAGTCCCTCCTTTCCTACAACTTCCTTTTGGTTCGTCAAAAGGTCAATGAGGTTCTTTTCACCTTGTACGCATGTCACAAGGCCCTTCTCAAGTTGCTCTTTCAACTTGGCATTTTCCTCCACAAGATGCACATGCTCACAACAAGGGTTGGTAGCATGGGCATTATCAATTAGAACGAAAGGAGGGCAAGTGGAAATTTCCTTGGTTAGCTTCACTTGGAGTTGATCATAAGACTCTTTGAGAGAAGAATGAACACCCTTCAAGACCTTGTGAGCCTTGTCAAGTGTATCAAATTCTTCCTTGAGTCTATCATGGCCAACCCCAAGCGCGACTTTCTCGGATTTAAGCACACGAGTAAGAACAATAGCATGATCAAGATCTTTTTGCAATTTAGCATGATCAACATTGTGTGACTCCTCAAGAGTCAAACGAAGATCTCGCTCTTCCTCTAGAGAAATGGAAAGATCCGCAATCTCATCGACATAGTCACGACTATGCCCCTCCAACTTGGAGATAGTATCCTCATGCGACTCAATGATATCATTGGCCTCACCAAGTAGTTCCAAGAGAGCAACAATGTGCTTATTGGATTCACCCTTGAGCTTGCTCATAAACTTGGTGAACTCATTCTCATCAACTTTCTCCACCTCACTATCATCAACACAATCTAACAATGAAGGAGTAGTAATGATGGTGGTTTTGATGTTGGGAGTTACCTTGTTGATACCTTTGGCCATGAGACACTTGGAAATGTTGTTTTCGTTGGGGGCGCCGAAGAGAGACACCTTGGAGGGGGAAGATGTAGCAATGGCAATGGTTGTCGTTGCCATTCCTTCTCTGTCGGGGATATACCCCACGGTGTAACCCAGCCGGATGTATGACCCAGTTGGAGCTTGGCGACTCACTGGTAACCCGCCCGGGCCTGGCGACTCACGGGTAACCCGCCCGAGCTTTGCGACTCATTAGTGACCCGACGGGCGGGTCAGACAGACGATAAGGCCCAAGGCCCACAAGGCGACTTACGAGAAGACCGACTCTTGGTACGGTATCCAGTGGGCCGGCTTGTGAAGAAAGGCATAAGGAATATTTCCCTTACAAGGGAAGCAAGACTAGGATTCCACTTGTAATAGAATAGTCCTAATCCTACTAGGACTCCATATGTAACCCGCCCCTCCAACTTATATAAGGAGGGGCAGGGCACCCCAAGAAGGGGGGAAGATAGACAAGTCAATAGCTCTCGATGGAGAGGTAGCAAAAGAGCACCCTTATAATTGTGAGCATCACCATGATCAATATCAATGAAAGCAGGATGTAGGCTTTTACCTCCATCGTGAGGGGTCGAACCTGGGTAAAATCTCGCGTCTCTCGATTCTGACCAACCCCGTTCAATCTACTACCTAGTTGCGTTGGCCTCACGACTAAGTACTCACACTAGGACATCTGCCGTGACAAAACCACGACAGTTGGCGCCCACCATGGGGCCTGCGCACTGTGGTGTTGAGTTCTTGGAGGGATCTCTCCCAGGGGTCGAGAAGTTCGCAAATTTTCTGGATGAAGAAGGGCCAGTTGGAAAGGATCTGCATTAGCTTCGAGTTCATCAGTCCAGATTCATACTTTGTGAGATTTAAAGTTCAAGAAAATTAAGGTTGCGATCTGTTTGCTGCCAAAAGAAGTCATAAGTCACCAACACCATCGTCTTCCTCTATGGCCTATTTCGCCCCCGGCGTGTCAAGTTTCCGTCGGTAACCTCGCCAAAACTAGTACGGATTGGAGTCACCGTTTTCGTTTTGGTTCATCAAATTAACCATCAACAGCAAAGGAAAAAGTCAAAGAAAAGGAAAAAGGTAGATGGAAACTTCCCAAAGACACCTACGACCCGGACTCCTCCTCTGGCTAGGCTCTGAGTCGCTGGCCGCCTTAGCCCACCTCCGTCGTGGCCGGCGCGCCGAGCTGCCTCACCGCTACAGCCGTTCGGCCGGGGGACCAGCCGCAGCCGCCGTTGTCCGAGCCGCCACAGCAGCCGCGGATCCTGAGCTGCCTCAGATCCACTATGGCAGCGCACCAATCCCCCCTGGTTGAGCCGCTGCGCCTTCGCCCGGGGCCTCCTCTTCTCGCCACCCCGACGCGCTCCGCCTGGGCCTTGTGCTGCTCCGCCCATGCTTGGCCTCCCTCGCCACCGCCTGAGATGCCCCATCGAGCCGCCCTGCGCCGTGAGCCGCCCGCCGCTGCGGGCCTGATTCCTCCACCGCTGCTGAGTCACCTTCGGGTCTCGTCGCTGCTAAGCCGCCATCGTGCTTGCCCCCCTTCCGATTCGCCTTCGAGACCAGACATTGCTGAGTCGCCTCCCGTCTGAGCCGCCTCCCATCTGAGTCGCCGTGAGCCACCTTGCGCCGCGAGCCTCCTCTGGCCGCGGCTGGCCTTGCGCCCCTGTGCTAAGTCGCCGGCACTTCTCCGCCTCCGCGGCCGAGCACCGAGCCGCCGGCCACTGCCCACCGCGTGCGTCGCCGTGGCTCAGCACACCTTTTGCCTGCTTCAGCCGTCTCCGCTTCGAGCAAGCTCTCTGCGGTTCTGTACTATGGCTGAGAAGAGGATGCGGCCGACCTGCTCAACTGACCGCAAAATACATGATACATCGATCATTATTGGGATTGAACAGTAAAAGAAAGAAGCAAACAACTTGTTCGTCAGGAAGGAGCAAAGCTCATGACATGATACGTCGATCATTATTGGCAACAGTTTAGCACCCGTGGTCATCTACTACTAGTAGTATGTGCACGCCTCTCAAGATCAAGTTGCTTTTCTCAAACTCATCAGATATCACGTGGTGGAGAAATCAGCACTACTGACTCATCAGATATCAGACCAGACGGAGTGCTAGATCCGCAGATTAGCACGTTCATGTTGCTGCTGGGCCTCCGTATCCCAGTTAAACTATGGACGTGCAAAGATCATCTATCATCCCAATGCACCAGGTGATATCCGTCTAATCTATTTTTATAAACATATTTATTCTTTCAAGAACAATACTCTCGCATGTATATTTTAAACACGCAGGGCAAGGATTCACTATAAATGTGACATCATATCATGGGTACGGAGCGCCCGACAGCACCATCTTACGACCAGCATCCGTCCGCGCGGCTTATGACCCAGCGACTGATTCGCTACACTTCTACCGTGAGCCGCCACACTTCTGCCGTGAGCCGCCTCTACTACAACATCTGGGTCTCACCTTGAGGCATCCGCGGTCTCACCTTGAGCCATTTTCGCCGCTACGAACCGCCGCTCCTGCCGAGGCTTTGAGAGAATTACTAAATTGTTATTGAAATTACTGGAGGTTATCCACATCCGTTATATACGGATCATCTATCGTCCAGACAAATTAGGTGAATCTTGTCCAGTCAATTTTTATTGATATGTTTTTATTCTTTAAAGAACAAGTACCCTAGCTTGTGATATTTTTTTATGCAGGATAATTGTTCACTTCAAGAGTGATGGTCGTGCCATGGATATATAGCTCACGCCATGATTATCATGCGCTAGCATCTGACCATGCCATGATGCTCGGTGAATATATGCGCAAACCGCCGCCTCTGTGGCCCAATTTACGTCAACATGACATGGATGATTCACCCGTCCGCGCGGCTCACCGCGCCTGCGATTGACTCGCCCATCCGCACTGGCTTACAACGCCACGGCCGACTCATCTGTCCGTGCCCGCGGCCGGCTCACCCATGTCCGTGCTGTCTCTGATGCTGCGGTCATCTTTACTGTCTGCCCCCGTGGTCTGGTCTACATCAACACACCGGAGCTGCACCTGTCTATATGAGCTGTTTAGTGAGCGCATGCAAGTTGATGCTCCTGCAGCCCAGTCTATTCCAACAACTCTTGAGCCAATGATATATTATCAGCTTCTTCCTGCACCAGATGGCTCAATGGACAGGCGCAGAAGTCGCTACCACCGCGTTTTGTTTAAACTTCAACAACCAGCTGGGATGAACCACTGGTCGGATTGCTGACACAAATCATACAGGGTCATTTATAACCCGCCACGGTCGACCTCAACCTTCCGTTATCAACGCTAAGGATATATAATGCGTGTTGCGAAGATCATCAACTCACCACTTTGCCTCCAGCTTCAAAACTTTCCAAGCATTCTGCTGTTTAAATATATGTCAGTTTATATCACGGTCAAATATGGAGAATCTCAAGCCAACTCCTCAAGTCGTCTTAAGACTCGGGGGCTACATGGACATGACTCAGCAAATGCTGCCAGTTTCAGCAAATTCAAGAACCCCGGGTCATTGGAGGAAAATAACCCGGTCTCGGGAGTTACTGCCTCATTGGTGAAAATTTAAAGGCCATCAGAAATATTTCCGGCTTAAAAAGGGCCTGGCAAAAAGCTCCAGTTCAATGGAAGAGTTCTGGGTTATCAAAAGAAATTTCGGCTCAGAATCCGGTCCAACGTCTGGTTCAAGAAGAATACATCTCTCGCAAGTTCAAGGTTTCAGAAAAGTTAAAGGTTACCGAAGAGAACTTGCTGCCATGATGCGTGGTTCAAACATGGGTATCCTGCTTTATGGACTTATCTTATTATAATCAATATAATAAAGTCGGCATCCCTAATAATTCAAGGCCTCTGTCGTTTCATTTCTAAGCATCTGAGTCTTTATTATTTGTTCATAAGGTCACTTGGGGGCTTCCAACCCACCGGGTTTAGCTTTCATACCCTTTTGACTAGGCGTGAATGCCGAATCCCGAGTTATCCTGCCTGTATGCACGATGCTACTCCGCCAGGTAATCCTGAATGACCTGCCGTACTCTTAACAGTCATTCTTTTTCAAGACCTTGAACTCGTTAAGGTTAAAACAATGGTTTGTCATGTGAGGGCCGGCTTACGGTGAGCAAGGATTAACTCAGTGGCTGTGCGGCCCATGAAAGAACTGGGTTATAAGGCTGTGCGGCCTATGAAAGCACTTGAATTTTTTCTTCTGAATATTTTGGATTTGTATCCTTTAAAGATTTTTTTTGCTAAAGTGTGGTTTTTACAATTCAGGCCATGCATCCCTGATTATATGACTCATATTTGAGCACTTTGGGTTTGGTAACCCGCCCTGGCTATGGACTTTAAATCGCCAGCAGGCTTTATTGGAGTCAGGCGCTTGCAAATCTTTGGGTTGTCACCCTCACTGGATATGGCGATGTAAGCCGGTAGTATGAGCCAATTTTACAGGTATGTTTTTAATTGTTATAAGAATATGCGAGGTTTGATAACCCACCCCGGCTTTTTACTTTAAGTCGCCAGTATATTTTGGCTTCGATGGTCTTAATTCTAGTCTTTTCCATAATTGCATAAGAATATATTATGTTTGGGTTGTTACCCGCCCTGGTTTTTGACGTTAAGTCACAAGGGCATATGTTGTTTAAACTTTGTGCAAGACATGCAGAGCTATGGTTAAGTTTAAGCCCATCATCAAAGATTAAAATTGGTGTTTCAAAAGGGTTATCAGTTCTTGATTTTTACAAAGGCTATAAGCCACCGGGTTGCATCCCGGAGTACAATGGATGCGCATTAAGTCGCCATCGGCCAAGAGCCGCCGGGTATTTAACTCTGGATTTACTTGTCAACAGATAAAGTATTCAAATCTTTAATAGCCAAAACTGGCTTGATTTTCATTATGGTATTGAATGATTGAGGTTTTCATACCGGATTACGTTATTCAAATCTTTAATAGCCAAACTTGGCTGGATTTTCATTATGGTTGTTATAACCAGTATTGAATGATTGAGGTTTTCCAATCGGGTTCTATTATTCAAATCTTTAATAGCCAACATGGCTGGATTTTTATTATGGTTATCAATAACCAGTATTATGATTGAGGTTTTCAAAAGCCGCTTCAGAGCAATGTCTATTATTTCTTCATCCAAGAGTACCTGTTCACAATAGAGAGCATGGTTCAATATTGATATGCAAAGGCTTTCAGCAACATCATCCAGACAATGGATATGGTTTTATTTAGTCCCGAGTCGCTGCAGGCATATAACCCGGCACTTGGGGGCTATATTATTCAAATCAAGATTACATCGAGTATGCAAGTCCCATGCCACTGCAAGCATGCACCATGGCACTTGGGGGCTAATGCAAAGTCATTTTAACTCACCTCATTGAAGACCCGACCCATCACATAATGATGAGCCGGCCCTTGGGGGCTACTAATTGCTCCTGTCAAAGGTAACCCGAAACTTGGGAGCTACATCATATGGTGTTATTTTTTGAAGTACATGTAAAGTCCCAGCTCAGTATTATCTTACTGAGCCAGCCCTTGGGGGCTACACATTGCTACTCAAAGTTCACATAATCAGATCTACAAAGTCCCTGCGCATTATTACATAACGACCCGGCACTTGGGGGCTACACATGGGAAGTTCAAAATGTGCAGTTTATGATTGGCAACTTACGTGAACAACCCGGCTTTCTCCAAAGTTGCAGCATTTATATTAAAGCAAGTCTTAAGCTATCACTATGTTCTCCTATCAAGACTTGGGGGCTACAGGTGATATGCATATAAGGGAGGAACATCTTCAAATTCTCAGTTTTGAGCAAACCAGAAAGCGAGCACCAAGTCATCACAAGATTGACCAGGGCTGACAAAATCCGGACTGTGAGGATTCATCTTATAAGGATTTGGCCTGGAAAACTCAGGAAGATAAATTACATAACCCGGCGTTGGCAAAAATCATGACCCGGCGTCTATAACAGTCATGACCTAGAATCATCAGTTTTTATAACCCGGCAATTTTGGAAATCATAACTCGGCAAGCTCTACATCTTCAAACCGGCTGAATATCAGTTGAATATTTCAAGACCAATATTTTTGTCAAGTCAGAGCATTGGAGGCCGACTCAAATGGATTCTTTTTTACAATATTTTTCTACAAGCAAATTGACTATGAAGTTGGCCTATTGACCCGGACTTTCCAGAGAAGGAAATGACAAGGATTTAAGAATGAACAGAAGCCGACTCAGAAGAATGTTTGACCCAGCGCACAACCTGTCAAATTTGTTCTTGTGTTTATTTTGCAGGATGAGTTTAACATGGATAAATCCAAATTAAACTAGGGGCTAATGTCGGGGATATAGCCCGCGGTGTAACCCGGCCGGATGTATGACCCGGTTGGAGCTTGTCGACTCACTGGTAACCCGCCCGGGCCTTGCAACTCACGGGTAACCCGCCCAAGCTTTGCGACTCATTAGTGACCCGGCGGGCGGGTTAGACAGATGACAAGGCCCAAGGCCCAGAAGGCGACTTACGAGAAGACCGGGTCTTGGTATGGTATCCAGTGGGCCGGCTTGTGAAGAAAGGCATAAGGAATATTTCCCTTACAAGGGAAGCAAGACTAGGATTTCACTTGTAATAGAATAGTCCTAATCCTACTAGGACTCCATATGTAACCCGCACCTCCAACTTATATAAGGAGGGGCAGGGCACCGCAAGAAGGGGGGAAGACAGACAAGTTAATAGCTCTCGATGGAGAGGTAGCGAAAGAACACCCTTGTAATCGTGAGCATCACCATGATCAATATCAATGAAAGCAGGATGTAGTCTTTTACCTCCACCGTGAGGGGCCGAACCTGGGTAAAATCTCGCGTCTCTCGATTCTGACCAACCCCGTTCAAGCTACTACCTATTTGCATTGGCCTCACGACTAAGTCCTCACACTAGGACATCTGCCGTGACAAAATCATGACAGTTGGCGCCCACCGTGGGGCCTGCGCATGGTGGTGTTGAGTTCTTGGAGGGATCTCTTCCAGGGGTCAAGAAGTTCGCAAATTTTCTGGATGAAGAAGGGCCAGTTGGAAAGGATCTGCATCAGCTTTGAGTTCATCAGTCTAGATTCATAGTCTGTGAGATTTAAAGTTCAAGAAAATTAAGGTTGCGATCTGTTTGCTGCCAAAAGAAGTCATAAGTCACCAACACCATCGTCTTCCTCTGTGGCCTATTTCGCCCCCAGTGTGTCAAGTTTTCGTCGATAACCTCGCCAAAACCAGTATGGATTGGAGTCGCCATTTTCATTTTGGTTCATCAAATTAACCATCAACAGCAAAGGAAAAAGTCAAGGAAAAGGAAAAAGGCAGATGGAAACTTCCCAAAGACACCTACAACCCGGACTCCTCCTCTGGCTGGGCTCCAAGTCGCTAGCCGCCTCAGCCCACCTCCATCGTGGCTGGCGCGCCGAGCCGCCTCACCGCTACAGCCGTTCGGCCAGGGGACCAGCCGCAGCCGCCGTCGTCTGAGCCGCCGCAGCAGCCGCGGATCCCGAGCCGCCTCGGATCCACTGTGGCAGTGCACCAATCCCATTAGTTGAGCCGCTGCGCCTTCACCCGGGGCCTCCTCATCTCGCCGCTTCAAGTCACCCCGACGCGCTCCGCCTGGGCCTTGTTCTGCTCCGCCCACGCTTGGCCTCCCTCGCCGCCGCCTGAGACGCCCCGTCGAGCCGCCCTGCGCCGTGAGCCGGCCGCCGCTGCGGGCCTGATTCCTCCACCGCTGCTGAGTCACCTTCGGGTCTCGCCGCTACTGAGCCGCCATCGCGCTCGCCCCCCTTCCGATTCACCTTTGGGACTAGACGTTGCTGAGTCGCCTCCTGTCTGAGCCGCCTCCCTTCTGAGTCGCCGTGAGCCACCCTGCGCCGTGAGCCTCCTCTGTCCGCGGCTGGCCTCGCGCCCCTGTGCTAAGTCGCCAGCACTTCTCCGCCTCCGCGGCCGAGCACCGAGCCGCCGGCCACTGCCCACTGCGTGCGTCGCCATGGCTCAGCACGCCTTTTGCCTGCATCAGCCGTCTCCGCTTCGAGCAAGCTCTCTGCGGTTCTGTACTATGGCTGAGAAGAGGATGCGGCCGACCTGCTCAACTGACCGCAAAAGACATGATACATCGATCATTATTGGGATTGAACAGCAAAAGAAAGACGCAAACAGCTTGTTCGTCAGGAAGGAGCAAAGCTCATGACATGATACGTCGATCATTATTGGCAACAGTTTAGCACCCGTGGTCATCTACTAGTAGTAGTATGTGCGCGCCTCTCAAGATCAAGTTGCTTTTCTCAAACTCATCAGAGATCATGTGGTGGAGAAATCAGCACTACTGACTCATCAGATATCAGACCAGACGGAGTGCTAGATCCGCAGATTAGCACGTTCACGTTGCTGCTGGGCCTCCGTATCCCAGTTAAACTATGGACGCGCAAAGATCATCTGTCGTCCCAATGCACCAGGTGATATCCGTCTAATCTATTTTTATAAACATATTTATTCTTTCAAGAACAATACTCTCGCATGTATATTTTAAACGTGCAGGGCAAGGATTCACTATAAATGTGACATCATATCACGGGTACAGAGCGCCCGACATCACCATCTTGCGACCAGCATCCGTCCGCGCGGCTTATGACCCAGCGACTGATTCGCTACACTTCTGCCATGAGCCGCCACACTTCTGCCGTAAGCCGCCGTACTTCTGCCGTGAGCCGCCTCTACTTCAACATCCGGGTCTCACCTTGGGGCACCCGCGGTCTCACCTTGAGCCGTTTTCGCCGCTACGAACCGCCGTTCCCGCCGAGGCTTTAAGAGATTGACTAAATTGTTATTGAAATTACTGGAGGTTATCCACATCCGTTATATACTGATCATCTATCGTCCAGACAAATCAGGTGAAATTTGTCCAGTCAATTTTTATTGATATGTTTTTATTCTTTAAAGACCAAGTACCCTAGCTTGTGATATATTTTTATGCAGGACAATTGTTCACTGGAAAAGTGATGGTTGTACCATGGATATATAGCTCACGTCATGATTATCATGCGCTAGCATCTGACCATGCCATGATGCTCGGTGAATATATGAGCAAACCGCCGCCTCTGCGGCCCAATTTATGTCAACACGACACGGATGATTCGCCCGTCCGCGCGGCTCACCGCGCCTGCGATTGACTCGCCCATCTGCACCGGCTTACAACACCACGGCTGACTCATCTGTCCGTGCCCATGGCCGGCTCGCCCGTGTCCGTGCTATCTCTGATGCCGCGGTCGTCTTTACTGTCCGCCCTCGTGGTCTGGTCTACATCAACACACTGGAGCTGCACCTATCTGCATGAGCTGTTTAGTGAGCGCATGCAAGTTGATGCTCCTGCAACCCGGTCTATTCCATCAACTCTTGAGCCAATGATATATTATCAGCTTCTGCCTACACCAGATGGCTCAATGGACAGGCGCAGAAGTCACTACCACTGCGTTTTGTTTGAACTTCAACAACCAGCTAGGATGAACCACTGGTCGGATTGCTGACACAAATCATACATGGTCATTTATAACCCGCCACGGTCGACCTCAACCTTCCGTTATCAACGCTAAGGATATATAATGCGTGTTGCGAAGATCATCAACTCGCCACTTTGCCTCCAGCTTCAAAACTTTCCAAGCATTCTGCTATTTAAATATATGCCGGTTTATATCACGGTCAAATATGGAGAATCTCAAGCCAACTCCTCAAGTAGTCTTAAGACTCGGGGGCTACATGGACATGACTCAGCAAATGCTGCCAGTTTCAGCAAATTCAAGAACCCCGAGTCATTGGAGGAAAATAACCCGGTCTCGGGAGTTACTGCCTCATTGGTGAAAATTTAAAGGCCGTCAGAAATATTTCCGGCTAAAAAAGGGCCTGGCAAAAAGCTCCGGTTCAATGGAAGAGTTCTGGGTTATCAAAAGAAATTCTGGCTCAGAATCCAGTCCAACGTCTGGTTCAAGAAGAATACATCTCTCGCAAGTTCGAGGTTTCATAAAAATTAAAGGTTACCGAAGAGAACTTGCTGCCATGATGCGCGGTTCAAACATGGGTATCCTACTTTATGGACTTATCTTATTATGATCAATATAATAAAGCCGGCATCCCTGATAATTCAGGGCCTCTGTCGTTTCATTTCTAAGCATCTGAGTATTTATTATTTGTTCATAAGGTCACTTGGGGGCTTCCAACCCGCCGGGTTTAGCTTTCATACCCTTTTGACCAGGCATGAATGCCGAATCCCGAGTTATCCTACCTGTATGCATGATGCTACTCCGCCAGGTAATCCTGAATGACCAGCCGTACTCTTAACAGTCAATCTTTTTCAAGACCCTGGACTCGTTAAGGTTAAAACGGCGGGTTGTCATGTGAGGGCCGGCTTATGGTGAGCAAGGATTAACTCAGTGCCTGTGCGGCCCATGAAAGCACTTGGGTTTTAAGGCTGTGCGGCCTATGAAAGCACTTGAATTTTTTCTTCTGAATATTTTGGATTTGTATCCTTTAAAGAATTTTTTCTGCTAAAGTGCGGTTTTTACAATTCAGGCCATGCAGCCCTGATTATATGACTCATATTTGAGCACTTTGGGTTTGGTAACCCGCCCTGGCTATGGACTTTAAATCGCCAGCAGGCTTTATTGGAGTCAGGCGCTCGCAAATCTTTGGGTTGTCACCCTCACTGGATATGGTGATGTAAGCCGGCAGTATGAGCCAATTTTACAGGTATGTTTTTAATTGTTATAAGAATATGCGAGGTCTGATAACCCGCCCCAGCTTTTGACTTTAGGTCGCCAGTATATTTTGGTTTCGATGGTCTTAATTCTAGTCCTTTCCATAATTACATAAGACTATATTATGTTTGGGTTGTTACCCGCCCTGGTTTTTGACGTTAAGTCGCCAGGGCATATGTTGTTTAAACTTTGTGCAGGACATGCAGAGCTATGGTTAAGTTTAAGCCCATCATCAAAGATTAAAATTGGTGTTTCAAAAGGGTTATCAGTTCTTGATTTTTACAAAGGCTATAAGCCGCCGGGTTGCATCCCGGAGTACAATGGATGCGCATTAAGTCACCATCGGCCAAGTGCCACCGGGTATTTAACTCTGGATTTACTTGTCAACAGATAAAGTATTCAAATCTTTAATAGCCAAACCTGGCTGGATTTTCATTATGGTATTGAATGATTGAGGTTTTCATACCGGATTACGTTATTCAAATCTTTAATAGCCAAACTTGGCTGGATTTTCATTATGGTTGTTATAACCAGTATTGAATGATTGAGGTTTTCCAATCGGGTTCTATTATTCAAATCTTTAATAGCCAACATGGCTGGATTTTTATTATGGTTATCAATAACCAGTATTATGATTGAGGTTTTCAAAAGCCGCTTCAGAGCAATGGCTATTATTTCTTCATCCAAGAGTACCGGTTCACAATAGAGAGCATGGTTCAATATTGATATGCAAAGGCTTTCAGCAACATCATCCGGACAATGGATATGGTTTTATTTAGTACCGAGTCGCTGCAGGCATATGACCCGGCACCTGGGGGCTATATTATTCAAATCAAGATTACATCGAGTATGCAAGTCCCATGTCACTGCAAGCATGCACCATGGCACTTGGGGGCTAATGCAAAGTCATTTTAACTCGCCTCATTGAAGACCCGACCCATCACATAATGATGAGCCAGCCCTTGGGGGTTACTAATTGCTCCTGTCAAAGGTAACCCGAAACTTGGGAGCTACATCATATGGTGTTATTTTTTGAAGTACATGTAAAGTCCCAGCTCAGTATTATCTTACTGAGCCAGCCCTTGGGGGCTACACATTGCTGCTCAAAGTCCACATAATCAGATCTACAAAGTCCCTGCTCATTATTACATAATGACCCGACACTTGGGGGCTACACATGGGAAGTTCAATATGTGCAGTTTATGATTGGCAACTTATATGAACAACCCGGATTTCTCCAAAGTTGCAGCATTTATATTAAAGCAAGTCTTAAGCTATCACTACGTTCTCCTCTCAAGACTTGGGGGCTACAGGTGATATGCATATAAGGGAGTAACATCATCAAATTCTCAGTTTTGAGCAAACCAGAAAGCGAGCACCAAGTCATCACAAGATTGACCCGGGCTGAGAAAACCCGGACTGTGAGGATTCATCTTATAAGGATTTGGCCTGAAAAACTCAGGAAGATAAAATACATAACCTGGTGTTGGCAACAATCATGACCCGGCGTCTATAACAGTCATGACCCGGAATCATCAGTTTTTATAACCCGGCAATTTTGGAAATCATAACTCGGCAAGCTCTACATCTTCAAACCGGCTGAATGTCAGTTGAATATTTCAAGACCAATATTTTTGTCAAGTCAGAGCATTGGAGGCCGACTCAAATGGATTCTTTTTTACAATATTTTTCTACAAGCAAATTGACTATGAAGTTGGCCTATTGACCCGGACTTTCCAGAGAAGGAAATGACAAGGACTTAAGAATGAACAGAAGCCGGCTCAGAAGAATGTTTGACCCGACGCACAACCTGTCAAATTTGTTCTTGTGTTTATTTTGCAGGATGAGTTTAACATGGATAAATCCAAATTAAACTGGGGGCTAATGTCGGGGATATACCCCGCGGTGTAACCCGGCCGGATGTATGACCCGGTTGGAGCTTGGCGACTCACTGGTAACCCGCCCGGGCCTGGCGACTTACGGGTAACCCGCCCGAGCTTTGCGACTCATTAGTGACCCGCCAGGCAGGTCAGACAGGCGACAAGGCCCAAGGCCCAGAAGGCGACTTACGAGAAGACCGGCTCTTGGTACGGTATCCAGTGGGCTGGCTTGCGAAGAAATGCATAAGGAATATTTCCCTTACAAGGGAAGCAAGACTAGGATTCCACTTGTAATAGAATAGTCCTAACCCTACTAGGACTCCATATGTAACCCGCCCCTCCAACTTATATAAGGAGGGGCAGGGCACCCCAAGAAGGGGGGAAGACAGACAAGTCAATAGCTCTCGATGGAGAGGTAGCAAAAGAGCACCCTTGTAATCGTGAGCATCACCGTGATCAATATCAATGAAAGCAGGATGTAGGCTTGTGCCTCCACCGTGAGGGGCCGAACCTGGGTAAAATCTCGCGTCTCTCGATTCTGACCAACCCCGTTCAAGCTACTACCTAGTTGCGTTGGCCTCACGACTAAGTCCTCACACTAGGACATCTGCCGTGACAAAACCACGACATTCTCCACTTGTATCTTCCTCCTCATCATCAGAGGGGTACTCTTCATGTGCCAGCAAGCCCTTTGGAGGAGTCTTTTTGGTGAAGTTGTTCTTGCTAGGGAAAGACTTGGCTTTGTCTCTGTGAATGAGTTTGCCACCATTGTCTTCCCTCTTCTCGTAAGGGCACTCCGCCACAAAGTGACTCACATTACCGCAATTGTAGCAAGTCCTTACTTGTTGCTTGTTCTTTGACCCACTTGATTTGTTCGTGGTGAAGTTGGGCCTTGAGTTCCTCTTGTTGCTCCAAAATTGCCTTGACGCAAGAGCCATGTGCTCATGGTAAGCATACTTGGTGTCCTCGGGGCAACACTCCTCTTCTTCTTCCGGAATGGCCTTGGCCTTCAAAGCAAGGGTGGATGAGCTCTTCTTTGACCGGACACGAGCAAGATCATTGTCGACGGTCTTGTTCATGATGTTCATGGCAATAAACTCATCCAACACTTCACTAGAGGTTAAAGTGTGAAAATCCGGCCTTTGACGAATCACGGAAGACATGGCCTTGTTGAATGGCATGATGGCCTTGAGAAACTTGCGCTTGATCCAATTATCATCCGTATCCTTGCTCCCATGATCTTGGAGAGCAATCGCAAGAGTCGTCACCCTCCGGTAGAGATCACATGGATCCTCATCTTCTAGCATCACAAATTCATCGGCCTCATCAAGGACCACTTCAAAGTTGGACCGTTGGATGCTTGAGCTCCCCTTGTACAGAGACACGATGTGTTCCCAACAATCCTTTGCACGAGTGAAGGGACGTAAGTGGGATAGATCTTCGGGAGGAATGACATCTTGAAGGATGAACAAAGCGGAATGATTGTATTGATTGTCCACTTCTTCTCTTGGGGTGAAGTTGTTTGGATCATGTGGGTAGAAGCCTTGCTCAATGATTCACCAAAGATTTGTTGAACTATGATTCAAATGAGACTTGATGCGAAAAACCCAATTAGCAAAATCAGCCTTAACAAGCTTAGGAGGAGGACCAAGATTATTGATGCATGGTGTAGGGATCGATCCTCCATAGACCGGGGGAGGGGAAACCAAGGCACAGGTTCCCGTCTGATTCTTGTCGTGAGGGGAAGAAACATGAGTGCCTTTAGCCACTTCCTTAGCGGAATTGGCCTCTGACTCCGATGCGGTGGGATTAACCACAAGAAAAGGATCAGGAGAAGGTTTCATCCCCTTAAGCAATTCTTTAAGCATGGACTTGACTTCGGTCATCATAGACATCTTAAGTGAAGCCATAGCTTCATTTAAGTCGTCTCGTGTGATCGAAGTCAACTCCACGGCCTCGGGCACTTCCTCCCTGGTGTCAACCATACTCTTCGGGTGGTGAAACCCTTAATAAAGAGACGAGGCTCTGATACCAATTGAAAGGATCGATATGGTTGACTAGAGGGGGGGGGGGTGAATAGGCAACTACCAATTTTTAGCTTTTCTTCACAAATTAGGTTTAGCAACAAATAGGTTGTCTAGATGTGCAACTAGGTGAGCAACCTATATGATGTGAATAACAACAACAACAACAACAACAACAACAAGAGCAAGCAAGAATACAACACAAGTAAAGCTTGCTCAAAGTAAAGGTAAGAGATAACCACAAGTGGAGCCGGTGAAGATGAGGATGTGTTACCGAAGTTCCTTCCCTTTTAGGGGAAGTACGTCTTCGTTGGAGCGATGTGGAGGCACAATGCTCCCCAAGAAGCCACCAGGGCCATGATACGTCTCCAACGTATCTATAATTTTTGATTGTTCCATGCTGTTATATTATCATTCTTGGATGTTTTACAATCATTTTATAGCAACTTTATATCATTTTTTGGGACTAACCTATTGACATAGTGCCCAGTGCCAGTTGCTATTTTTTTGCTTGTTTTTTACTTCACAGAAAATCAATACCAAACGGAGTCCAAATGTAGCGAAACTTTTTGGAGAATTTTTCTGGACCATAAGACACAAGATGGGCCAAAGAAGTACCAGAGGGGTGCCCCGAGGGGGGCACAACCCACCTGGGCGCGCCTGGGGGCCCAGGCGCGCCTGGTGGGTTGTGCCCACCTCGGTGGCCTCCCACACCGCCTCTTTGCTTTATAAATACCCCAATATTCCAGAAACCCTAGGAGAGTCAACGAAAATCAATTCCAGCCGCCGCAAGTTCCAGAACCACCAGATTCAATCTAGACACCATCACGGAAGGGTTCATCATCCTCATTGGTGCCTCTCCGATGATGCGTGAGTAGTTCATTGTAGACCTACGGGTCCGTAGTTAGTAGCTAGATGGCTTCCTCTCTCTCTTTTGATTCTCAATACAATGGTCCCTTGGAGATCTATTTGATGTAACTCTTTTTGCGGTGTGTTTGTTGGGATCCGATGAACTTTGAGTTTATGATCAGATCTATGTTTTTATCCATGGAAGTTATTTGAGTCTTTTGATCTCTTATATGCATGCTTACTTATAGCCTCGTATTTCTTCTTCGAATCTTTGGTTTAGTTAGGCCAACTAGATCGATTTTTCTTGCCATGGGAAGAGGTGCTTTGTGATGGGTTCGATCTTACGGTGCTTGATCCCAGTGACAGAAGGGGAACCGACACGTATGTATCATTGCTATTAAGGATAACAAGATGGGGTCTATTTCTACATAAATAGATCTTGTCTACATCATGTCATCATTCTTATTGCATTACTCCATTTCTCCATGAACTTAATACACTAGATGCATGCTGGATAGCGGTCGATGTGTGGAGTAATAGTAGTAGATGCAGGCAGGAGTCGGTCTACTAATCTTGGACGTGATGCCTATATAATGATCATTGGCTGGATATCATCATGATTATTTGAAGTTCTATCAATTGCCCAACAGTAATTTGTTTACCCGCCGTATGCTATTTTTCTCGAGAGAAGCCACTAGTGAAATCTATGGCCCCTGGGTCACTTCTTTATTATATTTGCCTTTGAGATCTATTTTTATTTGCTTTTATTTTCAGATCTATATTTCCAAAAACACAAAAATACCTTGCTGCAATTTATTATTATTTATTTTATCTCGCGTTCCCGCGAGATCTATTTATCCAATCTACTATAATTTTACCTATCTTTTTACCCGTGAGGGATTGACAACCCCTCTCTTAAGTCGGGTTGCAAGTATTTGTTCTTTGTGTGCAGGAGCCGTTCACATGGTGTTGCGTGGTTCTCCTACTGGTTCGATAACCTTGGTCTCATCACTGAGAGAAATACCTACCATAGCTGTGCTGCATCATCCCTTCCTCTTTGGGGAAATACCGACATAGTTCAAGCCGCATCAAAAGGAATTTCTGGCGCTGTTGCCGAGGAGACATCATCAACATCTACCAGGTTCCTAATGACAAATCTCATCTCCTTGCAATTTACAATATTTGCCATTTGCCTTTCGTTTTCATCTCCCCCACTTCACAAAATTTGCCATTTTATTCGCCCTTTTTTCGTTCGTTGTTTTTCTCGTCAAATCTATCTTTCTGCTTGTGATCTTGTTGCTATGACTAGCATGACTACTCCTCCTTTGTCATAGGATGAAGTTTTATACTTCAAACAGAGACAAGGAGAAAATTGTGACGACCCCGGCTTAATCGTGCACTAATCATACACGCAAATGCACACGATCAAGCCTAAGGACTCACTTGAAGATATCACAACACAACTCTAAAACATAAACAAAATCATACAAGCATTTATTACAAGCCAGGGCCTCGAGGGCTCGAATACAAAGCTTGATGACAACAAGCAATAGCGGAAGCGTTAGATATCTGTGTACAGATATAAAACAGAAAACAGAGAAGCCTTTAGAAAGGCGGGACAAAAATAAAACACTACGATTGAAAGGCGCAGGCCTCCTGCCTGGGACCCTCCGTTCCTACTCCTGGACGTCAGCCAACTTGTAGAAGGTTCCACCCTCGGGGAAGTAGTGGAAGTCATCGGTGGGGCAGCTGTCTCAGGGGCTCCGTCAGTTGGTTGCATCAATTGAAAATGGTGGAAAAAGAAAGTAAAGCAACCGTGAGTACTCATTCGAAGTACTCAGCAAGCCAAGGATCTACACTACATATGCAACATTATCAAAGAGAGGCTGTATTAGTGGACTGGGCTGCAGAAATGCTAGAATAGAGGGGGAAAACCTAGTCCTAGCGAAGACTAGCATCTTATGCATCTTCATCGGTCTTGCAGCATTAGAAGAGTGCAGATCAGCATAATGTAAAGTAGTAATAGTATCAAGTAACAGTCTCGCCTAGAGATCCTTCCTCGACTCCCTGCGAGAAAGCGATCCCAGAGCCACATATCTAGGTATCATCTCAAGTTCTAGCTGTATCGATCGGGATACAACTCCGAGTGTCCTTTACCGTAGGACCGGCTATCGATAGTTGTGTTCTTCCCTGCAGGGGTGCACCAACTTACCCACCACGCTCGATTAACTCCGGCCGGACACACTTTCCTGGGTCATGCCCGGCCTCGGCCAAACGATACACCGCAACCCTACCTACAGCTCAGCAGAGAGGTCCTCGCCGGTCTACCTCCTAAGCGCAAGGGGGTCTTGGGCCATCGCCCCTCGCCCTCTGGGTCGTTGTGTGCAGGGTGGATACCAGCACCGCCTCGAAAGGCCGGTACGATCCGACCGTGCCACAAAGCTGAACTGGACGTCTGACAGAGCTTTCGGCTGATGTTACGATGTAGAACGCCCATACTATGCCCACGTGATGGTTAGTGCTATCAGGCCAGAGGCCTGCTCGGATCAAATATCCAAATCGTTAGGACTAGGGGCTTGCGGAAACGAGCAGAGACTCACGAAAGATGTGACCCCGTCGCCCTGTCTCGAGGACTTGCTGCAAGGGCTAAGAATGCCCGGCCGCGCCTCATAGAATAACTCACGGGTATCTATCCATCATTCGCGGGTACCCCTCAGGGTCGACCCACCTTTCCAAATATCATTATCAACAGTAATGTAAGGCATCCGTGAGGCTATCATATCAAGAGAAATCCGAGGCATCACCCTCGTTGGACTCCCACCTGATGTAAAATCAAGGTGGACGTAGGAGGAATCACCCTCGAGGTCCACGCTTGAGGTGTTGCACGACTTCGTCATTATCGGGGGTGGTGTAGGAGGTATCACCCTCGCTTACCACGACCGATCAACTAACCTACAAGGTTATCATCAGAAGTGCTGACGAGGTATCACCCTCGGCACTCGATAGTAACCCAGTAGTGTCGAGCAACTAAGGGGAAAGTGAGGTGCGGTGCCGGGGTCTGGTCTTCGATCCCATTGATCGGGTCTTCTGATACTCCAGCGGGGCAGTCGGGATAAAGTGGGGTCTCTGATGGGTCTCTACCCAGTCTATTCTAAACAGTTTAGGATAACAGTAAGGTATCAACAGCAGGTTACAATAAACAGGCTATGCAACAGATATAGGATAGCAGTAACAGTAGCAAATTCTAATGCAAGCATGAGAAAAATAGAATAGGCGATATCGGGATGATCAAAGGGGGGGCTTGCCTGGTTGCTTTGCAGACAAAAGTGGATCTTCTACGGTGAGGTAGTCATCCACCGGATCATCAGCGCTCTCGCGGTCTATCGGGGAGAAGAGGGGGAGAAGAAACAATATAAATACATGACAACAATAACAATCACATAGCAAGGCACGGTAATACGCAGTGCAGGGGTGTCCTAGTGCTAGGCTAAGTGCTACGAACGAAGTGGGAATTTACCGGGAAAGTTTTCCCAGTTCCGGACGTCTGTTAGACAGATGAAGCGGAGGGAACGGTTCCATGTTCAGGTAGTTAGAGGCATGTGAGAGATAAACGGAGAGCGTTTCGGATTCGTCTCGTCGTTCTGAGCAACTTTCATGTATAAAGTTTTTTCATCCGGGTTACGGATAATTTCCTACGAATTTTGCAAGTTTTAACAATATTCTGAAAATACTGGATTTTATTATTAAATCGAAAACAGTGGCTGAATTGCTAGATGCACACGGTGCAGTGCACCCACTGGTGCACTAGGGGCTGACTGGTGGGGCCAGTGAGCTGAGTCAGCGCTGACTGAGCTCATCTTATCCAAAAGAACAGTGCAGGGGCCCCACTTGTCATTGACTTGACATTTTAACAGTGATTAATTTAAACCAGGGTTTAATTAGATGGGTGGGCCCCTGTGTCAGTGACTGTTTAGTGATTATATTAGTTAACAGACTGATTAGCAGTTTAATTAGTTTAGAATTTAACTAAACTACAGTGGGGTCCACATGTCAGTGGCCCACGATGCCCAGTCAGCAGGGTTGACCCAGTCAACCCTGACTGGTGGCCCCATTGGGCCCACGGGCAGTGTCACCGGGGCGGGCCCCGCCAGTGCCAACTCAGCGGAGTCGCCGGAGGAGCTCCGGCGAGCTTGCGCGCGGCGGCCGAACCACGGCGGGGGTCGGAATCGCGCTACGGTGCGTCATTTCGTGCGTTCCTGGTGGCGTTCGAAAGCTCGTAGCGTCGCGCGTCTTGTTGTGGTACTGGCCGGAGCTGGGATCGCCGGAAACGCTGCCGGCGGCGAGGTTGGCGGCAACGCATTTCGGGCGTGCCCGGACGCGGGGTTTTGAGGCGTTTTTCGAGCGGTTACGCGTCTTAGCGATCTTCTGCGGACGTCCGAAACACGACGGACATGGCAAAAAGGGCGCGGCTGGCTCTACGCTGGCAGTTCGCCGTCGGCGGCGGCAACCGGAGCTGCGGTACTGTGGCGGCTCCGCTCGAGTTCTGAGAAGAGCAACAGAGGGCGGGGGAGGAAGTAGGAGCTCACCGGGAGGCTACGTAAAGCCGGTGGAAGTTTAGGAGCAGCAGAGTTGGAAGCAGTCGACGGTGATCGCCGGAGATGCCGAAGACAGGGACGGCTCGATCCGCTGGCTCCAGTGCACCTCAGCTCTTGCCGTCGGTTGATTGAGGAAGAGGTGGTCGGCGGCGCACCACCCAGACACATCCGTCGGGTTCTGGAACACCGGTGGCCGCGAGTACTACGGTGGCGTGGCGACGGTGGCGCTCGGCCGCGCTGACAGAGAAGGGAGAAGTGGCGTGGGAGCGAGGGAGAAGATGGAAGAATGGGGGAGAGTGACCAGGGGGTCTAGGGGGAGTGGACGGGCTCGCCCTTATCCCCTCCAGCCTCCTGCCTAGTCGCGGTGGCGAGCAGCGAGCGGTGCGGCGAGCGCGGCCATGGAGACGGCGACATGGAGGAGGGAGTGTGTGGAGATGGGCTGGGCCGGCTCGGGCTGCAGGTGAGCGCCAGGTAAGCCTCTCCCTTTTCTATTTTTTTTCTTCTGTTTTCTCATTTATCCATTTAAATAGAGACAGAAAAAGAATACTTGAGGCCACCAAAAGAGTTGAGAAAAATGTGGAGTTTGGCCCATTAATTACTTTACATTACTAGGCATTGCCACAAATATTTTGGGAGCAAGATGAGTCCAAATGTATTTTTCATATTTGAAATAGCATTATAAAATGCTGGAATAGCACTGAATAAATTGCTACTGTCCATTTTAGCAAATAACAGAGGTTGTTGTCCTTAACAATTAATTGCTATGGATTATTTGCTAAGTGATGAACATTTTTGCAGCAACTTTGGTGCAACTTCATTTTGCACTTGTGATATGAATTAGAATTTGAATTTGTCTTTGACTTTGGACAAGTGGCAGAATGGCATGATGATGATGACTTGGCAATGTCAGAGGGTGATCACTGTAGGGTGATGCTGGGGATGTTACAAATCTCCTCCACTACAAGAAATCTCGTCCCGAGATTTAAGTGGGGAAGTAAAGGGAAACTTCGGGAAATCGAACCTTTGCGAGGTCAATTATCTGGTGGACAAATTAGGGAAGGTGGTAGAAGTATCTCTCGAGTTGAAACTTAGGAAAACATCGAGAGCAACGTATGAGGGTACGATAAGAAGTATCAAGCGAATGGACATTCGATCGATAGCTGAACAGAGTGTGAGAAGGGGTTCAGAGCATCGGGAATAGATCACCTCTCGGAGAGTGGCTCGTGATATCACACAAAACCAAGGGCTTAGGATACTTCGAAATCAAGGATATACAGGAGAGTCAGGTTTCAATCCTGTGGAACTATGGGTTATGGGCCCACCGTGTGAGTTAAAAGCAGGAAGGGTGCTATCGTTTGCACAGTCAAGATAGCAAGGCAGGTCAGAGGACAACCTGTCAGTTATGTCGGTGTCAACATCGGTACCAAGGGCGAGGGACGAAGAGAACCATTTTCCTGCTCGCTAATACGAGGCGGACCAATAGGCAAAGTTCTCGTCCATCGGGGGTTTCCGGAATGCCATCAACATTAGTAGGAGGGTCGTACTGACAGAGTTGCAGACCGAGGTATTTTCATAAGCAGAGAGCTAATACTGCTTAGTTCATATAAAACACAAGAAAGGTTAGTCAAACCAATAGAAAGGAAAAATGATTAATTGATTATTCAAATTAACCCATGGGAAGGAAAATGTGTTTACACACAAGAACTAGGAGTATATCATTTCCCAAGGAAAAGTGGAGCATGATATACATGACAGGATAGCTAGTTCCAAATCATTTAGATAAAGAGACGAGGAAATTCATGAAGTTCCCCATACAATGGTGTCTGGATATCTGATCAAGAAACATGTAGCATTGCGCTTCCACTGTTCTTTTTGATACTCAGAATACCACAATCATGCTTCGAGGTAGCAATATTATGGTATTTCAGGTAAAGGGTTGGATCTGAGGAGCACAAGGGATACGAAGGATCAATTCATTAACAAGGAACTCGATATATGAGCAAAACATCTTCAGGTTAGTGTCGGAGGAAGTCAAGGATGTGGTCGATGATAACACAAATCATCGAGGGGCAAGGGTGATATTTCTCACAATTAACACGATTGACATCTCAGAAGGAGTCAAAATGTTAACGTTGATCACGACACATTTGTCGAGGGGTTTCAAGAAGATGTTATCGGTCAGCGACGACATCAAGCAAAAGGAATGCCGTAGCGAAAGGTTATTAGAACCACGGATGCGACACAAGCTCGAAGTCAAACTTGTTGTTCGAGGTGAAGTGATAAGATGAGGAAGATCGACGTAAGCTCAGCTCATCGTCGAAAGTTGCTCTGGCATAAGGGCCAGGTAGCACAGTTAGAAGTTGGCACGATAAAGATATAGCCGATCAGGATAGAAAGGATGGAATGGAATATTATTCCGATAAGAGTTCACAAGGGGTGGTGCAATGACACAACATCCTTGAGATAAGAGGTAGCAATACTCGAAGGTAAAGCAGATTAGAGGTTGGACGGCGTATTGATCTGCAGAAGACAAGTGTTTTAACTTGTCCGGGAAATGGTATCAAGGAGAAGTATGGGCGGAACCACGATTGCAAATGATCAATTCACAGATTCAAGATGAAGTTGTACCAGGGAAATATTTATTTAAGAGAAGCTTCCATGATAAGTTCTGCATCGTGTCCATGGGCATGAACGCAAAGGTTCAAGGTCGACTCCCACTTCTTCAATGCATAACCTTTCACTCACTTCTCGTCTTTGCAGAAGTTGTAGGGTTGAAAATTTATCTGGCGAAACACCGGATGAGTTTGACTCATAGAAGTTTCTGAGTTCTTGCAGATGGCAGAAGCATAGATACAACCCATCGGGAAAATTTTACGAGTCCATACAACCATCAACCAGAGCAAGGGATGCGAGTTCGAAAGCAAAGTATCGAAGTCAAAGCGGGTGATACAATGTATCGAAGGTATTAGGTAACGGGGGAATAACTATCAAGGTTATGGAATATGGAGGACACTATCAGATAATGATCCACCAAAAGATTTGGCGGACCGCAAAGGATAAGGTTATGAGTATCGGCAATCAATCAGATGAGGAAGGGATGCAAAGGCATCGGATTATAGAAACATCAAAATAATTCAGCGCTTAAGCACAAAGGGGTTATGATTCCAAAACGAAGGATCAGAAGCAGAGGCTCTGATCAAAAGATGGGTATGTTGGATAGAATTAGATGGCCAATCAATTAAAGATTGATTTACCGAGAACCAGCTCTTATCCAAAATGACGTCTGAGCCGGAAGGATGAATTAGTATGATGGGAATGATGTTTGCGGGTATTCGCACACATGTCAAATCTATGGAATCGGAATGATAGTGCCAGGGAATATCGACAATGATTACTTGACATATGGAACTATCCATAATGCAAGTAGTTAAGAAGAATGTTAAAAGTGGTAGGCTGCAAGGGAATTTTGGGAGATCGGATAGCATTTCAAAGTATTTTGGAATCATATGAACAACTGGGGTGAGTGGACCCCAGGTAAGTGGATTATCCGTAGTGCGAAAAGAAACTGCGAATCAGAAGGTACAGAGGATTTCTTGGAACAACGAAGAGTATTAGGGTTAACTGATAACAATAATAGCAACTGGGGGTGAAGGCACAACGTCAAGGGTGATATTCTCGGGAATCATCGGTGGTCAGGAACTACAAGGCAGTGGGCACCGGGTCTTGGAGAACTTCGGGAAGTATCTTCGGAGTCTTCCAATGATGACACGCCATCTTCTAGAATGAGGGGGGGGGGGCTCTCCGGGAGAAAGCGATTACGAGAACCTAGTGTTAGAGTTAGCAATTTTTTTTAACCCGGGTAGAAGAGAGATCAGAGTCCCAGAGTATAGACGAGGAATAAAAGATCCTAATACCACCCAATTGGCGACGTGGGCCCGTAAGCCACACAGCCATGTTAGTAAAACAATTTTTGGACCTCTAGACTCAACTTCGGCCAAGGAGTTGGAAGGGGGGGGGGGGCTTCATACCGGCCCAAAAGTCCGTCTTCTGATACCAACCTGTGACGACCCCAGCTTAATCATGCACTAATCATACACGCAAATGCACACGATCAAGCCTAAGGACTCACTTGAAGATATCACAACACAACCCTAAAACATACACAAAATCATACAAGCATTTATTACAAGCCAGGGCCTCGAGGGCTCGAATACAAAGCTTGATGACAACAAGCATTAGATATCTGTGTACAGATATAAAATAGAAAACAGAGAAGCCTTTAGAAAGGCGGGACAAAAATAAAACACTACGATCGAAAGGCGCAGGCCTCCTGCTTGGGACCCTCCGTTCCTACTCCTGGACGTCGGCCAACTTGTAGAAGGTTCCACCCTCGGGGAAGTAGTGGAAGTCGTCGGTGGGGCAGCTGTCTTAGGGGCTCCGTCAGCTGGTTGCATCAATTGAAAATGGGGGAAAAAGAAAGTAAAGCAACCGTGAGTACTCATCCGAAGTACTCAGCAAGCCAAGGATCTACACTACATATGCAACATTATCAAAGAGAGGCTGTATTAGTGGACTGGGCTGCAGAAATGCCAGAATAGAGGGGGAAAACCTAGTCCTAGCGAAGACTAGCATCTTATGCATCTTCATCGGTCTTGCAGCATTAGAAGAGTGCAGATCAGCATAATGTAAAGTAGTAATAGTATCAAGTAACAGTCTCGCCCAGAGATCCTTCCTCGACTCCCTGCGAGAAAGCGATCCCAGAGCCACATATCCAGGTATCATCTCAAGTTCTAGCTGTATCGATCGGGATACAACTTCGAGTGTCCTTTACCGTAGGACCGGCTATCGATAGTTGTGTTCTTCCCTGCAGGGGTGCACCAACTTACCCACCACGCTCGATTAACTCTGGCCGGACACACTTTCCTGGGTCATGCCCGGCCTCGGCCAAACGATACACCGCAACCCTACCTACAGCTCAGCAGAGAGGTCCCCGCCGGTCTACCTCCTAAGCGCAAGCGGGTCTTGGGCTATCGCCCCTCGCCCTCCGGGTCGTTGTGTGCAGGGTGGATACCAGCACCGCCTTGAAAGGCCGGTACAATCCGACTGTGCCATAAAGCTGAACTGGACGTCTGACAGAGCTTTAGGCTGATGTTATGATGTAGAACGCCCATACTATGCCCACGTGATGGTTAGTGCTATCAGGCCAGAGGCCTGCTCGGATCAAATATCCAAATCGTTAGGACTAGGGGCTTGCGGAAACGAGCAGAGACTCACGAAAGATGTGACCCCGTCGCCCCGTCTCGAGGACTTGCTGCAAGGGCTAAGAATGCCCGGCCGCGCCTCGTAGAATAACTCACGGGTATCTATCCATCATTCGCGGGTACCCCTCAGGGTCGACCCGCCTTTCCAAATATCATTATCAACAGTAATGTAAGGCATCTGTGAGGCTACCATATCAAGGGAAATCCGAGGCATCACCCTCGTTGGACTCCCACCTGATGTAAAATCAAGGTGGACGTAGGAGGAATCACCCTCGAGGCCCACGCTTGAGGTGTTGCACGACTTCGTCATTATCGGGGGTGGTGTAGGAGGTATCACCCTCGCTTACCATGACCGATCAACTAACCTACAAGGTTATCATCAGAAGTGCTGATGAGGTATCACCCTCGGCACTCGATAGTAACCCAGTAGTGTCGAGCAACTAAGGGGAAAGTGAGGTGCGGTGCCGGGTCTGGTCTTCGATCCCGTTGATCGGGTCTTCTGATACTCCAGCGGGGCAGTCGGGATAAAGTGGGGTCTCTGATGGGTCTCTACCCAGTCTATTCTAAACAGTTTAGGATAACAGTAAGGTATCAACAGCAGGTTACAATAAACAGGCTATGCAGCAGATATAGGATAGCAGTAACAGTAGCAAATTCTAATGCAAGCATGAGAAAAATAGAATAGGCGATATCGGGATGATCAAAGGGGGGGCTTGCCTGGTTGCTTTGCAGACAAAAGTGGATCTTCTACGGTGAGGTAGTCATCCACCGGATCATCAGTGCTCTCGCGGTCTATCGGGGAGAAGAGGGGGAGAAGAAACAATATAAATACATGACAACAATAACAATCACATAGCAAGGCACGGTAATACGCAATGCAGGGGTGTCCTAGTGCTAGGCTAAGTGCTACGAACAAAGTGGGAATTTACCGGGAAAGTTTTCCCGGTTCTGGACGTTTGTCAGACAGACGAACCGGAGGGAACGGTTCCATGTTCACGTAGTTAGAGGCATGTGACAGATAAACGGAGAGCGTATTCGGATTCGTCTCGTCGTTCTGAGCAACTTTCATGTATAAAGTTTTTTTCATCCGGGTTACGGATAATTTCCTACGAATTTTGCAAGTTTTAACAATATTCTGAAAATACTTGATTTTATTATTAAATTGAAAACAGTGGCTGAATTGCTAGATGCACACGGTGCAGTGCACCCACTGGTGCACTAGGGGCTAACTGGTGGGGCCAGGGAGCTGAGTCAGCGCTGACTGAGCTCATCTTATCCAAAAGAACAGTGCAGGGGCCCCACTTGTCATTGACTTGACATTTTAACAGTGATTAATTTAAACCAGGGTTTAATTAGATGGGTGGGCCCCTGTGTCAGTGACTGTTTAGTGATTATATTAGTTAACAGACTGATTAGTAGTTTAATTAGTTTAGAATTTAACTAAACTACAGTGGGGTCCACATGTCAGTGGCCCATGATGCCCAGTCAGCGGGGCCCACGGGCAGTGTCATCGGGGCGGGCCCCGCCAGTGCAAACTCAGCGGAGTAGCCGGAGGAGCTCCGGCGAGCTCGCGCGCGGCGGCTGAACCACGGCGGGGGTCGGAATCGCGCTACGGTGCGTCATTTCGCGCGTTCCTGGTGGCGTTCGAAAGCTCGCAGCGTCGCGCCTCTTGTTGTGGTACTGGCCGGAGCTGGGATCGCCGGAAACACTGTCGGCGGCGAGGTTGGTAGCGACGCATTTCGGGCGTGCCCGGACACGGGGTTTTGAGGCGTTTTTCGAGCGGTTACGCGTCTTAGCAATCTTCTGCGGACGTCCGAAACACGACGGACATGGCAAAAAGGGCGCGGGTGGCTCTACGCTGGCAGTTCGCCGTCGGCGGCGGCAACCGGAGCTGCGTTACTGCGGCGGCTCCGCTCGGGTTCTGAGAAGAGCAACAGAGGGCGGGGGAGGAAGTAGGAGCTCACCGAGAGGCTACGTAAAGCCGGTGGAAGTTTAGGAGCAGCAGAGTTGGAAGCAGTCGACGATGATCGCCGAAGATGCCGAAGACAGGGACGGCTCGATCCGCTGGATCCGGTGCACCTCAGCTCTTGCCGTCGGTTGATTGAGGAAGAGGTGGTCGGCGGCGCACCACCCAGACACATCCGTCGGGTTCTGGAACGCCGGTGGCCGCGAGTACTACGGTGGCGTGGCGACGGTGGCGCTCGGCCGCGCTGACAGAGAAGGGAGAAGTGGCGTGGGAGCGAGGGAGAAGATGGAAGAATGGGGGAGAGTGACCAGGGGGTCTAGGGGGAGTGGACGGGGCTCGCCCTTATCCCCTCCAGCCTCCTGCCTAGTCGCGGTGGCGAGCAGCGAGCGGTGCGGCGAGCGCGGCCATGGAGACGGCGACACGGAGGAGGGAGTGGGTGGAGATGGGCTGGGTCGGCTCGGGCTACAGGTGAGCGCCAGGTAAGCCTCTCCCTTTTCTGTATTTTTTTCTGTTTTCTCATTTATCCATTTAAACAGAGACAGAAAAAGAATACTTGAGGCCACCAAAAGAGTTGAGAAAAATGTGGAGTTTGGCCCATTAATTACATTACATTATTAGGCATTGCCACAAATATTTTGGGAGCAAGATGAGTCCAAATGGATTTTTCATATTTGAAATAGCATTATAAAATGCTGGAATAGCACTGAATAAATTGCTACTGTCCATTTTAGCAAATAACAGAGGTTGTTGTCCTTAACAATTAATTGCTATGGATTATTTGCTAAGTGATGAACATTTTTGCAGCAACTTTGGTGCAACTTCATTTTGCACTTGTGATATGAATTAGAATTAGAATTTGTCTTTGACTTTCGACAAGTGGCAGAATGGCATGATGATGATGACTTGGCAATGTCAGAGGGTGATCACTGTAGGGTGATGCTGGGGATGTTACAAAAATTTGAAAGATGCTTGGTATAGGCTGATGGAATCCTATCGCATTTGCAATCTAAAAGGGGATGCAAAAATTATGCTTCGGAATTTTTATATAGGTTTAGCCTTGCATCATAGACAACTTTTGTATGTTGCCGCTAAAAGAAATTTTATTGAGCTTGATGCTAATATCGCTTATGAGATCCTAGAAGGGATTTTGGCAATTCCGCCTACCAAAAAGGGGATTTATTTTACTCAAGAAGGGGCCCAAATTTTGGATAAGTTGAGTGATTTGCATAAACATTTGGTTGAGTTACAAAAATACAATGAACATCTGAAACATATCAGTGGGAACCTCAATCGAATGAATACCTTGATTACTCTTTGCAATAAGCGTTTGGATATTCTGGATCTCAAGATGGCCTCTTTTCCTGAAAATCTTGGGAAGCGTAAAGAGCCTCCCGGGTTTGAAAAGGCCCTTACAAAAGTTGCAAAAACTAAAGATGACATCACTTGAATCTTTGCATTATGCCTAGCTAGGGGCATAAAACGATAGCGCTTGTTGGGAGGCAACCCAATGAATAAAATTTATTTTTGTCTTTTTCTTTCTGTTCCTGAGTGTTTACATAATTATGTTACTGTTATGATTGTGTTTTTTGTGTTTTAATTAGTGTTAGTGCCAAGTAAAGCCTTTGGGATAGCTTTGGTGATAGTTGATTTGATCTTGTTGGAAAACAGAAACTTTTGCATCCAGAAAAATAATTGTTTAGAATTACAAAAGCGACGAAAAATTCTGATTTTTTTTACAAAAGATTGATATACAAATTTCCTCTGTTTTCCTAAATTTTTCAAAAATTTTGGAGTTACATAAGTATGAGAACAATTCACATCTTTATAGACTGTTCTGTTTTTGACAGATTCTGTTTTCTTTGCATTGTGTGCTTATTTTGATGAATCTGTGGTTTGTATTGGAGGGTATAAGCCATGGTAAAGTTAGAATACAGTAGATATAAAGCAATAACAAAATTTGACTGGGTTTTCTACAGTACTTAAAGTAAAGATTGGTTTTCTTATACTAACGGATCTCACGAAGGTTTTGTTGAGTTTTGTGTGATTGAAGTTTTCAAGTTTTGGGTCAGATTACGATGGATGAAGGAATAAGGAGTAAGAAGAGCCTAAGCTTGGGGATGCCCATGGCATCCCAAGCCATTATCCAAAGAGAAGCAAGCAACTAAGCTTGGGGATGCCCCGAGTGGCATCCCCTCTTTCTTCTAACGACCATCGGTATTTTACTTGGAGCTATATTTTTATTCGTCACATATCATGAGTTTTGCTTGGAGCGTCTTGTATGATTTGAGACTTTTCTTGTTTTGCTTTTTATTTTTAGTCATGAATCCTTGCTGGACACACCTATTTGAGAGAACCAAAATTATGCTATGACTTGTTAGAATTGCTCTCTATGCTTCACTTAAATCTTTTTGAGCTATGGAATTGCTCTAGTGCTTCACTTATATCTTTTTGAGCATGGTGTGCTTTAGTATTTTTGAAGAAATGCTCTCTTACTTCACTTAGATTTGTTTGAGAGTTAGTAAATTTTTAAGAAATTCTCTCATGCTTCACTTATATTATTTTGAGAGAAGGAATTTTTTTGCTCATGTTCTTCACTTAGATTTGTTTGAGCTATCAAAAGCAACATATGAAACTAGTCCCAAAGTGATAGATATTCAAGAGGGATATAATAAAAACTTTCATGAAGATCATTGGACAAAATAAACTTGATTCCTTGTAATAGTTTTGCGATATGATGATATAATATGTGAGTCATGTTGATGAGTAATTATGCTTTAGTAAGAATATTGATGTTAAGGTTTGTGATTCCCTATGCAAGCACGAAAGTCAATAGTTATGCAATAAAATTATATCCTACTTATGGTGCATTATTCGGTGTTAGTTATGCTTAATGCTCGCTTATGAGATTTTTCGTTTCTTGGTTGGATGCTTCTCAATCTTTTGCTAGCCTTCATTTGCACTAAGTATGATCACTACTTGTGCATCCAAAATCCTTAAAACCAGTTTTGCCATATGAGTCCACTATACCTACCTATATGCGGTATTCTTTTGCCGTTCTAAGCAAATTTGTATGTGCCATCTCTAATTTTCAAAATAAATTTCTCTTTTGTGTGCTCGTACCGCTCATGAAACGGTAGGGGGTGGCTGATATTTTTCCATGCTAGATGTGTTATTCTCAAGATGAGTGTTTATTCACTTGTCATTGCACGAGAGTACGGCAAAGGTATTAGGGATGCCCAGTCCCGAAATGAAAAATGAATTTACTTTATGTTGTCAAATAATAAATTCCTTGAAAAGTGTTGGTATGGAAGCACCCGTGGATACGGCTAGCCATGGAAAGTGAAAGTATGGTTGAAAAAGGACTAAAATTTATTTTCTGTTTGGGAACCGCCTATGATATATCTAGCATGGAAAGTATTGGGAACTATTCGATCATTTTCGTTGACAAGAAAGGCATGCCACCCAAAATGTTTTTATCTCTATCTTTTTCGCTTTGAGCTCTGGCACCTCTACAAATCCCTACTTCCCTCCGCGAAGGGCCTTTCTATTTACTTTATGCAATTTTTTTACTTGAGTCTCCATCTTCTCTTATAAAGCACCAACTAAGGGGCACTATGGTCGTACTTGAGCATTGGGTGTAGCTAATATGCGAGTGTGTTTCATGAATGGATCAATGATTGAGCATGATAGGCTAGGGATAACTTGCTTTAGTATTGATATTTTGAAAGACATGGTTGCTTGTTGATATGCTTGAGTATTGAAATCTTCATGTCAAAACTAGACTATTGCTTTGAATCATATAAAAGTCAAAATGTCCATGCTAAAAGAAAAGAATATGTGATGAACATGTTAGGCAGCATTCCACATCAAAAATTCTGTTTTTATCATTTACCTACTCGAGGATGAGCAGGAATTAAGCTTGGGGATGCTGATACGTCTCCAATGTATCTATAATTTTTTATTGTTCCATGCTATTATATTATCATTCTTGGATGTTTTACAATTATTTTATAGCAACTTTATATAATTTTTTGGGACTAACCTATTGACATAGTGCCCAGTGCCAGTTGCTGTTTTTTGCTTGTTTTTTACATCGCAGAAAATCAATACCAAACGGAGTCCAAATGCAGCGAAACTTTTTGGAGAAACTTTTTGGACCAGAAGACATGAGATGGGTCGAAGAAGTACCAGAGGGGTGCCCCGAGGGGGGCACAACCCACCTGGGCGCGCCTGGGGGCCCAAGCGCGCCCTTGTGGGTTGTGCCCACCTCGGTGGCCTCCCGCACCGCCTCTTTGCTCTATAAATACCCCAATATTCCAGAAACCCTAGGAGAGTCGACGAAAATCAATTCCAGCTGCCGCAAGTTCCAGAACCACCAGATCCAATCTAGACACCATCACGGAGGGATTCATCATCCTCATTGGTGCCTCTCCGATGATGCGTGAGTAGTTCATTGTAGACCTACGGGTCCGTAGTTAGTAGTTAGATGGCTTCCTCTCTCTCTTTTGATTCTCAATACAATGGTCTCTTGGAGATCTATTTGATGTAACTCTTTTTGCGGTGTGTTTGTTGGGATCCGATGAACTTTGAGTTTATGATCAGATCTATGTTTTTATCCATGAAAGTTATTTGAGTCTTTTGATCTCTTATATGCATGATTACTTATAGCCTCATATTTCTTCTTCGAATCTTTGGTTTAGTCAGGCCAAGTAGATCGATTTTTCTTGCCATGGGAAGAGGTGCTTTGTGATGGGTTCGATCTTACGGTGCTTGATCCCAGTGACAGAAGGGGAACCGACACGTATGTATCGTTGCTATTAAGGATAACAAGATGGGGTCTATTTCTACATAAATAGATCTTGTCTACATCATGTCATCGTTCTTATTGCATTACTCCGTTTCTCCATGAACTTAATACACTAGATGCATGCTGGATAGCGGTCGATGTGTGGAGTAATAGTAGTAGATGCAGGCAGGAGTCGGTCTACTAATCTTGGATGTGATGCCTATATAATGATCATTGCCTGGATATCATCATGATTATTTGAAGTTCTATCAATTGCCCAACAGTAATTTGTTTACCCGCCGTATGCTATTTTTCTCGAGAGAAGCCACTAGTGAAATCTACGGCCCCCGGGTCTCTTCTTTATTATATTTGCCTTTGAGATCTATTTTTATTTGCTTCTATTTTCAGATCTATATTTCCAAAAACACAAAAATACCTTGCTGCAATTTATTATTATTAATTTTATCTCGCGTTCCCGCGAGATCTATTTATCCAATCTACTATAATTTTACCTATCTTTTTACCCGTGAGGGATTGACAACCCCTCTCTTACGTCGGGTTGCAAGTATTTGTTCTTTGTGTGCAGGAGCCGTTCACGTGGTGTTGCGTGGTTCTCCTACTGGTTCGATAACCTTGGTCTCATCACTGAGGGAAATACCCACCATTGCTGTGCTGCATCATCCCTTCCTCTTTGGGGAAATACCGACGTTGTTCAAGCCGCATCAGGCCACCGTATTCTCCTCATGCCCTCACACAATGCGAGATGCCGTGATTCCACTAGTGGTGCCCTTGAAGGTGACAACCGGACCTTTACAAACAAGGTTGGGGCTCTCTCCACAACCAAATTGGAGGTTCCCAACAAAACCACGGAGCTTCACCACAATGGAATGTGGCTCTGAGGTGACCTCAACCGTCTAGAGTGCTCAAACACCCAAGAGTAACAAAATCCACACAAGAAAGTATGGGGGAATCAAATTTCCTTTGGTGGAAGTGTAGATCTAGGTCTCCTTTAATCGCTAGCAAATCAATGAGTTTGAGTGGCTAGAGAGAGAGATCAAGCAAGAAAGCTTGAAGCGCATTAATGGAGGAGAGAGAGAGAGAGGTAAGAGGTAAGGAGGTAGGTGGAAGAAACCCCCTTTATATAGGCACCCCATTTTCCAACCGTTACAGAAGTTTTTACACTACAGCGGTACAACCGCTCATGACCCCGGTACAACCGGAATTCACGGGTAAGCTGCAGAAACCCTAGCAAGCGGTACAACCGATCGCATGAGCGGTAGTACCGGTTAACAAAGAGTAACCGGACCAACCGCCCGCCTACCGCTCAACAACCGCCTTTAAAACAGAAGGGAGTCACCCCTATGGGCGGTGGTCGAGTGGTAGTTGCACCGAAACTACCGCCTGGCCCTAGAACGGGAGGTGGCCAAGTCCTGAGCAGTAGAACCGCTCCGGACACCGGTAGTACCGGTTAGCAGAGCATAACCGGGACAACCGGGCCACCACCACCCAAGGACCGCCCCATCACAGAGGCCAATCCGGTGGTTGGGCGGTACCTGGCCGGTACAACCGCCCGTGAAGCAACCCCTGGGTTTTCCCAGAGTAGAGGCGGTACCACCGCCCGGGGGCAGTGGTACAACCGCTGGGCATGTACCTGGGAGGTGCAACCCCAGGGTATCACCCCTGGGGCGGTGGTTGAGCCGGTATAACAGGGCGGGTGGTACAACCGCCCTGGTGGGTGGTACAACCGCTAGGAGGTGAAAACACTGGTTCAGAAGGGAACAGGGGACTTCTCTTACTGAAACGGAAGGGAATGGTGGGTGAAGAGAAGTGTGTACGTGCATTGATTCACCCAATACCTTCCGATGTGGATTCCCTCTTAACAGTACGTGTTTCCTACGACCAAAGAAATAAACACGCAGAAAACACCGTCTTCGATCTTTTCCGTCCAGAGGGAAAGCCTAACCGACTTGTACCTAATCATAGAGTACCTGGAGAACTTGGCACACGATTAGATCATAAGGAGAGTTGTAATCATCACCCAAAACATAAAGATGCACTACAAAAAAAATACACTTCCGTGATGATACGTGTTTGTCACAGTAGGTCACGTTTTCTGTCATGCATGTATATCAATGACGATTTTATGACAGAATCAAGAGAGTCATACCTGTGCTGTCGTAGAAGTGTTCCATGACATTACCAAAATTATCATCACGGAAGTGTCCACTTCCATGACAATAAATCACGCGTCATAGAAGTGCTTTCATCAAGGGTAACCGACACGTGGCATCCACCGTAACGGGTCGCCGTTAAGCTATCGGGTTCCGGTTTGGATTCGATAACCCATTAACAGCCCTATGTCGGAGTAAATGACCACGGGTAGCCTCATCAGCTCCCCTTGGTATTTCAAGACATCGGGGCAGGCTGCGCCCCTCAAACATCAAAGACAAAGGAACGCCTTCCTGGGGTCGGCTGGTCCAAGCGGCCAGTTGCCAGGAGGTGGCGGAGCCTAGAAGACGGCCATGAAGTGGGCCGACTCCTGGCGAACGGCTTCTTGGGAAGCCGGGTCCTAGCAGGCGGCCCCTCGCGCCCTCAAAGCTAGCGCCAACATAAACATGACGAGACAAGGCATGGCTACAGTACAAGCCTACCACCCCCGAATCCAGGGCAGAACGTGGCCACAGTACAGCGTACCAAGTGGACACCCCGCGCCCGATGCGGCACTGTTGCCATGCCGCTCATGACATCACCCATGGCAGAAGAAGCCATGCTCCCATGACGGGCGGTCAGTACGGCCCGCAGGCGGCAGGCCCTACCTGTCCGTGAGAAGCCAGAGGGCGGCGAGCCCTGACCAGTCAGCTCAGGTGGAGGCTGGCTCCTAGCAGGCGGCCCTCCCCCTCCCTCGAAGTCTGTGCGCCATTAACCAGATGTGACGGGGTGTGGCTACAGTGAGCACCCGCCAGGTGGCGGGACTGTATCCACGCTCCCCCTAATGAGGCCTCCGTCATCAGGAGCGATGCTACAACATAAAGCAGTCAACATGGCCCGCAGGTGGCGGGCCCTACCTGTCAGCTGAGATCATGGTAGTCGGCGGGACCCATCAGGCGGCGGGCCCCAGCAGTCGGCGGAGAAGCCGGCAACCAGTGACGCCGACAGCCGGGTCCCGCATCTGGCCGGATTACCATTGAACCCCTGGGGGGTAGGCCTATATAAAACCCCCAGGTCGCCCCATGCAGGGGGTTGGAACCTCGACCGAGCACCCAAAATCACCATACACACACGCAGAGAGAGTGGAATAGAGTTAGCCTTGCCCTTCTTCCTCCTCTAGCCAAACAGCTCAAGGAGCAAACTTGTAGCTACTTGTTGAGGCAGTGATCATGCGGAGACCCCGCAGAGCAGGACTAGGGGTGTTATCTCCTAGGAGAGCCCCGAACCTGGGTAAGATCCGCAAGCGTACGCGGTCTCGCTCACTCCCGCTTCTAGAGCCCGGCGACGTACTTTTGTCCCCATCCACGATAAGCCACCCCCTGGCATATGTCGCACGATACCCCCGACATTTGGCGCCCACCGTGGGGCTTGGTGCACCGTCGTCCGGAAACACGTTCTGGACGGGAACCCTCTTCCTCCCTGGCGAGCGCAGCCAGCCCGGTACGCCCGACGAAGTTTGCGCCGGTGCACTGCACGGCGTGGAAGCGGCTTGCGCCGACGAGCCCGCACTTGACGCGGGCGCAGCTAGCTCCGAGAGCTGCCTCGTCGATCTCCTCGGCAAGCTTCACATCGCCGACGAGCCGGTCTCCGATCCGGAGTCCATCGGCTCCATCGACCTGCTCGTCGACATGATCATCGACGCCGACGCCACGTTTTCTGATGCCTTCCCCGGTGACGTGGTGATCTTCAACGACCCACTCCCCACTGCAGACAGCAGCGCCAGCGCCAGCACCAGCACCGTCACCGAGGTGCTGGTCATCAGCCACAACGGAACCTCCGACCAGGCCGGCCGGGACCAGTTGCAGGCGGCAATGCGGGACCTGTCCGCTCCTGTAGCGCCCGGTGCGAACGGTGAAACGCTGGAAGCATGCCGTATCGCACTCCTCGATAGCGCCAACAAGTTGGCGGCCATGAGACGCCTCACCGAGGCCTACCACCGCGAGATCGACCGCGCCGTCTACGGCACGCCGGCCGCTGGCGAACCTAGCCGAGCGGGCACAGTCCGGCAGCGCGGCACGGCCATCGCCAACATGTTGGGGGCCGACCGCCCAGTCTACGCCACGCCGATGGAGAACTTACGCGCTGCCCAGGTGGCGGCAGACGAGCTGGACCGCCTGGAGGGCGACAAGCGTCGCTGCATGATGGAGCGCGTCCAACAGGTCATCGACGCGGCCGCCGCACAGCAAGAAGCTGGCCGCTGCATGGTGGAACCTGGCTTACAGGCCGAGAACCTTTCCCCTCGCCGAGAGCACGATGCGACCTCCCGGACACCGACAGACGGCGCCCGTGACCGAGGAGACCCAGAGCCGGTTGCTAGCCGCAGCCGCACCCGTATCTCCATCGAGCGCAACCAAGACGGCCGCCCACGAGCAGTAGAACGGCTGGACGGTCGTCAGCCCCCCCCCCCCCCCGCGCAGGGAGAGGCGCGCCTCCCCGCCGCCTGTTGAGCATCCGACTCTCGGGCGCCGGCTGGGCCCCCGCGAAGGAGTCGGAGAGAACGACGCCCGCAACCGGATCGACCGCTTGGCTCGATCCCTGGCGTTGGAAGAAGAAGATGCAATCGGCCCGCCTTGTTTCGGCCCCCGCATTCGGGACGAGCCCTTCCCCAAAGGGTTCTCGCTCCCTCGGGACACTCCCAAGTACAACGGTTCTGTGAAGCCGGAAGATTGGCTGGTCGACTACTCCACTGCCGTCAACATAGCGAACGGCAAACAAGCGTGTCGCCGTGAAGTATGTTCCGCTCATGCTCCAGGGCATGGCCCGGACATGGCTGAACAGCCTCAAGCCCTACAGCGTCAATAGCTAGCTAGACTTCACCGAAGTTTTCATCCGCAACTCCACCAGCACCTACAAGCGGCCGCCCAAGCCTCACCAGCTCTCCCTGTGCATCCAAGGCCCGATCGAGTCCACCCGCGAATACTTAACGCGGTGGGCCGAACTACGCAACTCCTGCGAAGGGGTTCATGAGGTGCAAGCCATCGAATACTTCACTATCGGGTGCCGAGAAGGCACCCTACTCAAGCATCGACTCCTCTGTGACGAGCCAGCCATGCTCGACGAGCTGCTGATCATAGCGGACAAGTACGCCACTGCTGACTCCTCCATGAAGTCGGAGCTCCGAGTGGATGCGTCATGAAAGATGCTCCCTCCGGCCCCTCAGACGCCGGCTGGTGATCCCAGTCAGCGCCAACAGTCAAACGACAACAAGCGCAAGGCCCAGCAGCCGGCTACCACCAGTCGGCAGGTGGCGACAGTCGAAGATCAGCAGCCAGAGGAGCAACCCGGCCCCAAACGCCAGAAGGGCGGCAAGCCTGCCTGGTTGCCCGCCTTCTCGTTTGAGCAAACCCTTGATGCTCCCTGCAAGTTCCACAGCGGTGCGAAGCCATCCAACCACACCACCCGGAAGTGCCACTGGCTCACCCGCATCGCCAGGGGCGAAGGACTGCCTCCGCTGCCTGCTGGCCCACCGCCTCCGCCTCCCCAGCAGCCGGCGGTCCAGCCAGTCAGCGCGATCCAAGATGAGTTTCCCGAAGAGCACGGAGCTTACGTCGTCTTCACCAGCGTGGCTGACGACAAGCACAGCTGGCGTCAACAGCGCCGAGAGGTGAATACTGTCGCCTCTGAAGCCCCAGAGTTCATGCACTGGTCGGAGAAGCCGATCAGTTGGAGCCGAGCTGACCACCCGGAGGTGATGCCTTCTCCGGGTTCCTATGCCCTGGTGTTGGATGCCACCTTTGCAACAGAGAGGCGAGCTGCTCGTTTCTCCCGAATTCTGATAGACGGCGGTAGCAGCATCAACATCCTCTACCGCGACACCATGGAGAAGTTGTGCATCAAAGAGAAACAGCTCCAGCCCAGCCGGACTGTCTTCCATGGCATTGTGCCAGGCCTTTCCTGCTCACCAATCGGCAAGATCAAGATAGACGTCCTCTTCGGAGACAAGAATCACTTCCGCCGAGAGCCAATCTAGTTCGAGGTGGTTGACCTTGAGAGCCCCTACCATGCATTGCTTGGCCGGCCTGCCCTGGCCAAGTTCATGGCGGTTCCCCACTACGCCTACCTCAAGATGAAGATGCCGGGTACCAAGGGCATTATCACTATAGCCGGCGACTACCAGAAGTCTACCGCCTGTGCCACTGCCAGCAGTCGGCTGGCCGAGTCCCTTGTGATTGCTGCCAAGAAGCGGCTCCTTGACCGAGTTGTGGCCATGGCCGGCAAACAGCCGGACCTGTCGCCAGATCCTAAGGAGTCAGAAGCTCAGGGCTCTTTCCAGCCGGCCAAAGAAACCAAGAAGATACCCTTGGACCCGGAGCACCCGGAGAAGTTCGCTGTCATAGGAGCTCGCCTTGATAGCAAATAGGAAAGCGATCTTGTCGATTTCCTCCATGAGAATCGGGAAATCTTTGCATGGTCTCCCAAGGACATGCCGGGTGTTCCGACGGATTTCACCGAGCACAAGCTACATGTCAGAGCAGATGCAAAACCAGTCAAGCAACCCCTCCGCCGCCTGTCGGAGGAGAAGAGAGGAATTGTTGGTGAAGAGATAGCCCGGCTTCTAGCAGCCGGCTTCATTATGGAAGTGTTCTTTCCAGAGTGGCTTGCCAACCCAGTCCTTGTGCTGAAGAAGAACAACAAATGGCGCATGTGTATTAACTATACCAGCCTAAACAAAGCTTGCCCAAAAGATCCATTTGCCTAGCCTCGGATTGACCAAGTGATAGACTCCACAGCCAGATGCGAGCTGCTGAGTTTTTTGGATGCCTACTCAGGGTACCACCAGATCAAGTTAAGCCCGGCCGACCGCCTGAAGACCGCCTTCATCACACCATTCGGAGCCTTCTGCTACCTGACCATGACATTCGGCTTGAGAAATGCCGGTGCCACGTTTCAGCGTTGCATGCAGAAGTGCCTCCTCAAGCAACTCGGGAGAAATGCCCATGTTTATGTGGACGATATTGTGGTGAAGACGGAGAAGCGCGGTACCCTCCTGGAAGATCTCAAGGAAACTTTTGATAATCTGCGCCGTTTTCAAATCAAACTCAACCCAGAAAAGTGTGCCTTTGGAGTACCAGCCGGCCAGCTCCTCGGTTTCCTTGTCTCAGAACGCGGCATAGAGTGCAACCCTGTCAAGATCAAGGCCATCGAAAGGATGGAGAGGCCCGCCCGACTGCGAGACGTTCAGAAGTTCACCGGCTGCTTGGCATCCATCAGCCGCTTCATCAGTCGGCTAGGCGAGAAGGCTCTTCCCCTGTACCAGTTGATGAAGAAAACCACTCATTTCGAGTGGAACGACAAGGCGGACGAGGCTTTCCTCCAGCTCAAGAAGATGTTGACCATGTCACCTGTCCTGGCCGCTCCGGCTGCCAAGGAGCCCATGCTTCTCTACATCGCCGCCATCAGCCGGGTGGTCAGCACAGTCATGGTGGTAGAGCGCCGAGAAGATGGCAAGGCACAGCCGGTCCAAAGGCCCGTGTACTACTTGAGTGAGGTGCTGTCAGCCTCCAAGCAGAACTACCCCCACTACCAACAGTTGTGTTATGGCGTGCATTTTGCCGCCAAGAAGCTCAAGCCATACTTTCAAGAGCATCCCATCACGGTTGTCTGCACCGCCCCGCTTGCGGAGATCATAGGCAGCAGAGACGCATCGGGCCGGGTGGCCAAGTGGGCCATCGAGCTGGCCCCCTACACCATCTTCTACCATCCCCGCACCGCCATCAAGTCCCAAGCACTGGCTGACTTCCTCGTCGACTGGGCCGAGACCCAGTACCTGCCACCAGCTCCAGACTCCACTCATTGGCGGATGCACTTTGATGGCTCGAAGATGTGCACCGGTTTGGGAGCCGACATCGTCCTCACCTCTCCCAAAGGCGACAAGCTCAGATACACGCTGCAAATCCATTTTGCCGCCTCCAACAATGTGGCTGAGTACGAGGCACTAGTATACGGACTCCGGCTGGCCAAGGAGATTGGCATCCGCCGAATTCTGTGCTACGGCGACTCCGACTTGGTGGTCCAACAGTCGTCTGGCGACTGGGACACCAAGGATGCAAACATGGCGAGCTACCGCTCCCTCGTCCAGCAGATCAGCGGATATTTTGACGGGTGCGAGTTCCTTCACGTGCCACGAGCCGACAACGAGCAAGCAGATGCCCTGGCACGGATCGGCTCCACCCGGCAAGCCATACCAGCCGGCGTGTCCCTTCAGTGCCTCTGCAAACCGTCTATCAAGCCTTCCCCAGAATCAGAATCCATCTTCATGCCGGCTGCCCCCGAAGCAGTCGGATCCGACTCGGGGGCTACAGCAGCCGGCCCGGGGACTTCGGCAAGCGGCACAGGGACTGCAGCAGCCGCACCCGGCCCAGGGACTTCGCAACCCGGCCCGGGGGATACGGCAGCCGACCGGGGGACTTCGGCAAGCGGCACAGGGACCGCAGCAGCCAGCCCGGGGACTTCGCAACCCGGCCCAGCGGCTGCGGCAGTCGGCCCGGGGACTTCAACGACGCAGCGAGATGTCACCGACCCCATCCCGCCACCTCCCAACCCAACCGCCCTAGTCTCAGTGGCCGTAATGACGGTGAATGAGGTTGAAGCACCATCATGGGCGCAGCCCATCCTCAAATTTCTGGTGAGCGAAGAGCTGCCAGCTGATGAGATCTCGGCCCGGCAGGTGCAACGCCTGGCAGGGGCTTATACGATAGTAAACAGAGAGCTTGTTAGGCGCAGCGTGACCGACGTCTTCCAACGCTGCGTCGAACCAGAGAAGGGCAAGGCAATCCTCAGAGACATACACCAAGGCGAGTGTGGCCACCACGCGGCCTCCAGATCCCTTGTCGCCAAAGCTTTCTGCCACGGTTTCTTCTGGCCGACTGCTTTGGAGGATGCCAAGGATCTGGTCAAGAAATGCAAGGGGTGCCAGAAATTCAGCTCCAAGCAACACCTGTCGGCTTCTGCACTCAAGACCATCCCCCTTACCTGGCCCTTTGCCGTCTGGGGGCTGGACTTGGTGGGCCCGTTCAAGACGGCACGCGGTGGCATGACCCATCTGCTCGTCGCCATCGACAAATTCACCAAGTGGATTGAAGCAAAACCAATCAAGAAACTGAATGGCCCGACTGCTGTGACCTTCGTCGCAGATATCACCGTCCGGTACGGTGTACCGCACAGCATCATCACCGAAAATGGCACCAACTTTGCCAAAGGCGCCTTGGCCCGTTTCTGTGCGACGCAGGGCATCCGACTGGACTTAGCGTCCGTTGCCCATCCGCAGTCAAACGGCCAAGTCGAGCAAGCAAACGGCCTCATCTTATCCGGCATCAAGCCCCGATTGGTCGAGCCACTGGAGCGCTCGGCCGGCTGCTGGATCGACGAGCTGCCGGCCGTCCTTTGGAGCCTCCGCACCACCCCAAACAAATCAACCGGTTTCACTCCCTTCTTCCTCGTGTACGGGGCCGAGGCCGTCATCCCAACTGACATCGAGTTCGACTCGCCTCGCGTCACCATGTACACGGAGGCGGAGGCGAAGGAAGCACGAGAAGACAGCGTCGATCTGCTGGAAGAGGGCCGGCTGTTAGCACTCAGCCGGTCCGCCATCTACTAGCAGAGCCCGCGTCGCTACCATAGTCGGAAGGTCAAGCCACGATCCTTCCAAGAGGGAGACCTTGTGCTCCGGCTGATCCAGCGAACAGCCGGCCAGCACAAGCTCTCGGCCCCTTGGGAAGGCCCCTTCATCATTAGCAAAGCCTTGGGCAACGACTCCTATTACCTGATCGACGCACAGAAGCCCAGGGCGCGCAAGAGGGACGATTCCGGCAAGGAAACAGAGCGCCCATGGAACGCAAATCTCCTTCGAAGATTTTACAGTTAATGCAGTATGTACCACGCTACCTTTTGTATTAAGCGCAAAGACACCGGGTCCCTCGAAGAACACTCGGGGGCTACCCTTTCTTATCTATATGATAAGTTTCACGCCTGTGAATGAGTTATATCATTCATCCGCCCGGCACCGGGTCCGACCAGTCGGCCCGAGGGCTTGCCGCCTTGTACTATGTCAGCGCTACCTGCAGTCGGACAAGTAGTGTGCCAGCAGCTAAGCCCTCTCTTGCCATAAGCCGCAGCTCGCAGAGCGGCTGTCTGGCTGGCAAGAGTCAAAGGCAGGAAATGCTGCCCACATGAACAATGGCTAAGGACGAAAGCACTCACATAGGCCAAGCCGGCTCCTCGCCTAGCCGTCCGGTTGCTGAGTAGCCGGCCGGCCAGTTTCTCACTTAACTTGCTACGTTCTGAGCGGCCAAAGTACCTGCCTTCCCAAAATGGCCAAGTACCTGACCCATCCAACAGACCGAAGAGCGGCTGTCTGGCCGGAAAGGTGGCGGCCAAGGGAAGGCGGTAAAGGAAAAAGCCAAAAGAACAGAAAGCAAGATAAGTCGGAGCTCGGCAGAGCACAACCTGTGCGAGAATTAAATTATATAGCAAGAGGCCCTTGGCTAGCATTCGACAAAGTTTGAATACACCCCCAGTGGGTGGAACTGCGCGAATTTAACAAGTTTGTTCTAGAGACTACAAGAGCAGAAAAAGATAAGATAAGTTGGCAGCCTAGGCCAGAGGAGCAGTAGGCGGGTTCGGCAGGTTGGCGGAGTTGGCGGCACCGGCTGGTGGAGTGGCCGTTTGGCGAGTCTCGGCTTGGTCACCATCAGCAACAGTCGGTGCACCCGCGTGCGGCTCATTGCTCGGGGCCTGATCGAGCTGAGGCTGGCCGTCTGCTCCGCCCTCCGGTGCGTCGTCTTCATCATCCTCGGCTTCGTCGCTGGAGGCGATTTCTTCTGCCGAGTCCTCGCCGTCATCATGGTTCAGCCCGAACCAGTCCGGTGGCACCTCAGCACCCTCCTCGTCCAGCTCGGGGAGGAAGACACCAGTCTCGGTGTACTCGGCGGTCGCCGCCGCTCGACGAGTGAGCGCAGGCCCCACTGCTACCAACTCTTCCATGGCCTCCTGCCGGAACGTGGCCAACTGGGCTAGGTCCAGCCCAGGATACCACGCCTTGACGAACTCCAAGGCCCTTCGGGCGCCTCCCCGAGCGGAGGAGCCCTTCCAAGCCTCGAAGCGGCCGATTGTCGCCTCCAACCAGTCGGCGGTCCGACTGGGGGTGCGTGGGGCTTGGCCTCCTGGCCAGAGGGCGGAAACCAGCTGGGACCTAGCGCGCTGAAGGCGGCGGAGCAGACGGTGAATCGGCAGCAAGCGCGTCCGGACGGCCAGGAGCTGCTCGTTCATGTTTCGAGGCGCGTCAAGCGGGATCTCCACTCCTTCCCTCCTATGTTGGTCGCGCCGCGCCTCAATGGCCTGGCTGACGGCGACGGCGTGCCCAGGAAAGAAGTCTACGCAAAGAAAAAACAAAGATTAGAAGTCGAAAGCCGACTCTCGATGCAGTCGGCAGCTATTCCAAAGAAAGAAGTTTACCGTCGATCATATCCTCAATCTCGCCATAACCAGCGGCGAGGATCACCTCCTTCTCGACCCACTTTGAGCGTTCGGTCTCAAACTCGGCCTGAAGGGCGCCTTCCGCCTCCTTGAGTTTCTGGAGCTCTGCCTTGTGCTGATCCGCCTGGTCCGCCAACTTCTTGGCCAGGTGGTCGCGCTCCAGGGCCGCCTTGCTGCACTCCGCCTCTTTAGCGCGCAGCTCGGTCTGGACTTCGCCCAAGCGCTGCTGCAGAGTGGCGTTGGCTCCTGCCAAAATGAGAAAGAGAAGACAAATCAACAAAGTTGACCAAAAAGAAAAGTGGTCGTCGGAAGATCCGGCCCGACTGCTCAGCAGTCGGCCCGAATCTCGAGGGCTACACCCAGCGGGTGCGCTGGCGCGCCCCCGCGAGGAAGAAGACAGAATGCTTACTTCGGCCCTCAGTCAGGTCGGCGGTCCGCTTAGCTAGCTCCTGGACCTGGGAGTTGAAGGCGGCCGCGCGGATGTTGTGGTAGTCCTGCAACAAAGACAAAGAAGAGAAAACAAGTTAGCACTCGAAACTTATCTTAAAGTTCCGACCCGCCTGCTCAGCAGCCGGCCCGAAACTCAGGGGCTACACCCAGTGGGTGCGCTGGCGCGCCCCCATGGAAGATTGCAAGAATAAAAAAACAAAGCAAAGAAGCATACCCGGACGACCGTTCGCGTCGCCAAGAACGCCTTCGTATACTGCTGGAGGGCGGCGCCTTGGGACTGGAGCTAGGCCTGAACGTCCTGCACGGCCTTGTTCAGCACGCCCGTCCTGCCCCCAGGCATCCATTCTGGTAGGACGGCACTGGTGGCCTCTGCGTCTGGGGTCGACAAGCTTGCGGCCCCGATCTCCTGCGCCCGTGGCGCTGAGGCCGCCTTTGCCGCACGACGGTGCCCTGGAGGACGAACCACAGGGGTCGCCCCCACCACCAGCTCGCCACTGACCGGCGGCGCCGGTGGCACGTCAGACCGACTGCCTCGGGCCTCGGCAGTCGGCGCTTGCGGGGGCACCTCCGCCCCTGGGATGATGGCATCGCCTCCTCTCCTCTCCATGACCGGCTGATCGTTGCTGGCCCCTCCGGTCGGTGCCGGGTTCTCTAGCGCTGGCGGCACTACGCGCAGCGGGATGACGAGTTGCGGAGTCTGGCCGCGTGCGGCCTCTTCCGCTTGCGCCTGGGCGTCCGCATCCGCTTGGGCCTTGGCTGCGGCATCCGCCTGGACCTTAGCCGCAGCGTCGGCTCGGGCCTTGGCCGCCTCGTCCAAGTCCGCCTGCGCCGCCTTGGCCGCCTCCGCCTTCTGCCGTTCCATCGCCTCTCGCTCCTCGCGCACCTCCCGCGCGTTCCTCTCTATCGCCTCCCAGAGGTCGGCAAGCGGGTCCACACGACGGGTGTTGGCGGAGCCTTCCGCCGGCTGGATCACTGAAGCAGCGGCAGACCGCTCAAGAGAGAGTGGGGCCCTGTTCAAGCAAGGCAAGAGGAAACTCAGAAAGAGTTTGCAAGAAAGAAGAAAAGAAAACGCAACCAAGCACTTACGCGGACACCATCGGGGGTTGCTTCGGGGTTTTCTGGAACTGGGCTGCCTTCGCGGCGGCCTCCTGCCGCTTGGTCACGGTGGCCGTGTTCTTGTTCTTCTTCGGCCGACTGCCGAATAGCAACGAGCCGGCTCTACGCTTTTGTGCGCCGCCTGGTGCAGTCGGCGCGGCTGAGGAGCTCGCGCCCGCCTTGTCGGTGCCGTGCGGGGGGCATGGCTCGTTCTCCTCCTCATCGTCATCCGGCCAGTCCTCGAGGCCGCCTCCTCCTCCGGAGCCGCCTGCTCCATCGCCGCCGCCTGTGGCGTCGTCCTCCTCCATGGCGGCCGCCCCCAAGTCAGGGTCTTCCACATCGCTCCTCGCTCGGTCCGGCATATACTGCTGACCTGGATCCAGAGCGCCGGCGATCGACTGGGCCGGGAGGACCTGCACCATGGCCGACTGGTCAGACGGAGAAACAAGAGCTCGGTCCAGCCAAAGAGAAAAAGAATTACAAGACTCACCGCAGGCAGCGGATGTGCGCGGTCGTACGGCCGCTTGCCGAACCGCCAATCCGTCTCCGATAGCTTACAGTTGGAGATGTAGTTGACCAGCCAGGCCACCTCCATGTCCGGCAGCTCCCATGTGCACATCCGGCATGGGTCCCGGCGCCCGCTCATGCAGCTGGCAATGTGAGGCCGGGCTTGGAGGGGAAGCACTCGGCGCGTCACGAAGGCGGCCAGCAGGTCCGAGCCCTTCAGACCCTCCGACTCCGTCATCACCTGAAGTCGGACGAGGGCGGCGGAGGAGGCGGCCGATAGGGAGCTCGGCTTGTACTGCCAGTTGGCGCGCGGCTCGGCTGGCGGGCCGGCTACGTAAGCCGGCAATTTGATGTAGTCGCTCGTCGGATGGATATTCTTGACGTAGAAGTAGGACTTCTGCCACAGCTTCGCCGACTGCAGCAGAGAGATGGGTGGGAAGCGGTTCCCGGTGCTCGGGCGCCACACCGCCACACAGGCTCCGCATTGAGCCGCCTGGCCCTTGGCGGCTGTGCCAAGTTTGAGATAAAAGCATTCCCCCCAGAGCTCGAGGGTGGGGAGAGTGCCGAGGTACCCTTCGCACATGGTGACGAAGGTGGCCAGCAGCACCACCGTGTTTGGCGTGAGGTGGTGCAGCTGGACTCGATAGAAATCAAGGAAAGAGCGGAGGAAGCCGCTCGCCGGAAGGCCGAAGCCGCGAAGAAAATGGGATCGGAAGACAACGCGTTCATCGCCCTCCGGCGCCGGCGAGATTTCTGCCTCGGGAGGGACGCGTACCTGCACGTTCGTCTCCCGGGCAGCCGCCGTGTTTGACGAAGGAAGGAGAGGTGATCCTCATGGACGTTGGAGCCGTCCCAGTCGCCGGCTCATGAGCGCGCCATGGACGAAGGAGCTCGTCGTACGCGCGGCGCGGTGGCGAGCGGGCGAGGCTGCGACGGAGCGAGGAAGCCGCAGCGAGAAAATGCTCGAGGACGGTGGGCTGCGGCAGCGCTTTGGCGGAAGGAAAGGGCGCTGCGGCAGCGGAGAAGGTGAAGAACGGTGAGGGGAGGGGAGGGCGCGCGTGCATCCGCCGCCCCCCCTCTTCCCCCTACTTATAGCCCCAGGCGGCGAAGCCGAGGGGGCGGGAGCGTGGGGGATCGTGGGATTAACTACGCCCACTCCCCCACGATCCCACGATTGCGGCGCCCATAAAGGCGTGTATTAATTGCCGCGGAAGCCCAACCGTCTACCTCGGCCGCAGCGGATCCGCGTGTGTGCCGAGGCACTGTAGCGGCGGGCCCCAGCCTGCGGCGACATCCTGTCGCACGCATGGGCTGGCAGGCCGGCTTGACCTGCTAACACCACGTGGCCGACAGGCGCGGGCGGTGAGTCTGACTTCTGGCTAGCGTGCCACCTGGTCCCCACCACGACGCTTCGAAATCGCCAGGCGGCCTGCCTGGTCGCGGCCGACACCTACCAGTCGGCACTTCGGAAGACGGACGAAGCAAAATACCAGACGACCCGGAGTATGAAGCTGCTGAGGCTTCTCGCCCCTTCAGCCGTAGCGCCCCACCAGCTTCGGGGACTACTATCGGAGTAAATGACCACGGGTAGCCTCATCAGCTCCCCTTGGTATTTCAAGACATTGGGGCAGGCTGCGCCCCTCAAACATCAAAGGCAAAGGACCGCCTTCCTGGGGCCGGCTGGTCCAAGCGGCCAGTTGCCAGGAGGTGGCGGAGCCTAGAAGACGGCCATGAAGTGGGCCGACTCCTAGCGGGCGGCTTCCTGGGAAGCCGGGTCCTAGCAGGCGGCCCCTCGCGCCCTCAAAGCTAGCGCCAACATAAACATGACGAGACAAGGCATGGCTACAGTACAAGCCTGCCACCCCCGAATCCAGGGCAGAACATGGCCACAGTACAGCGTACCAAGCGGACACCCCACGCCCGATGCGGCACTGTTGCCATGCCGCTCATGACATCACCCATGGCAGAAGAAGCCATGCTCCCACGACGGGCGGTCAGTACGGCCAGCAGGCGGCGGGCCCTACCTGTCCGTGAGAAGCCAGAGGGCGGCGAGCCCTGACCAGTCGGCTCAGGGGGAGGCCGGCTCCTAGCAGGCGGCCCTCCCCCTCCCTCGAAGTCTGTGCACCATTAACCAGATGTGACGGGGTGTGGCTACAGTGAGCACCCGCCAGGCGGCGGGACTGTATCCACGCTCCCCCTGATGAGGCCTCCGTCATCAGGAGAGATGCTACAACATAAAGCAGTCAACATGGCCTGCAGGCGGCGAGCCCTACCTGTCGGCTGAGATCACGGCAGTCAGCGGGACCCATCAGGCGGCGGGCCCCAGCGGTCGGCGGAGAAGCCGACAACCAGTGACGCCGACAGTCGGGTCCCGCATCTGGCCGGATTACCATTGCACCCCTGGGGGGTAGGCCTATATAAACCCCCCAGGTCGCCCCATGCAGGGGGTTTGAGGGAGTCCTGGATTAAGGGGTCCTCGGGCGTCCGGACTACGTAACGTGGGCCGGACTGATGGGCCATGAAGATACAAGACAGAAGGCTCTCTCCCGTGTCCAGATGGGACTCTCCTTGGCGTGGATGGCAAGCTTGGCGTTCGATATGAGGATTCCTTTCTCCGTAACCGACTTTGTACAACCCTAGTCCCCTCCGGTGTCTATATAAACCGGAGGGTTTAATCCGTAGGGGCAATCATAATCAGACAGGCTAGACTTCTAGGGTTTTAGCCATTACGATCTCATGGTAGATCAACTCTTGTAATACTCATATTCATCAATATCAATCAAGCAGGACGTAGGGTATTACCTCCATAGAGAGGGCCCGAACCTGGGTAAACATCGTGTCCCCCGTCTCCTGTTACCATCGACCTTAGACGCACAGTTCGGGACCCCCTACCCGAGATCCGCCGGTTTTGACACTGACATTGGTGCTTTCATTGAGAGTTCCGCTGTGTCATCGCTAGAAGACTCGATGGCTCCATCAATCATCCACAACGATGCTGCCTTGAGGGAGGTCTTTCTCCCCGACCAGATCTTCGTATTCGGCGGCTTCATGCTGCGGGCCAACTCGCTTGGCCATCTAGAGCAGATCGACAGCTACGCCCCTGGCCATCAGGTCAGGTTTGGAAGCTTGAACTACGTTGCTGATATCCGCGGAGACTTGATCTTCGACGGATTCGAGCCCATGGCAGCAGCTCCCTGCCACCGCGATGAACATGACCTAAATCTGTCATCGGACCATACCCGGGAGATAGCGCCTGTAACTGCTCTGGCCCTAGATCCGGAGCAGATTGCGCCATCCGAGGACGGGAAGCTCAACCCCACCACGGAAGCCGCAGACTCAGCGGCGTTGGAGCCGCACACAGACCCAACTTCGAACGGGGCCTGTGTCACCGGAACCTCGGATTCGTCTCCGGCCACAGGTTCCGAAGCGCGTGCATCCGCGCCCATCGAGCTCGATCGGGCGTCGATCGTCGAGTTCAGCTCAACGGACATCTTCCGGCACTCACCTTTGGGTGATGTGCTAAACTCACTAAAAACCCCTCTCCTTAGCGGTGGACTCACAGCCGAATTATATCCGGTTTGAACTGGGGGCTGATGACGGAGAATTTCGCTTCCCACCCACCGCCCACTTCATTGCCACTGTCGAAGACTTAACCGACATGCTCGATTACGACTTCAAAGACATCGACGGTATGGACGACGATGCCGGAGAGGAGCAGGCCCAAAACCCGCCGTTTACTAGGCGCTGGACAGCCACCTCCTCGTATGACGTGTACATGGTGGATACTCCCAAAGAGAATAACGGCGATAACAAGAAAGATCCAGTTGAGGATAAACCTCCTAAGACACAGCCAAAGCGCCGACGTCAGCGACACCGCTCTAAATCACGCCGCGGAAAAGACAGCAATACCGGCACGAGAGAAAATAATACTCCGGACGATGCCGAAGATAAAGAAGATCCCGTCGAGCCGACTTCCGAACAGGACGATAGGGAAGATGGGCAAGTCAGCCCTGACAAACAGGCCATAAACGAAGACTCGGAGGACAGCAACTATCTTCCACTCTCCGAAGACGAGGTGAGCCTCGGCGACGAAAACTTTATTGTGCCTGAGGAACCCATCGAGCAGGAGCGCTTTAAGCGCCGGCTAATAGCCACCGCGAGGAGCCTGAAAAAGAAACAGCAGCAGCTTCAAGCTGATCAAGATCTACTCAACGACAGATGGACTGATGTCCTGGCAGCCGAGGAATACGGACTCGAGCGCCCCATTAAAAGTTACCCGAAGAGAAAATTGCTACCCTAATTCGACGACGAGGAACTTGAGCCCATGCCATCAACACGCAATGCGGCTGACCGACCACCACGTGGCCGGGACAAAGCGGCAACCCAAGCCGAACACCTGCCCACACTACCTAGCCGTAAAGGCAAAGATACTACAGCTCGGGAATACACATATGACCTGCGGCAAGACCTGGAGAACAGAGCAAGTCAGTCCAGATCGATCTACGGATCGCGGGGGCATGCCCGAGCGCGCGACGACGCCTATCAAGCCAGACGTAACGAGCATAACCATGTCCGGGCCGAAAACCGCAGACGGACTACATCCGCACTACGTCGCGACGTGGCCCGATATAGAGGCGCCGCACATCCCCTTTGCTTCACTGGTGAAGTAATGGAACACAAATTCCCGGAAGGGTTTAAACCCATGAATATCGAATCATACGATGGAACAACAGATCCCGCGGTATGGATTGAGGATTTTCTTCTCCATATCCACATGGCCCGCAGTGATGACCTCCACGCCATCAAATACCTCCCACTAAAATTAAAGGGACCAGCGCGGCACTGGCTGAACAGCCTCCCAGAGAACTCCATTGGCAGCTGGGAAGACTTGGAAGATGCCTTCCATGATAACTTTCAAGGTACATATGTCCGGCCTCTGGATGCCGACGACCTAAGTCACATCATCCAGCAGCCCGGGGAGTCAGCCAGGAAGCTCTGGACCAGGTTCCTAATTAGAAAGAACCAAATTGTCGATTGTCCGGACACCGAAGCCCTTGCGGCCTTTAAACATAGCGTCCGAGACGAATGGCTTGCCCGCCACCTCGATCAAGAAAAACCAAAATCCATGGCAGCCCTTACTGCTCTGATGACCCGCTTCTGCACGGGAGAAGATAGCTGGCTCGCTCGTAGAAGCAACAATGCCAGTGATCCGGGCACTTCCGAAGTTCGAGACGGCAACGACAAGCCACGACGCACTAAACACAAGCATCGAAATAATAATGAAGGAACGCGAGACACGGCGGTAAACGCCGGATTCAGCGGCTCCAAAACCGGTCAACGGAAAAAGCCATTCAAGGCAAACAGAGACGGACCATCCAATTTAGACAAGATACTGGATTGGCCCTGCCAGATTCATGGCACCCCCAATAAACCAGCCAATCACACCAACAGAAGCTGTTGGGTCTTTAAACAAGCCGGCAAGCTTAACGCCGAACACAAGGGGAAGGGGCCGCCCAGTGACAGCGATGACGAAGAGACTCGCCAGCCGAACACCGGGGGTCAGAAGCAATTTCCCCCCGAAGTAAAAATAGTCAACATGGTATACGTGACACACATCCCTACAGAGGAGCGCAAGCGCGCACTACAGGACGCCAATGCCGTAGAGCCAGGCACCCCAAAATTAAGCCAATGGGCGGCCTGCCCTATCACTTTTGATCGCAAGGACCACCCAGCCAGTATCCGTCATGGAAGTTCGGCAGCTCTGATCCTCGATCCAATTATCGATGGGTTCCATCTCACGAAAGTCCTTATGGACAGCGGCAGTAGTCTTAATCTACTCTACCAAGACACTGTCCGCAAAATGGGCATTGATCCTTCATGAATCAAGCCCACCACAGCTACCTTCAAAGGAGCAGTGTCCGGCGTAGAAGCTCGCTGCACGGGCTCAATTGCATTGGAAGTCATTTTCGGCTCGCCGAACAACTTTAGTAGCGAAGGCTTGACCTTCGATATTGTACCGTTCCGCAGCAGCTACCACGCACTACTCGGGCGTTCCGCTTTTACTCGTTTTAATGCGGTCCCACATTACGCCTATTCCAATCTTAAGATGCCCGGTCCACGCGGCGTCATCACTATAAACGGAAATACGGAATGCTCCCTCCGTACAGAGGAGCGTACTATGGCTGCTGCAGCCGAAGTACAAAGTGGCCTTATCAAGCCGCATATCTCATCGGCCGTCAAGCTGTCGGTCTCTACTAAACAGGACCAATCAATCTCAGAGCTGGATTAGTAGTTCGGCCTCCGTCATCCGCCCCATATAGCCACGAAGTTTACACTGCGCATATATCATTATGCACTTAAAGGTCATCGACGGAGGCACAGTACGGACAGGCCTACAATGCGGTCCGCACCCTCATAGTATTTTTACTTTTTCTAACTATTTTTTATCCTTTACAACAGGTGATTCCAAGCCTGGTCATCTTACGGACTCTTTCTAAAGTTCGGCTTTGTAAATAACCAAAGGCTATTCCTACTAAGGAGTCCTTTAACCGAGGCAAGGCAGCGCAGACGTGCGACAGGAGGGCCTAATGATTTTTGTAAGACCGCACTCTTTATTTTATACCTGTAAATTGCCTTTTTCCTCAACCCTCGGCCCCCGGCATGTTAAATAGCCCGGCACCTCGGCACAAATTGCCAGGGGCTCGACACGGCAACACATAAGTTGCCGACAAGTCCGAACAGCTTTTCAGCACACTTCGGCGTCACGAGTTTGGCCTTATATGCATCAGCTCCGAATCATGTCTTTGATCAATAGTTGGGTTGCCCGGCTCCTGTGCTTACTACCTTACGTTCCGCTATATCGGCTAGGGTAGTAAAGGGAGAACTACTGCGATTGTGTCCTGGTTTATCCGGATGAGCACCTCAGTAGAGAAAGCCAAAAACTGACTGTCATGATGCGGCGAGAGCTGGTCAACCACTCGATGACTCATCAGAGTCTTTCGCGATTCTTTTCGTATTACACGAAGGACCGTTTTTCTGGTCACCTATGTAACGCACCGTATTCGGGAAACGCGTACATACCAGGGGCTATATCGTAGACCCGCCGTCAAACTCCTATGGCTAAGTGAAAGTGTTAAAGCCCTATAGTCCGATTGCCTAGTTCGCCGCATTGACACCTCCTTCATGGACCAAGACGTTGGGTCAAGAGTGATCAAGTGCTTTTCCGAACACCCCCGTATTATATGCAAGGGGGCTGAAGCCGACGACTGGCAAACTTTCAGATTATATAAAGAACGGCCGCACAGGAGGAACCAAAACTTCCAAGCAAAAGTATAAAAATATGGCCTTAATATATCATAATATTGTTTTTACAAAGTTGGTATATTCACTCGAACATCATATTTTTCGAGCACTGACCCTCTATCAAGCGGGCACCCTCTAGGACATCCTCAAAATAAAGCTCCGGCGTGTGATAGTCCTGGCCCTCGGGTGGACTCTTCGCTGCAATATCGGTGGCCTTCATCTTTGCCCAGTACGTCTTGACGCGGGCAAAGGCCATCCGTGCACCCTCAATGCACGTTGACCGCTTAACAACGTCGATACGCGACACCGCATCAACAAGTCGCTGCACCAAACCAAAATAACTATTCAGAATTGGCTCAGTCGGCCACAGGCGGACCACGGCGTCCTTCATGGCAGATCCGGATATCTTGTGGAGCTCGGCCCACTAGGCCATCTGTTCGTTCAGCAACAGCGGACGCTTCGGCATGCTGAATTGCGACCAGAAAAGCTTCTCCGTTGCACGTCCTTCTTGCGCTTGGAAAAACTGCGCTGCATCGGAGACACTCTTCGGCAAGTCCAAGAATGCGTCCGGAGAACTCCACATTTGATTAAGGGGGGCATACTTCGGATCGCCAAATTTAGTCTATAATAAGAAAGGCTTACCGGCCGCTATCTCCCCAGCTTGCCGGACCTCTTCCCGAGCCGCTCTAGACTCAGACCTTGCTTCTCTTGCCTCTTGTAAGGCCTTGCCGAGTTCGACCATTCTGGCTTTGTTATCCTTCTCGAGGAATTCACATCGAACATTGGCATCCTTTAGCTCGTGCGTCATGGTAGATATTCTCTCCTCGCACTGGCGCCGAGCAGCCTGTTCGGCCTTTAACTTAGTAGCTGCCTTCTTGGCAGCCGCCTCACTCATCCTGGCTTGTTCCTTGGCTCGGGCAAGCTCAGCCCGTAGGGCCTCAACTGCGGCAGCATTGTCTGCAGTTATACATATCTCAGTATACAATTTTTAGCGTCATGCTCATATTATCATACTTACATATACTGACTGCCCCAAAAACATACCTTGGGCCTCGTCGAGCCGCCTGTTAATAAGTGTGAGGTCGTCATCTGCCACTTCAAGTTTCTGCTTCAGCATTGCAACTTCTGTAGCTTGGGCAGTCGTCATGGATGAAACAGCATGTGTTCCAATCCATCAGATTAGTTCCTGGGAATATCTTTTTTGATCCTCTGATCGCCTCCCTTCGGACACCAACCAGAGTCTCAGGGGCTACTATCTATACACAGGTACATTTTGCACGTAGAAGTGCAATTAAAAATATTACATTGCATACCTCGAAGCCTCTTAGCAGGCTCATGAAGGATTCATTCAATCCGCTTCTCGCGGACAGAATCCTCTCAACTACCGTACCCATTAAGGTACGATGTTCCTCTGAAACAGACGCATGTTGCAGCATGCCCGTCATTGTATCCGGCGCCCCCGGATCCCTGGGAGCGGCTGCCAGAGTACGGACTCCCTTTGAAAGAATATGTTTACCCGGCTCTAGAGTCGTCCCTGGCTGTAAACCGGATAGTCCGGGCCCTTTATTATTGGTCCCCATTGGGTCCGCATGCCCCGGACTTTGGATAGCCGAAGTATCACCTTCGGGTGTAGTTTTCATTATCCCTCGCACCGCTTGTTGGTCGGGAGAGATCCTCCGGGACGACACCTCGGAGTCGTCTGCCCTGTCGGGCGAGAAGGTCTGTGGAGGCGTCTCGCTTTTTATCATCTCCGGAAGAAGATCCCCCGAAGAGGAGGGCTGTTGAGGAAGGCTGCGTGCCGGACTGCAAAACATATATTTTAAATGTTACCTTGGTAACCAGAAAGCAATGGGATATGTTTCGGACGCCCCTGTTCACTTACGATTCGGCTAAAGGCTTGTCCTTACGGAGGAACTGCGCGACAACGTCGTCTTCTGAACCCGAGCCACCTGACAGGGACATCTTCCCTCGCTTAGGAGCCTTTGCTTCCAAATCTTCGGAGGCGGCCCTTTTCTTCCCATCGGGAGAGGGGATGTCAGTTTCTCCTTCTGTTTTGTCTCCGGAAGGGGGAGTTCCAATCTCCCCGGACAGAGTGTCTGGTGTACCTTTAGAATAGAGGCCACCTTTGGCCTTATTGCTCTCCTCTTTGTCCCCCTTCACCGACACTTGGTATGGCGCCGGAGCCAGCATCCTTGTTAACACAGGATCTGCTGAGTCTTCGGGAAGAGGGGCTGAACACCTAATTCTTTCCGCCTTCTTGATCCAGCCCTGGTCGAAGATGGTTTTCTCAGTATATTGTTACGAGATATCTAACTAAGTTGTGTTCGGGAGTCGAGGGCTTACCGAGGTATCCGGATGGTTGCAGTCGAGGCCGATGTCCTCGGTAGTATCCGGCCACTGTTTTCGTGTCCCGAAGAATAACTTCCACATTCCTTTGTGCGTCGTGCCAAAGAAGTGCTGAAGAGTCCGTGGTCCTTCCGGATTGAACTCCCACATGCGGAGGGGCCATTGCTGGCGCGGCAGGACCCGACGGACTAGCATTACCTGGATTACATCGATGAGGCCGGTGTCCTTCTCAAGGAGGCTCCGGATGCGGCTTTGTAGCATCTGCACTTCGTCCGTTGATCCCCAGTCCAGCCCCTTATTAATCCATGATGCGAGCCGTAATGGAGGGCCAGGCCGGAACATAGGTGTAGCTGCCCACTTGGTACCACGGGGTTCAGTGATGTAAAACCACTCCCGTTGCCATAGGTTGGAGGTTTCCGTGAAAGAGCCTTTTGGCCAAGGTGTGTGGGTGAGTTTGCTCACCATCGCACCGCTGCACTCCGTTTGCTTCCCATCGACTACCTTCGGCTTCATATTAAAGGTCTTGAGCCATAAGCCAAAGTGTGGGGGAATACGGAGAAAGGCCTCACACATGACGATGAACGCCGAGATGTGAAGAAAGGAGTCCGGAGCTAGATCATGAAAATCTAGCCCGTAATAGAACATGAGTCCACGGACGAAGGGATGAATACGACCCTCTCGCCGGATCTGGGAGTAGGAATGACCTGCCCTTGAGCAGGGAGCCTGTGGGGGATTTCCGCGGTCAGGTATTTTGCCGCCCGGAGCTTCGTGATATCCTCCTCTGTGACGGAGGAGGCCACCCACCGGCCTTGAGGGTTGGGTCCGGACATGACTAGGAGGCTCGGAACAAATAAATTGAACCTTGGGTGCTAGAACTCGAGGTTGGAAAGGATGAGGCATAGAGGAGAAAGACGGGTCTGCGCCCCTTTATAAAGGCAATGAATATCAAAACGCCTCCTCCTAAGCCTCAAAACCTGCCTATTCCCAAGGAATCATACCAACGGGACGGTTGGGTTACCCACACCCGTATTGATGAGAATCCCGTAATAAGGGGACATGATCTCTGCTTTGACAAGACGTGCCAATAAAACCGCTTCTCGAAACATGGAGTGAGAGGCTAAAAAGAAAACGGTTCAAAATAATGACCGTGCAGGAACATGGTGTCGCGTTACAAAAAGTTGTCAGCAGATTGGACTCGTGAAATATTATACTCTCTGCGGTTGTGTGTGGTATTTGTTTTGCAGAGCCGGACACGTTTTCTGTGCTCGAAGTCTGTTTTGGAGTATTCGGAGGAGGAACCCGCCTTGCAATGCCGAAGACAATCTACGCACCGGACACATCGTCATTGAAGCCTGGTTCAGGGGCTACTGAGGGAGTCCTGGATTAAGGGGTCCTCAGGCGTCCGTACTACGTAACGTGGGCCGGACTGATGGGCCATGAAGATACAAGACATAAGGCTCTCTCCCGTGTCCAGATGGGACTCTCCTTGGCGTGGATGGCAAGCTTGGCGTTCGATATGAGGATTCCTTTCTCCGTAACTGACTTTGTACAACCCTAGTCCCCTCCGGTGTCTATATAAACCGGAGGGTTTAGTCCGTAGGGGCAATCATAATCAGACAGGCTAGACTTCTAGGGTTTTAGCCATTACGATCTCGTGGTAGATCAACTCTTGTAATACTCATATACATCAATATCAATCAAGCAGGACGTAGGGTATTACCTCCATAGAGAGGGCCCGAACCTGGGTAAACATCGTCTCCCCCGTCTCCTGTTACCATCGACCTTAGACGCACAGTTCGGGACCCCCTACCCGAGATCCGCCGTTTTTGACACCGACAGGGTTGGAACCTCGACCGAGCACCCAAAATCACCATACACACACGCATAGAGAGTGGAATAGAGTTAGCCTTGCCCTTCTTCCTCCTCTAGCCAAACGGCTCAAGGAGCAAGCTTGTAGCTACTTGTTGAGGCAGTGATCATGCGGAGACCCCGCAGAGCAGGACTAGGGGTGTTATCTCCTAGTAGAGCTCCGAACCTGGGTAAGATCCGCAAGCGTACGCGGTCTCGCTCATTCCCGCTTCTAGAGCCCGACGACGTAATTTTGTCCCCATCCACGATAAGCCACCCCCTGGCATATGTTGCACGATACCCCCGACACCCTGACCAGTGGGGATTTTCCACGTGTAAAATTCTCATTCGCCGGAGTATCCACGTGTCAGCTCAGTGCTGGGACAGATGTCATCCAGCGAACGGACGGGACGCACCTATGATACATCGACATGTGGCATGGCCCAACAGTGGCCCATTCAGGTCAAAAGGTAGTGGCCCGGCCCACCGAAGGCCTGTTAACGGCGTGTTCGCATATAGCCCATTTACAGCCCGCTAACTCACGACCCGTTATAGCCTATCTGAATTAGGCCCAGTAGCGCCATATGGGCCATCCAATATGATTCCAGCCCGTTGTAACTTCTGGCCCATGTATGGCCCATATGAGGCCTTCCTAAATCTTGGCCCATAAATGGCCCGTGGTGAAACTGGCCCATAATGAACAGTATATAGCTTTATACCCATTAACAGCCCATTGTTCCATTGGGCCGTTTCAGCCCGTGTTATCTTTTGGCCTTCTCAAGGCCCATTTATTATTGGGCTCATTTCTGGCATTCGATTACTTACGGTCTGTTACTGGCCTGTTCCGCTTGTGGGCCAAATTCAGCCCATGGTTAAAGTCGGCCCATCTGTGGCCCTTTAATCCGTTGGGCCGTTTTCATGGCGTCATCACATATGGCCCATTAATGATCCGTTATGCCTGCCGTTCAAATTAAGCCCGTTGTACACATGGGCCTGTTAACGGCCCATGAACAGACGATTCCCATTATAGCCCATTTACGGCCCATATTGCGGTCCGTTAATTGTCCACGAAAGTATGTCCCATGTTTGGCCAATCGATCATACGGCCCATAGAAGTCCCATTGAATCTACGGCCCGTAGAAGGCCCATGGACCATACGGACCTTAGGAGGCCCACTACAGCAGGCAGCAGGACTACTTCTAAATAAAAAGGTTACCGTGGAAAAAGAACTGCAGTGACTACCAGCAAAAAAATAAACAAGACAATAAGGAAATAAATAAGCAAGCAACTTATGCTAGGCTATTATGGCTATTACAAATATTACATCCACTGGGCATCAAAGTTCGCCACCAGTGCAAATATAGTGAACAAAGCAGCATATTACATACACTGGGCGTCTAAATTGGCCACCAGTGAAAATAAACGCGGCAGCAAAACAAGTCCAGAACTGAAACCACTTCAGAAGAGCTTAAGAAACAATATCCTGGATACCCACCATGCTGGCAAGAAGCTTAGCAAGCTTATTAGTTTTCTATTGTTTGGCACTAAAATCGTCCAGCGCTTGCTGTTGCACCAGAAAGTATGCATCTGAATTCTGCAGGGACTTCCTCAGTCCTTCGGCTTCTTGCCGTAGCACAGCTGACTGATGCCTTTCAGCTTGTAGCTGAGACTGAAGAAGCCAAAGTGATTCAGGCAGCGAGTTCGAAGAGCTTGTGCCAGTGGTAGTGGCCAGTAACTCAAACACTACATCAATGCAAGACTTTGGGGTTATCTCACTGTCTACAAGATCATTTTTATCACCTTTCTTGGAGACCAACAGGGTTGTCTCACTATCTTGAACCTTATCTGCATTACTTTCTCTACCATTGCATAATGGGGTGATCTTCTCCAATATTCGGTTCACATTCTACAAGAGAAACAAGCAGACACATCACAGGTTTAACATGTAGTATATGAAACTCATTTTGGTAAACCGGTTCAGTGGTAAGGTGGACAGGATAACAGCATGAAACAAACATATATCTATGTACTATGGTCATTGTATTGTCCATATCATTCTAGTTTATGTTGCCAAATCAAGATAGAGACACAGTTTAAATCATATATTTTTAAGACACAGCAGCATAGACAGAATATAAGTGTGAGAAACTACACAGCACTGGAAACACTTGTGATGTGCATGACATGAGAACATAACTATTTATACAACTGAAACTGAAATCAACATAGAGCAAGAAGTTAGAACAGCAATCCAGTTAAAGAAATAGGTTTAAAACATACCTGTTGCGCCATTGGAGTTTCAATTGGATCCTTCAAATTTGAAAGTAGTTGGTATGAGTAAATACAGTGATGCAAGAGCAAAGGAGTATGGACCATAGCTACGGAATTTGACCTAAGAACAGTTGCTCTTCTGCTTTAAACGTGGAGTTTGGGTTCGCTGTGGTGGTCTTCGTGCTTTGGGCACTGCAGTTGCTTTACAAACTGCTCGTGTGGGGGTACTCTATGGTGGACATGGTGCTGTGTCAACTAGAAGTGGGTTACTATCCGCTGGGGTTGGGGTTAGATGGGGTGTAGCTGGTCCTCTGTCCAACGGTGTAAGTGTACAATCTGGAAGAGTCTCGATTATGTGTGGTGGGGCTAGTTCGTGGGCCAGTACAACCATGGTTCTATCTGCATTGACGGGTAGCACCATCTTTTGTGAAGAATGGGTTTTTACTCCCTTAGATACTGCCATCACCCCCTCCAATTCAAATGGCTGATAAACAGGAAAAGAAATTGAACATACAGACATTGTATGATAGACAGATATGGTAATTCACATATATGTTGTCTAACCAAACTGGACAACATGACACAATTTCACATATATGATGGCTAACTAAACAGGATAGCATGACACAATTTCAGATATATGATGGATAACTTAACAGGATATAATGGCATAATTCAACATATGATGAGTATCTAAACAGGATGACATGATAAAACTATATGATGTCTTTCTAAATCCTCCTCTGAGATAATTCACATACATGTTGTCTAAGTATACATGATGGCATGATATAATTGACATAATTGATTCATATACTAAGCAGCTGGCACTCGCATGTATGATCTCTAAACTAAGCAGATGGAATTGAATATTGTGCATATGATGTCTAAACTAAGCAATGCAAGACACTATATGCATGATATGAGAAATATAAACATTGCAAGTTAGAGCATACACCTCAGGTGGGATATAGGACTGGTCATCTGTCTCTGAATCCTCCTCTGAGGAGCTACCTATAACCATCGAGATATATGCTTCAACAGGTACCATTACCTGCTCTGAAGACCTTGTTTTCACTCCTGATTTTTCCATAACCGGCGCAAATGGCTGATACACATGAAGAGTAGTTCAATATACACAGATTGTTGACAAATGGAATACGTAATGAAAAAAAAGGATGGCATGAGATAATTCACATATATGATGCCTGGCTACATGGTGGTGCATAATTCACATATATGCTAACTGGCTGAAAAACATGGCATTGCATAATTCACATATCTGATATAGAAAGCAAACATGAGGCATTCACACAAAGCATGTCTAATCTAAGCAGATGGCATGGCAATGCAAGACACCATATGCATGATATGAGCAATATAACCCTGCCAAGTTAGAGCATACACCTCAGGGGGGAATATGACTGGTCATCTGTCTCTGAATCCTCCTCTGAGGAGCTATCTGTAACCAACAAGGAATCTGCATCGACAGGTAGCACTGACTGCTCAGAAGACCTTGTTTTCACTCCAGATTTTCCCATGACCGACTCAAATGGCTAATGCACAGGAAGAGTAGATGAATGTATAAACATTGTTGACAAATGGAATACATTATAAAAAAAATATGGCATGATACAATTCACATATACGATGACTGGCTAAATAGGATGTCATTGCATGATTCATGCATATGATGCCTGGCTAAAGAAGATGGCATTGCATAATTCCCATATACTCCCTTCGTTCCTAAATATTTGTCTTTTTAGAGATTTCAAATGGACTACCACATACGGATGTATATAGACATATTTTAGAGTGTAGACTCACTCATTTTGCTTCGTATGTAGTCACTTGTTGAAATCTCCAAAAAGACAAATATTTAGGAATGGTGGGAGTATGATATGGAAACCAAACAGGTGGCATTCACACAAAGCAAATCTAAACTAAGCTGATGACATATAAGATGTATAATGTAAGCAATGCGAGGCGCCATATGCATGATATGACCAACATCAGCATGCCAGGTTAGAGCAAACACCTCAAGGGGTAAATAGGAGTGGTCGGCTCCCTCTGAATCCCCCTCTGAACAGTTATCTTCCTCTGGAATACAATCTGGAATGGCGGGAGGGGGGGGGCACTTCACCCACCATGGAGCAGCGTCTGCATGACATTATATTCCCACGCAACGGTCTTCTCTTTTTCTCTACATGTTCAGCACGATTGTGTACAATAACTGACATGCATAATAAAAAAACATAGTTAGATTATGTAAGGCCTAAGGGGTGCATGCAGAAATCAAGACTGATGGTAGCAAACGAGTGGATAGATCCAAAACTAATGATAGCAGGTAGATTATAGCTTCAGTTTAAAAAGATAGACGATGGATCATCTACTGTTTGTTGCCCACCCAACATGAACCACATAGAAGACCCCAGATGAACCAGATAGTAGACACATACTATTCGTTGCTGCCTCGATATGTGCCCCATAGGCATTTTAAAATTCAAGTTTGAACATTAGTTTGGACCTGACTCGGAGTCTAAGAGGTGAACAGGACGATAAATTAGCAGGTAATAATAACCGATGTATAACGTAAGCAGACACGAAAGAGTGCGACCTCTCTTCCAGAACTGTGTAGTCCTCAGGTTCATCTGCTCAGTCGATGATGGTAATGCAGTTGGCGTGGCTGCCGGCAACGGGGAAGATGATCTGAGGTGGTGAAAGAAAGTCTGCAGGGGGAATCTCTGTTGCAGTTTCCATCGATGGTGCACCTCGGGTGGGGTGGATGACGGCACGGCAGGAGTAGGACATAACACACAGAGTTTTCTTTGACACCTATCTGAAAATGAAGTAAATCTGTAAGGGCTCCTTAGAATTGGAGGATTCTATAAACGTAGGGACAGGAAAAACACAGGAATAGGATAGGAATGCACGTGCAAAACAGAGCATTTGCAAACATAGGATTTCTGTCAACCTGGATGTTTGGTTCACATGAATTGGAAGAACACATGAATGGAGAAACATGGTCAAATTAAAGTCAAACCACATGAAAATGAAAAAATAAGAATCTTATTATGCCAGTAATGCAATTAGTCCTGTTCTTCATGCATATTAATTTGAAAAGGACGTCCAAGTGGATATTAAAATTCCTACATTTTTTCTTTGAAAGAGACACCAAAGGAAATAAAATCCTCCAGTTTTGCTTTGCTCCATTCCTTCTAACCAAATGCATGAATAGTAGTACCATAGTAAAGTTTCCAATTCCTATGTTTTCCTTCACTTTTTCTTTGAACCAATGGCGATTCTAGTAGGCAGTCTTCAACAGGCTGAAGCCTGCCCTCGAAATATTTTGTGAGCTTAGATTTGGTCCACATGAGTATCATATAATGGCTATCTTGCTAAACCGATTCAAATTGTGGTTCAAAAGAGCATTTAGTTTTCTCCCTGTTAACTTTGTGACCACGATTCATTTATTTCTAGATTACAACTGCTTTGAACCAAAGGATCCCTGAGGGATCGACATGAATGCAGAGTAACAAAGTGATGCGACGAGTGTACAACCTCTTTGGCATAGCCTTGTCGACCACAACATCATTGGGTTGGACGTGGAGGATGGTGATGCTGGTGTGACTGTCGGAGGCGGGGAAGAAGATCTGAGGCCTCTGGAGACGGCGCCGAGGGTACTGCTCCGCTGTGATGGATGGTTCCGTCGTTGGAGCAGCTCCGGTGATATGTACGACGGCGAGGCTGAAGCAGGACAAGACAGACAACGTTAATCTGAAGTGGGACTCTAATAGCATCTACAATAGATAATGTAAAATACATCACCAAAAAGTGCTAGATGTAAAATGCATTAGCCGCGCCATGGCCGCTCCGACAGATGCTGTAAATACTGTTCACTCTGAACTTAACTGAAGAAACTGAACTTTACAGTCGAAACTGAATTTTACTGTTGAAACTGATTGAACTAGTAGCAGAGCATTGCAATAGAAATTTAGGGCGTTCGAGCACTAGTAGCAGAGAAGCAGTGATCTAAATCAGCAGCCGCTCGAGCAGGGAACGCACTAGCAGAGAGCAACTCATGCAGCAGCACCGCAAGTGAGTGCTAAAGCAGCAACTCCTGTAGCTGCCACAGGTCGTGCAGGAGCAGCAGCGCGAGCGAGAGCAAGAGCAGAGCAGAGCAGCAACACGAACGAGAGCAAGAGCGGAGTAGCAGCGCGACCGACAGCAATAGCAGAGCAGAGCAGCAGCACAAACGAAAGCTAGAGCAGTGTAGCAGCGTGACCGACAGCAAGAACAGAGCCGCAGGCGAGCGAGAGCCGGAGCAGCAGCAGCAGCAGTAGCGCGAGCGAGAGCCGGAGTAGCAGCAGCTAGTGCTGGTGTGGAAGTCACCGTGGAGGAAGCAACGACATGGGGGAGAGACGCCGTGGAGGAAGTGGTCGGCGACGGCACCGTCGATGGAGACCCGCCATGGCTGCTCGGTATCGAGCATCGATAGCCCCGTGAGATCGAATAAAAGATAAAATGCAGCGGTGAGTGCAGAACCTCCTTGGTGGCGCCGAGTAGGCCTCAGCTTCATCAAGGAATTGGTGAGGGTGCAGCGGTTTTGGTGGGGCAGGTCAAGACGGTGTTGTGGGGATGGAGGTGGCGCGATAGACGAGGCAAACATCAGGGCAGCTCCTTGGAGGTGGAGGACGGGGCGGCTGATCCGGCGGGACGATGAGATCGACGACGGATCCTCATCCGGTGCGGTGGATGAGGGATGGCGAGCTGTTGCTGTGGACGATGTCGTCGGGGAAGAGTCTCCGGCTGGGCGGCGGTCGGGAGGCCGACGGAGGAGCGTGGGGCTTCGCGAGTTTTTGCGTCCTCGGTGTACGAATGGGGGGGACGAAGGGGAAGGTAGGGGGAGCCATGGCTTAGGGATGCGCTTGTCCGAAATGTAGGGTAAGTTAAGAACGTACCCCCACCGGTTTTGACCACGTGACGTTGAGGCGGCATTTCCGGCTGAGGGGTAGAAGGGGGATTTTGCGTGTCTGGGCTGCGGGATCGATTTCGGATGAGGAGGGAGTTTTTGTGTGCATCAAAATTTTGGGATAACAAGGCGCGACGCGGGTTGAAGAGGTGGGAGTTTCACAGCAGAAGAGACAAAAGATACTCGAGCTTGAAAATTTTGGGATAACAAGGCACGGATTCCATGTTCGGCAGAACAAACTTAACGTGTACAAAAAAAACAATTCATACAAGACACAAGAGAGTCATGTCTCCTTTTACTATATTGCTTTAAATACCATTGAAAAAACTACAAGAAAAATGTAAATTTTTTTGGGAGAACAAGATTAGCCTGTACAGTACCAAATCAATTCACACTTCCCTCAACAAAAAAAAAATCAATTCCCACCACAAGAAAGAGTCATGTCCCTTTTTATATGATTACAAATGCCAGGATCTTGAATTTCAATTTTTGAATCCACGTTATGTTGAATTCGAATATATCGTTAGGTGATCTTGCAGTTTATAATGGATGTAGTCCTACATTTTGATCTTCCATCTTATATGAACATTTTGCTCCACCCTATGAACATATATATTATCGTCTACCATATGGACTAAATTTGAATCAATTTTCCTTATTTGAATATGATTGTTGTCAAGTTATACCATCATTTAAATATTATCTTGATAACAGAAAACATGCATATAGTAGTAATCATATTTCACTATGAACTACATGTACCATACGATCTCCAATTGAAATATTTGTATCCATTTTATGTTGAATTCAAATCACAGTACATTGGTCTAGGTAGCGAGATGTTCGGGATAATCTAAACCCTGTTTTCATATGTATAATTTTTGGCCGAATTGGGACAAGTTTTATTATAAGCTTCTTGCAAACTGGAGATCCTCTCAACAAGCCTCGTGGATCCGAGAGGGAACGTGTCACCTTTGTGTGCGAAACGATATACGCTGCCTCCCCCTGATTTTCTTTTCAGAGGCAACATAGAACTATATGAGTGCCCTGTTAAATTTTGGAATTATTCCGGGTTCATTTGGCCTTTTTTATACATTAATTGAGTTTCTGGACATTTAATGTGCATAATTCAAATTTGAACTACAAGCACATGCTCCGGTGCACCAAGGTTGGTTGAAAAATCACATGTGTGTCCTTGGGTGAATTTCTAGGTCCCATGCAAGAAATGGGAATGAAATTCAAACATCTGGGCATCGTGACTCGGCCAAGAACATTGAGAAACTTGGTTTTTAAATTCCTGTAAATCCAAAACTCGCCTGGAAATCATGAAACTTGGCATGGTGTCATGTCATGGCACTAACATGCTGTGGTAATTTTTTTTGCCGAATTGGAACAAGTTTTGGTATAAGCTTCTTGCAAACCGGAGCTTCTCTCAAGAAGCCTCGTGGTTTTGAGAGGGAACGTGTCACCTTTGTGTGCGAAACGATATACGCTGCCCCCCTTTATTTTCTTTACAGAGGCAACATAGAACTATATGAGTGTCATGTTAAATTTTGGAATTATTCCGGGTTCGTTTGGCCTTTTTTATACATTAATTGAGTTTCTGGTCATTTAATGTGCATAATTCAAATTTGAACTACAAGCACATGCTCCAGTGCACCAAAGTTGGTTGAAAAATAACATGTGTGTCCTCGGGTGAATTTCTAGGTCCCATGCAAGATATGGGAATGAAATTCAAACATCTGGGTGTCGTGGCTTGGTCGAGAACATTGAGAAACTTGGTTTTAAAATTCTTGTAAATCCAAAACAAGCCTGAAAATCATGAAACTTGGCATGGTGTCATGTCATGGTACTAACATGCTGTGGTAAAAAATTTGGCCGAATTGGAACAAGTTTTGGTCTAAGCTTCTTGCAAACCGGAGCTTCTCTCAAGAAGGCTCGTGGTTCTGAGAGGGAACGTGTCACCTTTGTGTGCGAAACGATATACGCTGCCCCCTTGATTTTCTTTACAGAGGCAACATAGAACTATATGAGTGTCGTGTTAAATTTTGGAATTATTTCGGGTTCGTTTGGCCTTTTTAATACATTAATTGAGTTTCTGATCATTTAATGTGCATAATTCAAATTTGAACTACAAGCACATGCTCCAGTGCACCAAAGTTGGTTCAAAAATCACATGTGTGTACTTACTTACTTACTAAGCCTTTTGTCCCAAACAAGTTGGGGTAGGCTAGATATGAAACCCTTTCAGGAGGACTTCCCAGGAGGTCACCCATCCTAGTACTACTCTCGCCCAAATGGGTTTCATACCCAAAGGACTAGCTAGTTTTTACGTTGGCTCGCCAAGCCTATCACAACCCTTAGATATGAAACCCTTTCACGAGGACTTCCCAGGAGGTCACCCATCCTAGTACTACTCTCGCTCAAATGGGTTTCATACCCATGGGACTGGCTAGTTTTTACGTTGGCTCGCCAAGCCTATCACAACCCTCCTCCTTTACCCGGGCTTGGGACCGGCTATGCCTAGAAGACATAGGCGGAGTTAAAAATCACATGTGTGTCCTCGGGTAAATTTCTAGGTCCCATGCAAGAAATGGGAATGAAATTCAAACATCTGGGCGTCGTGGCTCGGTCGGAAACATTGAGAAACTTGGTTTTTTAATTCCTGTAAATCCAAAACACGCATGGAAATCATGAAACTTGGCTTGGTGTCATGACATGGCACCAACATGATGTGGTAATTTTGCTGTCCGACTTGCGAAGGCACACACATTAACAATCAACAAAGTCATTTTGGAACAAGTGCTGTCACGTTACAATTGGAAACACAAGTATTAATGAAACTGTGGGCGTTCTACTTACCATTTACATGCCGCCACGTGTCCCCTTTTTTTATTAGCTAGGAGGCGTCGTGCGGGGTAGCTAATTGAGTACGGGAGGCGTGCGATCAGACCCCTGCGCGTGCTTATCGGGAGGAGAGCCCTTTGACCTCCATCTGCCGCCACCTCTCTCCCAAGGTCTCCATTAATGGCGCCCGAGCCCCTGTTTAATGGCGTGGCTATGTCTCACTCGACTGAGATTTAAGAGAGAAAGAAGAAAATCTAAAAAGAAAATTTTGCACGAATCTTGATGTAAGATCCGACGGACCTATATAGCATCTACTGCGACTTATAGCAAGACTGATGAATATATAAGGACGACGATAGTGGATAATAATTGTCTTACATATTTAGGAAGATAATTAAAAAAGCCACATGCGGCTACGCCCGAAATACACAAGGGAAAAAGAAGAAGGAGACTAGTTCTCGCGGCGAGCGGCGATGATCTCGTTCATCAGTTTCATGTCCTTAATACGCTGCTTGGCAGCATCCACGAATTCCTCCACCAGCCTTTTGCGCTGGATGCGGAGCATGGCATTCTCGTCCATAAGTTTCTTGACGATGACGCCCGTCCTTTTCAACAAGGCAGCGCTCTCCTCTGCCTGCTTCGCCCTTCTGGCGATCTTCGCCCTCAGTAGGTTACGCTTGGCCTGGAGCTTTGCATTGCCCTCCCCTAGTTGCCGGATGACGCCGGTAGCCTGTTCAAACAAGGCTTTCATGTCGTCCTGCAACCTCGCCCAACCGGAGATCTGATCCATCTAGCTATGGACGATCGCATGCATGCGCCTGTAAGAGTCCTCGCCTGCCTGCGAGACATTTTCCCAGGCCGCCGCGGTGCGGGAGAACATCTCTACTGCATTTGCGATGCAGTGGGACATCTCTACTGCTTCCACGGTGTGGCCGGACCAGTCTGCTGCATCGACGGTGCGGCGGGACCTCCGTCCTGCTTCGGCGGCGCGGTGGGACCTCTGTGCTGCTACTGCCGCGCGGCGGGACATGTCGGCTGATTTCGCGGTGAGGCGGGACATCTCTCGTGCTTCCGCTTCCATGCTCGCCTCTCCCTGGTGGTAATCTCTCGACCCAGAACTCATGCTGGCCATGGCAGACGCAAGGGAACGATGATGAATGCCTTGTTTGTTTTTGTGGATGAGGGGTTGAGGAGGAATGTGCAGTCATCTTGGCATAGTAGTATTTATAACCGAGTACTAATACGCATCTAAGTGGGAAAACGTTTAGGTTGTGATCGGTGTGAACAGGTTTTCAATTAAATATAGCGTGGTAGTAATTTGGAATGTGACAAGACGCAAGCTCAAAATTTATTGACGGTTCTAGTTTTGAAGTGCGGCACTATTCCCGGATGGCATAACGTGGGCACACGTTCTCGGCCGTGGTGTAGCAGTTTTGTAATATGCCATGGTACTTCTTTTTCTACTACTTTGTATGTGCAATAACTGGCACCGTCGGATACATATCTTACGGTTATTGGGGCGTTCGACAGGAATAGCCTCGTGGCGAGCTATAGACTAGTCTTTTTTTCACACGCATTACATCGACACATATCATCTCTCTCCCTCTTTCCCACGCACACACCTAGTCTCTCAGGACTTCTCACATGCACCATCTCTAGCTCCCTAGGTTGATCCCACCCACATACACTTGTACTCTGAGTTTAGTACTTTATACACAAAGAGAAGAGGTGCACGCACGCACTCGTCCTCTCTCACACACGCATCTCTAGCTACGAATTGTAGTGTTCTCAACCATCCGATTGGCTCTATCATAGGTTCTCGTTGCTCCTTGGCCTTGAGATTGAGAAGTTTAAAATGCAGAGGCTAAGCTGGAGGCGTGAGGTTTTGGTTAATGTGCGGGCCGCACACGACACCAACACGACACGAGCTTCGTCTGCCCGGTGCACAGTCTGGTGAGTACTACTAGTAGTAATACTACTTTGATGTGTCGCGTCAACTCGCAGAAGTATGCAACACTTCCTCAACAAACAAGCATATAAGCTGCTTATACTTCTTACCCAAAGGATCTTTATATCCAACAGACACAAAATATATCCGTTCGACTGTTGGAAATTACTTTAACTGCTGATCTGATGTCGAAGTAATTGCTGCATCGCCACCAAAACCCACCATCTCTTAAGCTAAAGTAGGCCGAGCTAACCCCTATATTAGCATATTACTAAGATAAACAGAAGGCACTGTAGAATCATTTAGGAGGTGAGCTTGTTAATCTGAATGTGAAGGGACACCGTCCTTGACAGCCCAGCCCCGGCCAGCAGCTTGGGCAGAACTGTGAAGAAGGTCAGCTCCTGCACGTCGACGTCGCCGGGATCCTTGCTACTTGTCACCTCGATTTCCATCTTGACGGCGTCGGTCCTGCCTTTGGGCTCCCCCGACGGGCCGTTCGCCCATAGCTTGGCCGCATAGTGTGGCAGTGGGGACGCCCCCGCTCTGATGCAGACGACCGACACAGCGATAGGCGTGCCGATGTCGAGCACGCCGCCGACCAAGAAAAACGCGTGGCCGTCCTCCTCCACGAACAGCAAGAGCCGCGGCTCCGACACTGGCACTTGCAGCTGGAGCACCTTACCTTACTGGATCCTGTGCACGGGCATGGGATGCACGGTGTTGATGTGGTGGGGGAGCGCCGGCGGTGGGCCTTCATAGCCGCAGACGGGCAGGGGGCATTTGTAGGGCGCGAGTGGACACACGCTCTAGTGATCGGCGAGCTTGTGGTAAGTGACGTAGAGCCCACAGCCTTCGTGCTGGCACTCCACCCTCATCGAGGAGAGGACGGCGTCCATCGCCGTGTTTCGCACGTCGAAGCCGTCGCCGCACTCGCACTTCTGGCACTACCGCTGGTTCCCGGGGCGCTCGCCGTGGCAGTCTGTGCAGGCCAGGTGCCCTCCCTTGCACTGCACAAATCAATCGAACATCACATCAATCAAGAAACCTGCACCTTGCTCGATCAGCCGAAAGGACGCGGTGTATTTGAACCTCATACAATGGAGGCTTCAAGGGGCAGAGGCACATGGGGCAGTGGAGCAAGGTGAGGTCCATAGAGACCATAGAGAACTCCATCATCGGGTCCTGTTCTGTCGGCATGATCTCGCCCTCCTCGTGCACAACCATCTCTCGCTTTAGGGCCGGGGCATTAGAAAGTTTTACTATCACATATTCATACTACTTCAAGGTGCATTAAATCAACACATGCAAGTATCAAAAGGAAAGTCACGACATGCATGCATGCGTTGTAATTAATGCATCGGTAAACGCAAATTATTGAAATATATCGAGTGCACTGCTTTGTTGTGTCGCGTCAAATCGTACAATAAGGAGAAGTTTGATTACAATGCCCTCTCCCTCGCCCATGAGCGTGGTGGCTCGCAGGACTAGGAGAAGCTTTCGCTACACGCTCTCCCTCACGCACGCGGTGGACATGCAGCAGTTCATTCGGTGTCAGATGGCCAGAAGCATACTAGTAGTACTCCACTGTAGTAGTACCATCATTGTTCGACTTCCCGAAGAGGCGAAGAGCCAAGCGCAACCCGAACGCTCGTGTGGCAGTTTCATGTGTAGGGGAGGTAGTATAGTGACATAGTCTAGGATAGCGTGTATCGTGCCTCTAAGCTTAAAATCGTTGGAGTCGGCTTCATGCTATGAGGCCGTCTTGAAGCATTTTTTTGATTAAAATAATCTTTTGGCCCTACCTGTCATCCTGGTGATTGTAGTTTGCATGCTGATCTGGTCAAGAGAGGAATATATATTTTAATTTGTGGTGGGGTAAATGTTAGAGGTTGCAACAAATATATTGTACACTGCGGGTCTTTTAGCCAAGTTTAGAGGCAAGCATGTGGGGCCAGTGCTATGATGTGTCGCGTCAACTCGTACAATGAGGATATGCTTGATTTTACTACTAGTACGCCCTCTACCTCGCCCATGCGTGCGGTGGCTCACAGACGAGGACACGCTTTTGCTTACTACAACAAGCTATCCCTCTCGCACATGGTGGACGGACATGCAGCAGTTGATTCGATACTGTAGAAGTAGTAACATCATTGTTCGTCTTCTCGAAGAGGTGAAGAGCCAAGCGCAACCCGAACGTGGCAGTTGCGAACGCTCGCATGGCAGTCTTTGTGTAGGGGTGGGGCGTGGTGCGGCAGTTTTGTGGCAATTCTTTTCTACTGCTGTTTGCGTCCAATAGGTGCCACCGTCGGATGCAGATCTTACGGTTATTGTGTCGATTGCTAGTAATAGTCATCTTACGAAAATCAAATAATCCCAAAACAAACCCGACCACGTTTCTTGTTTCTAGACATGAATAGGAATCAACCAATGAGAGACGTGGGACGTAGTACCTAGCACGGCATGCAGCGGTCAGTTCAGAGCAAGTACAATAGTGGGCTTATAGCCTACTTACATGGCAACTTTGCCTATGTGGAGGAGAGAGACATAAAAAAGTTAATAATACAGCCAACTGCTGACTATAAGATGTTGCCATATCATTTATAGCCAACACATATACAACAAGGTTAGCTATAAGGTTGGCTATAAGATTAGTACTCCATCTCTTTCCTCACATTTATTGCATCTGCCTCTCATCTTCTCTCTATCTCTTTCCTCACATTTATTGCATCTGCCTTGGAGCACGCATATAGCCAGGCTCTTGCATGAGATTAGACTAGCCACAATGGAGAGTAACATACACTGGTAACATAGACATATCCCTAGACTATGTTACTATCTTCATAGTGGGTAGTAACATAAGTGTGGTGTCATGCAAAGCTTCATTTATTAGGTTATAGACTCATATTGCATTGGGACATGTGATGTTACAGTAACTAGCTAAGTTACTCAAACTACCACTCTCCTCATTAACTCATTGCCACAAAAGCAAATTTGCTGAGTTGGACTCAATGTTACTGCTGAAGTTACTCCCACTGTGGCTAGTCTTACTTTTTTATGTCTCTCTCCTCCACATAGACAAAATTGCCATGTAAGCAGGCTATAAGCCCACTATTGTACTTGCTCTTAATAGTATAGCCCTGTAAACCAGAAAGGAGGGACTACTCCCTCCATTCCTAAATATTTGTCTTTCTAGAGATTTCAACAAGTGACTACACCGTAAATGAGTACATACGGAGCAAAATGAGTGAATCTACACCGTAAATAAATATGTAGTTCTCTCGTTTTCCTCTCCACCTTGGTCGCGGTGCACAATATTGAGTATACTACTACTACTGACTAGTCTCTTTTTGACATGCATTTACGTTGATACGGCTTGAATACCAACGAGGCAGAGGGTAGTGGTTCCCGAAACGTTGAACGGTCAATGATGCCTCCGCATTCAATTAGCATGCAGAGGTAAGTAATTGGAGAAGCAGAATGGAGCCAGCACGATGTGAATGCAACGCAGTTTGGACTCTCATATAAAGGCGCCCCACCACTCCAATCTATCTACTCCTAGTCTCTGCGCAACACTACCCACTCCAATCCAAGACCAAGACCAAGTGACCAGAAGCCACAAGCACCCATGGCGTCGATGGACGCGAGCGGCAGTCGGCTGTGCCGGATCGTCCAAGATGCCGGCCTGTGGCCCCGCACCGCGCAGCATTTCCAGACGGTGCTGGCGACCGCCGGCATCATAGCCCTCGTTGACACTGGCTTCGCCTCTCGCATGTACCAGATGATGGTTGACTCCATCCGCAAGTTCACCGCCGTCAAGAAGCGCACGAACGACCTTGCCGTACTGCTCCAGCCCGCGCGCCCAGGCTCCTCGTTGCCTGCCACCCTCATTGGCCTCCAAGGTGATGAACTCTTTGAAGCACTGGTGGCCCTGCAGCTGCCGGAGGTCGCGATGAAGAATGTGCACCTCGAGGCCGCGCTCGCCGCGCAGCGCCTCGCCATGCAAGAAACCGTCGACCTGCACATCCACATCTACGAGGAAATCGTCTACTTAGGCCACTACAAGGCCAGCGAGGATAGAAAGATGTTGGCCTTCTTCCAGCGGCTGGAATCTTTGGACACCGTTGTTCAGATGCTCGTCGACCTGGCCACGAAAGCCGCTGCTACTTAGCCGCCGTTCAGTGGGCCGGCGCCCTGAGTCAAGGAGGTGGACATCGTCGATGTATGCATCTTTCTTCTTGCCTCCTGTAACCAGCACTGCATCACCTCGTGGCCTTAATATTTTATTAGTGTATGGCATTTTTATTCCAGTCGTAAATGACATGTGTGATCCTTTGCTGTTATTTGGCGTTAATTATATGTAGTATCATTGTCTTCGTCCTGGTGTACTACCTAGGTCCTGGTTTATTAGTCCCTTTTGTAATTGGTGCTAAATTTTGACCAAAGATTTAATTGACAAAATGTTAGTGCATGTCAACAAAAAATATATTATTTGATTTGTATTTGAACATAGTTTTCAATGATATAATTTTGGTGACATGCATGAACCTTTTGTTAATCAAATTTATGGTCAAAATTTGGCACAGATTACGACGGGGAGCAATAAACCAGGATGGAGGTAGACTGGTCCGTCACCATCGTGTTTTGTGTCTAATTTTGACTTCAGCGACCCAACCTACGTGGAGGGAGTACTGTATATATTGGCGCGACAACCAAACTTATATATTCAAAACTGAGCGTTACTACAAGTCACGAGTTCAAAACGAGAAAGTGGAACAAGTACAGCATGCCTGTGCCGTTCGCGTCGCACCCCCACACGGTCGCGGTGCACAATGTAGTAAATGACTAGTCTCTTCTTGACCCGCATTTACATTGATACGACTTGAATGCCAAGGAGGGAGAGGGTAGCGATTCCCGAGACGTTGAACGGTCAATGATGCATCCTTAATTAGCATGCAGAGGGAATTAATTGGAGAAGCAGAATGGAGCCAGCACGATGTGAATGCAACACAGTTTGGACTCTCATATAAAGGCACCCCACCACTCCAATCCATCTACTCCTAGTCTCTGCGCAACACTGCCCACTCCAATCCAAGACCAAGTGACCAGAAGCCACAAGCACCTATGGAGGTGATGGACGCGAGCGGCAGTCGACTGTGCCAGATCATCCAAGACGCCGGCCTGCGGCCCTGCACCACGCACTGTTTCCAGACGGTGCTGGCGACCGCCGGCATCGTAGCCCTTGCCGACGCCGGCTTCGCCTCTCGCATGGACGACATGATGGTCCGCTCCATCCGCAAGTTCACCGCCGTCAAGAAGCGCCCGGACGACCTTGCCGTACTGCTCCAGCCCATGCGCCCAGGCTCCTCATTGCCTGCCACCCTCATTGGCCTCCATGGTGACGAACTCTTTCAAGCCCTGGTGGCCCTGCAGCTGCCGAAGGTCGCGACGAAGAATGTGCACCTCGAGGCCGCGCTCGCCGCGCAGCACCTCGCCATGCAAGAAACCGTCGACCTGCACATCCACGTCTACGAGGAAATCGTCTACTTAGGCCACTAGAAGGCCAGCAAGGACAGAAAGACGTTGGCCTTCTTCCAGCGGCTGGAATCTTTGGACGCCATTGTTCAGAAGCATGTCGACCTGGCCATGAAAGCCGCTGCTACTTAGCCGCCGTTCGGTGGGCCGGGGCCCTGAGTCGAGGAGGTGGACATCGTTGATGGATGCATCTTTCTTCTTGCCTCCTGTAACCAGCACTGCATCGCCTCGTGGCCTTAATGTTTTATTAGTGTATGGCATTTTTATTCCAGTCGTAAATGACATGTGTGATCCCTTGCTCTTATTTGGCGTTAATTATATGTAGTATCACTGTCTTTGTCCTGGTGTACTACCTAGGTCCTGGTTTATTAGTACCTTTTGTAATTTGTGCTAAATTTTGACCAAAGATTTAATTGACAAAATGTTAGTGCATGTCAATAAAAATTATATCTTTTGATTTGTATTTGAACATAATTTTCAATGATATAGTTTTGGTGACATGCATGAACCTTTTGTTAGTCAAATTTGGCACAGATTACGATGGGGAGCAATAAACCAAGACGGAGGTAGACTGGTCCGTCACCATCGTGTTTTGTGTCTAATTTTGACTTCAGCAACCCAACCTACATGGAGGGAGTACTGTATATATATTGGGGCGACAACCAAACTTATATATTCAAAACTGAGCGTTACTATATGTCATGAGTTCAAAACGAGAAAGTGGAACAAGTACAGCATGCCTGTGCCGTTCGCGTCACACCCCCACACGGTCTGTCCGGCACGCCACTCAAGCTAGGGAACACTTGTTGTCTTAGCATTTTCACTGTCAGGTGGGGCTGCAATTGAGCAAACCGACTATCGGCAAATCCCCACCCCGCCCACTGTGCGTCGGCTGAGTTAGAATTAGAAGAGAGAAACGAGGGAGAAGAGCTAGCTGTAGCACGGACGCTATTGTCAGATGGGACTCGTGCTGATAGAATAGGAGTACTGAGTACTCGTACCTCTTTTTTTTAGGGAAAAAGTAGTCGTATGTCTAGTACCACTAGTTGGGTGCGTGCTACCTATACTTGTCATCACTTTAGGTCTCCTTTTCGAACTGCAGCTACGCTTCATAGTACATATTTTTTCACACATTTATCCTCCTATATGTACTCCTAGGCTATTTCCGCATGCTCCCTTTCGCCGACATGTGGGACATAGAGCATCTGGGTCGTAGTGCATGCATGACTCGGAGCATATGCAACCATGCAGGCGTACTTTACATTTTAGACCTCATGAATTACATGCAAACCCCCTGCAGAAGAATAAATAAATGAATTAATTACTACATGCAAACCGGATTATTTTCATAGAAACTGGAGCACGTCCATTAAATTTTGGACATAACACATTTATAAAAAACGACCGGACCTAAACAAGTCTAAGGGCCTCTTTGATTCGCAGGATACTGAAAACACATGAATGGGGAAAGTATGACGGCGATGAACCGAGAGGAGGAGGAAGAGGAGGAGTATTGTACATGCTAGAGACTGGACTGTAGCACATTGTTTTTTATGGCCATATCACCACATTGTTTTCTACGGCCTATCGCCTGCTGGTTCACCGGGCTGCTATGGTTCGCACTCCTCCGACATGAGTAGTAGTACTAGTATATACACTATATATACCGCATGATTCTTTGCTCCTTCTTACGTACTTCGCCGACATGTGGGAGAGCCAGCATCCGGGTCGACGTGTCATGCACCAGATTAGAGTGGGGAACGGTAGGGGGGCATCACCCCGGTCGTAGCGCCAATAATTAATGACTATAGTGAGTAGTCATATCACAAGACCCGGTCTTTCCAGCAGTAATGCGCCGTCAAATCGCACAGCCCTACCTTTCCAGCAGTATGTTGAATCCGCTACTCCCTCACCCTCCTCGCCTCTCTGTCAAACCGCCTACGCGAAAACTGCCGCGCGTACTGCCCGGGAAAAGCCCCGCCCTCAACTTTTAACTACTCATAGTATAATTTTGTATCGATGAATTGCGCCATGGAGCAGAAAACCAAAAGAAAAAGGTGGTACATGTAAACAAATACAGTTCAAGCTCTAGCTAGCGATTCGGAATGTAAATCGTGCATGTGTTTATACGTATAGGTTACTTCAAAGTACTGAGTCCATTGGTGCAATGTGGTCAAACTGTACCATCGATATCTCAAAGCCAAAATAGTTTGAGCTTGTTCACTCTATATAAATACTAGTACTGTATGTTTATTCACCCGTGGGGTTGTTCAATGAATGGAGGGCCGAGGAGCACAGGTGAACAATACTACTACTAGTAAGTAGGAGTCGTACAGTTAGTCACGTTAAATAGAGAGTTTCTTTTCTTTAATGCCACGTACACAAATTGAAACGCTTGTTGTGGAGAAAAAAAGATAATCACTCCACTATATATATAGGCAGGGGCCTGAGCGCTTGCTTTACTAGGGTTGCTCTCTTCATTCTCTCATCCTCTCCAGATCTAAAAAAGACAACGGTAGCGACATTTTCACTCTGCTTACCACTGGTCACAGATCCGGCCGGATCCCTTCGGCCGGTGTGTGTAGAGGACTAGGTGCATCGTTCACGCGGTCATCGGCGGCGAGGAAGGAAACCCACAGCTGCCGACGGGTCTCGATCCTCTGCCCGTGCCGTTCTCTCCGACACAGCGCCGGCTCGGGAGGTCCTCCAACCCTTCTTCCTCCCTGCCATATTGTGCGCAGATCCGACCTACCGCCGCCGACATCCCGATGACCCTCAGGTATAAGTTCCTTCAAAAGCGGCCTTGTTCTACTGCCCCAGCTCCCCACGTGTCTGCATGTGGATCTTTTTCTACTTCCATCAGCTCTTCCAAAGCCACCTAAATTTTTTAGTATTATTGGAGGTAAAGCTACTTCATGCAGTCGAATCTAGGACTTGGTTCAAACAACGAAGAAAGGGGAAAAAGTCATAGCATGAATCTAGGACTTGATTCAAAGAGGAAATAACAGGGGGAAGTAGTAGAGACTGGATACCCAACCGGTCTCTTGGTTGAAAAGGGAAATAAAGGGAAAATGCAGTACAAACTGGATAAGGAACAGATCTATTATTGGTTGAAAAAAGGATAGAAAGTGGCGGCTGGTGGACAAGTCAATAGAGTATGTCCAGGATTAGATTTGCTACCCTCACATAGTAAAAGGTCTCCAAGATTAGATTTGCTGCCCTCACAGAGTATGAACAAACTCGGCATCACCACTTTATGCCTCGTAGGTACATTGTGCTGATGCATCCACTATCACATGTCCTTATACCAACCTTTTGCTGTTGTTAATGTAAGGGCGCATGTAAAATGAAGCGATCACACTATTACCTTAAGGGCATGTCTAACCAGTGTTATTGTTAATCTAATGCCTCCAGTGATATGATGCAATTAAACTGTGTTACAAATGGTACTCCTGTTGTTTTCCCTAGTATGATAAGTAAGTTGCTTCTTTACGCTACTGAATGTCCTGGTGTCCCCACTGTCCCATGCCCTTAAACCAACTCTTTAGCTGCTGTTGATCTACTATATCTGGTAAACAAGCAATGCCACCATTAAAGTAATCCCATATTTGACGAATGTCATTGTTGATCGTAATGCTTCCGGTAACATGAAGCAATGCTGCCGTTTTAAAATTTCTACTGTCCTTGCATGATTGCCATGAACATAATCAAGATGCTTCTTTTCATTGCGTGTATGTTTCGTATCTTGTTATTGACCAGCAACTATTTTCTTTCTATCTTTTTGTGCAGATAGGGATATCCATTTCACCTCGTTGCTATTGTGACCTTTTGGTGAATTGCACAAAACACTTTTTTTGGAATGAGTGTCTTGTGCAGTTCAACTAAAATGTCACGTTGGCAACGTCTCTCAATTTTGGAGGAACTGCACAAAATGGTGATTGGAGTTTCCAAAATCTCCGTCAAACTCTGCTGGTAACCTCGTGCAACATTTTATTAGCCTTTGCAAGATGAGCCGTCACTGTCACCACGATGGCACTTTATTTTAGTGGAACTGCACAAAAGGATAAGCAAATTATAGTTGCACCTTACATGAGCAGGACAACCAACCTTAATGTTGCTCAATTTTAGTGCAACTACTAAAGAAGAACCTGCCAGCTCATGAGAGCAACTACTTCTTGCTAGCTGAATGATGCAATCTTTTCTTCATTTCAGGTGAACTGCAGAAAAAGTTGCATGAATTGAATCATGGATCTGCAGGTTGACCTCTTTGAGTCGTGGTGGCGTAGGGGCCGCTCTCTTAGTTATGGTTCCCATGACCGGGTATGTTCCTTTTTGGTTGATTTTGGCTCTGCATCCAGCTAGTGATCTTGTGCTACTGTTTTGGCACTGCTACTGCCGCTGATAAAATGAAGTAATAATACATTTAAAATAGAACTACCGTCTTAGCTACCATTTCATTTCCAATGTAGATAATTTGCAGAAAAAAATGATTGAAATGAGTCGACGCTCCTCCTCTCTAACTGGCGGGCGCCATAATTTTAGTTGAACTGCACAAAAAAAGTGATTGAAATGAGTCGACGCTCCTCCTTCTACTGCCACACTGAGGTGTTAATGAATGTCAATGAATCGCTTTCATGGCAAGATATGGGGACATGAAGAATAACTTGATCTCCCAAAGTCATCTCACACCAGTCAGAACTGTCCTTTATCAACATGATTGTGCTTTGTCATACTGTGCTAACGTTGTATTTTTTAAATAAAGCTATTCTATCGCAATCTTTTCTCGTTTTGGAAATAAAGTTTGCTTCAACTAGTGCCACTATTATAGTAATCATGCTCTTTCTTATCTGTTCAAACAGGAATACTCAACTACAGATGTTGTGATGGTCAAGAGCATTCGCCAAGTTCTTGGGTTGTATGACATGGCTAGCCAAGATGGATTTAATCCCGATATTCACTTTATCAAAAGGCTCCAATGGGTTGGTTCTGAATCTTGCAAGCTGGGAATCAATGAGATGTGTAGGCATCTTTGTTGTATTTATTATTTGAATTTTATTTGTTGGTTCTGAATCTTGCCAGCTGGGAATCAATGAGATGTGTAGGCATCTTTGTTGTACTTATTATTTGAATCTTATTTGTTGGTTCTGAATCTTGCAAGCTGGGAAACACGGCATGATAATGCAAAGGACAGCAACCATAACAAACTATTCAAACTTGGTAGTATTGTCTATGTGAAAGTGCGGCAAATGTGCTGATCGTGTGCGTCCTGAGAATAATAATTCTAATTGTTGTGCATGTTGATCCTGTGGCACTGATAGAACGAGCCAATGCATTGCTTGTTTTAAGAATACATTTTAATTAAAGCTAATTAAATTTAAGTAAAGTGACCACTAACACTTGTTATTATAGTACCAATATAGACCCGCTCGTGAACCGACGTGTGGCCGGAAAAGGTTTCTTAATGGAGGCATTTGAATGCGCTGAGGGTGCATGTTCTGCCGGGTGTGCAGCGGGCGAGGGAGGGGCAGTAACTATTGTCGCCTGTACACACTCATTTTACTGTTGAATCCAGTTCCCCAAGAGCTGAAAAACGAACTGCTGCCGTCGCCTACCCACTCGTTCACTTGAAGAGACTCCAATGGCGATCTGAGGGGTGAGCCTGCTGGATATGGACGTTAGCAAGGAGTTCACCTTTGAGTTCGCCGTTCAGACCCATGGCAGGACCAAGTTGAATGTGAAGTACACCAACGATTTGGACTCGGTGAAGCTCTGCCTCGCCGAGTTCAAGCAGTACCTACAGGAGGAGAAAGCACAAGGTCACAGGACTAGACCTTGTGCCCATCCATTCGTCTCCTAATAGGGACCAGCAGATCACCATCGCCTAGGTATGCATGCGGGACGAGGTTCTCGTCTACCACTGTTGTAGGGCCATTAGAGGTTCTGGAGCATTCACCTGTTTCATCGGCAGCACCGACTACACCTTCGCTACGGTGGAGAGGAAGAAGAACGCGACGATTCGACCATCTGGTGCAACAAGCTTGTCGACATCTAGAAGCAATACAAGATCATCGACAACGGGTAGGAGAAGGACTCCGTGGTTGACCTCTCCGAGACCATCATCGACCCCTGCTACGCCAACATGAAAGAAGACGACGATACCAAGGACCTGAACACATGGGAGGTACCTCTGAATCTAGCCTACATAACCTACGCGGCCAAGGACGCATATGCATGCTACGACATGTACAGGCGGATCTTGGACATGAGGGCGTGTCTGCTTCCCGTAACCGACGAGTACATGGACAGCCGCAGCGTCATGATCAAGCGTGCCAGGAAGGTCTAGATGATGTACTTTATCTGTTTAAGCACCATTATCATCTGAGTGTTTCATGCATTAGCCTATGTGTCGTAATTATCTGTTTTGTCCGAAATATTTCATCTAAGAACCCATTAACCTGTTTGCTTTTTTAGTGGCTATTGGCTTATGTATGTAACTAGTTCACTGGGCTGCCATGCTTTGAATCTCCTTCCTCCCAACATATTCCCCTTCTCAGGTGGACCCAGCAGGTCTCGTACACAGACATCTGGGACCAACCACCTATCCATTTGTATTTCTTTATTTTGTTCAATCTTTCGTCCTCTTCCTACAGCGGCTGGCAGCGCTGCCGCGCACGCCTCGGTGACCCATCATAGCCTATGGCATTGGCCAGGCCATCCCTCTACTCCCACACATTCTCCGGCGGCGGCAGCTCCACCGGCCCACCCTGCACCCAAACAAGTCAATCCTCGTACTCCCCTCCGCCCGTGTCTTCCCCCGCTCTGATTCGTTCGGTCCAAGGTCTCAATGTCGTCCTCCACCTCGATGCTCTCGCCACGGCGCCGCCGTCTGTCGTTCCCAACATGGTCAGCAAAACAAGAGGAATCGGGAGACGACTGTTCGTCGAGAGGCTGACAGTCCCGGGCCCACGAGGTCCATGGCCTAGGCTTTGTTGTTTAACATGCGCAACCCACGACATGTTTCAACTTTTTTTGGGTCCAACAGGTATCAAGCGGCCTCTGGGCCTCCCAGCCTAGCTTGTCTATAACATCAGCAGCCCAAGTTATATTTGTTTTTTAAAGACGACGCACAGCTCAGTTCTATTTTTCTATAAGAATGCAAAACTGAACCTATGTTTTCCCTTCTATAATAGTATATATATTTATATTTATATCTTATTTTATTACATATATATAATAGAAAAAACATAAGGTTCCGTTAAACCTGTCGTTCGTCCAACCATTTTATAGACCTTCCCACTTCCTTTATTTTTCGTTTTCATTAATCCTATATCTGAATTTTCTCCCACTTTCTTTTTCGATGTAATCTGAGTTTTCTCCCAGTACTTTTCCCTAGAACCAACTCAACTGTCGCACGTCTAGCCTAAAAAATAATAATACCCCACGTCCTATTAACTCATCAAATTAACATGATATTTTATTTCGTAAATCAAAAGTTCTTACAAAATAATAATAATAATTGTTTATATATAACTTGGCAAGTTAACTCCTGGTGATTGCGTACATAACCTTGAAAGATTTTACTGACCAATGCAGTAATAGATGTGCAATCATGTGTTTATGTTTTTATAACATTTCTCTGTCCAGCCCAACATGATATTTTCACCCAGCCCATCAAGTCCGCGGATTTCGAGAAAAATGCAAATGGGCTTTAAATTCTAACATAATATATAAACGGGCTGCATAGATGCTACATCATTGTTTCACCCAGCCCACCAAATGGACTAAAAAAACCAAATGGACTGGCTGACATGTGGGCCAGTAGGTCGAAGCCTAAGCACTTTCGCAAAAAATAAAAATATAAAGGTCGAAGCCTAAGCAAGGCGTTGGATTTACATCCAACGGCCGGCATTCTTCTTCAATCTCTCGTCTTCTTCCCCCAGCGCTGCCGGGACCGCCTGCTCCAGCCTTCGGCGTCCAGCGGCGCTGTTTTGTGCGCCTCGCAGCGAAACGCTACCCCACCGACGGCCAGGCCATCCCTCCACTCCTCCGCACCTCCTGTTATTCTCTGCCGAGTGTAGGCCCACCCCGCACCCGAACCAGTCAAGTTTCCCACTCCTCTCCGTCTGGAACTTCACTGTCGCGTCTTCCCCATCTTTGGGGCGTTCCAGTCTGGGGCCTCGCCGTCGTCCACCAGCCTTGGTGCGCTCTGCACGGTGTGGTCAACAAACGAGAGTCATCGGAAGATGACTGTACGTGGAGAGGCTGACAGTGGAGACGCACCACGCCCATGGACGCATGCATGCAACTGCATCCTTTTTACCCTAAAAAATAATGTTTTCTCCCCCTGACAGCTGGGACCCACCAGCTACATCTTCGCACGCAAGGAAGTGCATCAATATTACGGGCAAAAAAATGATTCTTCCCCCTGACAGCTGGGACCCACCAGCTATATCTTCGCACACAAGGACGTGCGTCCTTATTCTCCCTGAAAGCTGGGACCCACCCGGTCGAAGCGTACGTAGCGTTGTCTGTGTACATACTGGTCGATCGGTCTGTCTGCCACGATGAACCGTGGCTGAGTAAGGAGCGGTAGCAGTTCAGGCAGTCCAGTGGAGTGCCTACGGTCGAAACGGGGTCCTGTTCATCGGGAAGGGTCTGGCGAACCGCAAAACGGAGGAAACAGACTTGTGTTGGAGTGCCTACGGTCGAAACGGGGTCCTGTTGATCGGGAGGGGTGTGGCGTACCGCAAAATGGAGGAAACAGACTTGTATTGGAGCGCCTACGGTCGAAACGGGGTCCTGTTCATCCACCGTCTACTATTCATCCACCGTCGACCTCCTCCAGCCTCCACGGGCTACTGTTCATCCATAGCTACTATTCATCCAGCCTCCACCGGATGCTGTTCATAGAGCCTCCACGAGGTCCTGTTCATCCACCCCCAACTGGCTGGGGTGCGGCGGCCTCCTCAGCGTCCTGTTCATCCAGCGGCAACGGCCTACTACCACGGGGTCCTGTTCATCCAACCCCCACCGGGAACTGTTCATCCAACCCCCAACAACACTCACTATTCATCAAGAGGGAGCATGTTCGTTCAGCTTCAGTTAGCAGCAGTAGCGAAGGAATCGCTCGATCGGGTTCAGTTAACAACTAGGGATCGATCGATCGCTCGGGTTTAGTAACGCGTAGCCAGTGCAATCGCTCGGGTTCAGTAAGCGAACGCCTCGCTCGGGTTCAGTTAGAGCCCAACGCCTTGCACCCACGCGCGTATGTGTACGAGAGAAACACGCAATCCCTCCGTGCATCGCTCGGCCCCGACCACCCACCGTAACCGGGAACTCCCCGAAATTTTCCTCGCCCTCACTTCTACCATGATTTTTTCCGTCATGGACGGCCCAAAGAATGTCATGCAGGTGCGTCCCTGGCCCGCCCAGGACGAAAAGCCCATTTTCTGTCATGATTTTTTTGTCATAGAAGTAGGAGCCCACCACATCTATGATGATACATGCTTTTGTCACAATTATCGTCATAGAAGTGTCATAAGCATGACCGAATTTTTTTTGTTCGGCCCAAAATGTCACAGATGTGTGTTTTTTTTGTAGTGATGGGAAATGGCCCAACACCTCCTTTCTTAGGGACACAAAGAACGGGGCTTACCCATCTACTATCAGGTATGGGATAGATTATACCTGCTTCTAGAAGCTTTAATATTTCAGCTCTTACCTCTTCTTGCATTTTGGGATTTAGTCATCGTTGATGATCAACGACGGGTTTAGCATCAGGTTCCATATTGATCTTGTGCTGACAGAGAGTGGGACTAATGCCCTTAAGATCATCAAGAGTATATCCAATAGCAGCACGGTGCTTCCGCGGAGTTTTTAATAATCTCTCTTCTTCATGCTCTGAAAGGTTAGCACTAATAATAATAGGATATATCTTTTTCTCATCAAGATACGCATATTTCAAAGTGTCAGGTAATTGCTTTATTTCAAACACAGGATCACCTTTAGGTGGAGGGGACCTCCTAAAGTTTCAATAGGCAAATTGTGTTTAAGGAGAGGTTGTTGTTCAAAGAATATTTTATCTATTTCATTTCTTTCATGCAAGTGCATATCATTCTCATGGTCTAGCAAATATTGTTCTAGTGGATCAGTAGGAGGTACGGCAATAGAAGCAAGACCAAATATTTCATCCTTACTAGGTAATTCTTTATTACGAGGTTGTCTATGAAACTTAGGGAAATTAAACTCATGAGACACATCACCAAAACTAACACTGGCAGTTTCTTTCTCACAATCTATCTTAGCATTAACAGTGTTCAAGAAGGGTCTACCAAAAATTATGGGACAAAAGTCATCTTGTGGGGAACCAAGGACTAGAAAATCAGTAGGGTATTTTATTTTCCCACATAAGACTTCAACATCTCTAACAATACCAAGTGGTGTGATGGTATCTCTATTAGCAAGTTTAATAATAACATCTATGTCTTTTATTTCAGCAGGTGCTATATCATTCATAATTTCTTGGTATAAAGTAAAAGGGATACCACTCACACTAGCACCTAAGTCACATAAACCATGGTAGCAATGACCTCCTATTTTAACTGAGACGACATGCTTGCCAACAACATGCTTGTTCTTATCTTTAGTATCGGGTTTGGCAATTCTAGCAGCTTCATCACAGAAGTAGATAACATGCCCATCAACATTTTTGATCAAGAGATCTTTAACCATAGCAACACTAGGTTCTACTTTAATTTGTTCAGAGGGTTTAGGTGCTTTAATATTACTTTTGTTAAGCACGGTTGACACCTTAGCATGTTCCTTTATCCTAACAGGGAAAGTTTTTTTTTCAATATAAGCAGTAGGCACAACTGGATCAACATTGTAAACGATAGTTTCATCCTTAACTACTATCGGTTCTTTAATTTCTTCCTTAATAGGGGGATGATATTTAAACCACTTCTCCTTAGGGATATCAACATGAGTAGCAAATGATTCACAAATAGAGGCTACTATCTCAGAGTCAAGTCCATATTTAGTGCTAAACTTGTGAAAATCATCGGTATTCATAATTTTTTTAACACAATCAAACTCAAGCCTTATACCTGACTCTTTACCTTCGTCGAGTTCCCAATCTTTAGAGTTGCATTTAATTCTGTCTAAAAGATCCCACCTGAATTCAATAGTCTTCTTCATAAAAGAACCAGCACAAGAAGTATCGAGCATGGATTGATCATTACGAGAAAGCCGAGCATAAAAATTCTGAATGATAATTTCTCTTGAGAGATCATGATTGGGGCATGAATATAACATTTACGTAAGCCTCCCCAAGCTAGAGCAATACTTTATCCTTCACAAGGCCAAAAATTATATATAATTCCGATCATGATGAACTAGATGCATAGGATAATTTTCTTGGTGAAATTCCAATTTCAATCGATTCAAGTTCTAAGATCCAATATCATCGGATAGCATATATCATGTCAATGATCTTCCCCCCAAAGATAAAGGGAAAACCTTCTTCTTGACTTCGTCTCCGGGTAGACCTGCAAGCTTAAACAATCCACAAATTTCATCCACATGTATCAAATGCATATCGGGATGCTTCGTTCCATCTCCTGCATAAGGATTAGCTAGCAGTTGCTCTATGATACCCAAAGGAATTTCATAACTAATATTTTCAGTAGGTGCAGTAGGTTGAGGGGCAATTCTTTGTGTTTCTGGTCGAGGTGAGGATACCCCGAACAAACCCCTCAAAGGGTTATTTTCCATAGTAACAAGTGACAGTAAATTTCAGCACGTAATATCAATTTTTCCTTACCAATTTCCGCTTACCAAGAGCACTTCACTCCCCGGCAACGATGCCAGAAAAGAGTCTTGATGACCCACAAGTACAGGGGATCAATCGTAGTCCTTTCAATAAGTAAGAGTGTCGAACCCAACGAGGAGCAGAAGGAAATGACAAGCGGTTTTCAGCAAGGTAATTTCTGCAAGCACTTAAATTGTAGGTAACAAATAGTTTGATAGCAAGATAATTTGTAATGAGCATGTAATGGTAATGGTAAAAAAAGTGCAGCAAGGTAGCCCAATCCTTTTGTGGCAAAGGACAAGCCAGAACGGTCTCTTATAATAAGTAAAATGTTCTTGAGGACACACGGGAATTTAGTCTAGTCACTTTCATCATGTTGGTTTTATCCGCGTTCGCTACTTTGATAATATGGTATGTGGGTGGACCGGTGCTTGGGTGATATTCTTACTTGAACAAGCCTCCCACTTATGATTAACCCCCTCGCAAGCATCCGCAACTATGAGAAAAGTATTAAGATAAAATCTAACCACAACATTAAACATATGGATCCAAATCAGTTCCTTACGAAATAGCGCATACACTAGAGTTTAAGCTTCTGTCACTCTCAATGTTGAGGATATCGCTTATCGTTAGCATCTCGGTCAGCTGGGGATTAGAGATTAATCGGAAATCGGCCGATTAATCGATTTTATCGGTCGACTATTAATCGGTCATTTTTTGCAAATCCCAGGTTCCGAACACTAGAAATATGCTATATTCAACACCAAATAAATATTAGATAGAAGTGTTACCCTAATTCCTTGCCTTTGAATCCTCATATAGTGACAAATAAAATAGGACAATAGTTCATATTGCATAACAAGGTCCATAAAACACAAATAAACATAGTTTTTGCAAACATAGTGCTTGGAATAGGCCCGATTTATCGGTAGATTCCCGATAAATCGTTTGTCAGAGCGATAAATCGGTCCAAATGATAAACGGTGAAGATAAGGTATAATCTTATCGGTCACCCCCCGAGTAGCGATAAATCGGACGATAAATCGCTGAATCGGAAGATTTTTTGAACAGTGGTCACTGTAGCAACCCATCATCTAATAACTACTCCACAATGCATTCCCTTAGGCCCAAAGATGGTGAAGTGTCATGTAGTCGACGTTCACATAACACCACTAAGGGAATCACAACATACATACCATCAAAATATCGAACAAATATCAAATTCACATGATTACTTGCAACATGACTTCTCCCGTGGCCTCAAGAACAAGGACAACTACTCACAAATAATATTAATGCTCAGGATCAGAGGGGTATTAAATAGCATAATAGATCTGAACATATGATCTTCCACCCAATAAACCATATGGCATCAACTACAAAATGTAATCAACACTACTAGTCACCCACAGGTACCAATATGAGGTTTTGATACAAAGATTGAACACACGAGATGAACTAGGGTTTGAGATGAGATGGTGCTGTTGAAGATGTTGATGAATATTGGCCTCCCAAATATGAGAGGGTTGTTGGTGATGACGATGGCTTCGAATTCCCCCTCCTGGAGGGAAGTTCCCATGGCAGAATCGCTCCACCGATGGGCAAAAGTGCTCCTGCCCAAGTTCTGCCTTGAGACGGTGGCGCTGTGTCCCAAAAGTCCTCTCCTTATTTTCCTAGGTCAAAATACCTTATATACCAGAATATGGGCGCCAGAGGTGGGCCTGGGTGCCCACTACCCACCGGGGCGCGCCTGGGGGGCCTGGCGCGCCCTGGTGTCTTGTGGACACCTGACAGCCCCCCTCTGATAGTTCTTTTATCCAATATTTATTATATATTCCAAAATAATTCTCCATAAAATTTCAGCTCATTTGGAGATGTGCAGAATAGGTATCTCTGACATAGCTTTTTCAGGTCCAGAATTCCAGCTGCCGGCATTCTCTCTCTTTGTGTAAACCTTGCATATTATGAGAGAAAAGGCATTAGAATTACTCCATAAAGTGTTATAATGAACAAAGACACTATAAATAATAGTAGGAAAACATGATGCAAAATGGGCGTATCAGGCATTCGCTCGATTCAACACCGACCCCCATTACGCCTATCTCAAATTGAAGATGCCCAGACCAAGGGGCATCATCACAGTCAATGGCAATACGGAGCGCTCTCTCCAGACCGAGGAACACACCATGGCTCTGGCGGCCGAAGATCAAACAGGTGCCGAAGGGCCGAAGTACCAGCCTGCCATCAAGGCGCGATAGGCAAGCAAATGAGCCTGAGCCCTGTCTCCACCCAAGGAGCCTCCCTATGCTCGACGTAAATGGGGATATGCCCACAACATGCCCACCCCAGTCGCACATTACGTGCCTCGCCAGCACAACTTCGCGCTCAAAATACCATGGGTAGTTGTGGGGCTTAAACACCAAGAGTTCGGATCAACCACACTATGGACCAACACGTCTTCGGACGTCGAATAGGTACCATCCAGGACCTATCCGGCATTAAGCCCGAACAACACGGCGACCTCTCGAAGCTCCTTGTCAAGGGCCCGCCATCCAATAACCACTGCCTCCACGGAGTTTTTTCTCCCAACAGAAGCAAAGGCGCAAACATGCAGTAGGGCACAGTAAGGGCATCAACCCGCATATCAAGGCCTTGCGTAAACCTTTCATCTGTAATTTTTTTCCTTTTTTTCATACAAAGTTTCCGTATCAGAGTTTTCAGCAGTTCGAATTGTATGGCTAGACATCATGAGCTTATCGAAAATAAAGTAAACCTTTTATGGTCCTCCTACAGTTATCTATACTGCACCTTTTTTTCCTCCTGCTCTTCGATTATGTCATAAACCAGTATGGCACATATCTTCTCTAGTATGCAACCGACTAATAGACTGGGGGCTCGACCGTAACGCTCGCCCTATGCATCTAGTCTGGCACCCTTTTTCTATGTGTTCGGCGTCTCGGATATTGCATTATATGAATCAGTTCCGAATTATGTCTTGGGTCAATAGTTGGGTTGCCCCACTCCTGTGCTTACCTTCTTATGTTCTGCACATTCGGCTAAGGAGGTAAAGGGAGAACCACTGCGATTGCGCTTCCGGCTAGTCCGGTCAAGTACCTCAGTGGAGAAAGCCAAAAACTGACTGTCATAATAAGAGAGAACTGGTAGGCGATCCAATGACAAGTGTTAAACTAAAAATCGCTGGAGATTGCACCGTGTAATATGAAGGGCTTGTCTTCAAGCAAACCAAGTGATACATGTATATACCTTGGATCTCCTGAATATCACAACACACAGGGGGCTAGTCACCAGCCCCCGCAGTCAAGCTCCTATGGTTAAGTGCAAGTAATAAAACCACATAGTCCGACTGCCTCGTTTCCCTCCTACATTACCGCCTTCGGGCACTGAGACATCGGCTAAAGATCAGGGTGCGGAGGACGAAACACCCCTCGTAGCATCTACGTGGGGGCTGAAGCCGACGACTGGTAATTAACTTTCAGAATAAAACGGCCGCACAGGAGTCAAAATAACATCAAACAAATACAAGTATGATAAACCATACAAAACAAAACGCATTATAAAGCATAAGGTTCAACCATAGTTTAATACATGATGGCACGATCACTCGAGGAGTACATCCTTCAATCACTGGGCCTCTACTTCCCAAGCACCATCCATTACGATGAAGAAATACTGCTCGGGGCGCCTGTGTTCCTTTCCGGCGGGCGGAGGTCCGGTGGCCATCTCGACTGGCTTGATCCTCGGCCAATGCACCATTGTCTTTGAGAATGCCATTCGAGCCCCTTCAATGCACACAGAGCGCTTAACAGCATCAACCTGAGAGGCAGCGTCGCGCAACTTCTGCACCACGCCGAAATAGCTTCTCGGTATTGGCTCTGAAGGCCACAGCCGGACACAAAGGTCCTTCATGGCCGGCTCCGCCATCCGGTGCAGCTCCATTAGTTGCTTCATCTGGTTGCTTAGGAGGGGAGGGTGCTCGGGCGCCTGGAACTGCGCCCAGAACAGCGTGTGTACGGCATCATCCTCCTGAGTGTCGTGGGAAAACACAACCTCCTATGGGGCCATCGGCCCCTTGTGGTTCGGCAGGGGGAAGAACGCATTGCATAAAGAGCGAAGGGCGCGGAGCAGCACGACAGTGATCACACGGGCAGTTTTTACCCAGGTTCGGGCCGCCGTGAGGCGTAAAACCCTGCTCCTGCTTTGGTGGATTGATGAGAGGACCGTGGTGGAGACGCAGCGCTCTAGCCCGGCAAGGTTGCCTCGGGGCGAGAGCAGCTACGCGTGTATGAGTGTACAAGGGTACGAATCCTTTCTAAGGTTGCCACGACCCTTCTTTTATAGATCAAGGGGTCACCACAATAGCAAATCAGTCATTGCATACTGATTAGATAGCAAACAGTGATATCATACCTAACTCTACACACAGGACAAGGCGCATTAAATGCGCCACTTAGTGTCACATTGTAGCATAGCCCGGCAAGCCTTGCCGTGCCGTTCGGCCACCTTCTCGCCTGCCTGCGTGACACGTCCCTTGACGGGTGTCATTTGGAGGTGATTTCCTTTGGAAGTGGCTGCCACGTGCCAAATAACAGCCACTTAGTCACTTGGGGGCTCGACACCGCACTGATCGATGACTTGCGTTGCTGTGAGGTGGAGCGGTGGAGCCTTGGCGGGGTAATTCGCCCTCGGCGTCCCCGGCAAGCCTGCCGGGGCAATCTTGATAGTTGTCCTCGGGGTAACCTCGACCCCGCCAGGCTCGCCTGCCCGGCAAGGGAGGTTTTTCCGTAGTGATATCTTGCTCTTTTGGTTGGTCTTGGTCTTCTTGATTCGCCCTTTGATTTCTCAAAGAGCTGATCTCTTCTGCTTGGTCTGGTCTTGGATGTTGCAACCATGCTCTTAAGCTTGTGTACAGTCTGGGCAACACACCTGGGGTTTGTTGCACCGACAGGAGCCCCCGGGCCTGGCCTGAACGCGCTGCCGAGCATCGTCAGGGTAGGCCCTGTCCAGTACACAGGCGGGGAGGCTGTGGTAGCTCACCCTTTGAGATCTTCTTTGCTTCTTCATTAATCTGAGCTTGGATCAGTTTCCGGTTTCCCCGTGCATCGCGTAATGCCAATTGTAGTGGGTCCATCTCTGTAATGGCCCGTGAATGACTTTAACGCACGGGGGAGTAACTGCCAATTCACTCTTTCCACCACGTTCTTATCCCTTGCCACGTATGCTGCATGCATTGAGTGGGGTAGGTAACGGAGGCACGTGGTGCGGAGAGAGCATCATGGCAAGGGCCCGGTCTTCTTGGGTTGGTGGAGAAGGATGGCGGTTACTCATCGAGGGATCAACCCCCAGCCCCAGCCCGTCTATAAAAGAGGGGGTGAGGAGGAGCGGAAGTGCTCATCCACGCACCTCTTCTCCCCCATTCCTTGCCTTCTTCTTGCTATGTTGAGAGGGAGAGACTGGGGCCAGGCCCCGGGCTCTAGCTTGGGGTTGATGACGCCGAATGCTTGTGTCGGCGCTCAGGGAGTGAGTCTGGTCCGGGGCCAAAGGGGATGCGGTGGTCGAAGATGTGGGCGCCGAGTCGCCTGTAGTGTGGGAGGTGTCACGCTTCTCCAAAATGGTGAAATGCTCGTCTCCCTCACATGAGCCGGGCGTCCGGTGAGGAGCGCTAGCCCTCGCTGCAGGTCACCGAGGCTCATTGTCTCGATGACAGGGCTCTTGGGGCTTCCGGCGCCTGTCTGGGGTGCAGTGCTCAGGATCATTGGCAATCCCAGCACTGCTCCTTCCAGCGGAGTCGGGGTTAACACTGAAGACGGTGGCGCCTTCCTGCCCGCCAAGGTGGGGAGCGGTGCTCCACGCGCGCCTTTGACGTCGTGGTCGTCAGTTGCTTCTCCAGGGAAGGTGACGGGCCGAGGGTCCGGTGTCTCCCTGGAGCGATGGTGATGGGGAAAAACGAGGGAAGACGGAGAAGGTGGGTGGCAGGGCGTCAGGTCGGAGTACGATGGCACTGACGCCTTCATCTCATATTGCCGGCCCGCTGCCTCGTCTTTCCACTCTTCCCCTCCTCCCCGACACCATCATCACCGGTCTCTTCGAGACGGTTGCCGGGGAGGGGGTCGCTCTCTTGGTGCCTTCGCCTCCTCCAGCAGTCTTCCAGCTGAGCTCCAGTGGATCTCCCCGCCGGTGCTTATGCTGGGGCTTCTTGCTGGCCTTGGGGGTGCTGACTAGGGCACCGCCGAGCTACTCCCTCCGTCCTCATCCTTCGTAGCCTCGCCACTCCCGATCTTGTCAGGCTGCGTCCGACAGGTCCTGACGGGATCGGGTCGGGCTTCTGCTCAGGCACTCTTTTTGCCTTCTTCACCTCCCATCGCAGTGCCTAGGAGGAGAGGGACAAGAAAGGGGATTACGAGGCACTTATCTTTTTTCAGTCTAAAATATGTAGGCATTGGCCAAACTTTAGTCTAAATTATGTAATCTTCATTATCCATGTTTGTGTTCTGTAAGATCTGTACTTGCTTATCAGCATATTAATGAAAAAGACAAGCCTTGCCGGGTACTTGTGCATGTATTATGTCCATGCAGAGGTGAGATGCCTCTATACATTTAAGTAAACAAGTTTTCTCCGGTAGGCTATTCTGCCGGTGCCCTTAGTTTGTTGCCACGAGGCTAGGCCTACCGGGCACAAACTGCAACAAGGGACCAACCCCCCGCCGAACCTTTTCTATCAAAGGCCACTGCGACCACCCCGACCGAAGCAACGTTCGAGTCAAAGGGTGGGAGCACCTATGTTTCGAAGGTGGCGAGGTTTTCATATGCACAAGTTTCACTTTACAGAACAAGTATGGATAAGAAGGGACTTATCTGTTTGGCTTGCCGGGGACCGCTATGTAGGCTCATCTTCGTTTCTTCTCTTTGGGACCAAGTTCGCGACAAGAACCCTGCAACTTAGTGCAGATGAAAACAGAGCTACATGCGATCTTATCTACATGATCATGCTATGCTCATGATATGCTTATGCATGCATGCAATCTTCTTCGGGGCCCCTAGCGCTTAGTTTATTTATCTGTTGCTCAAGGTCTGCGCCTGGCTTTGTTCAAAGGGTTACATGCAACATCAGCAAGGCTTGTACAAAAGGGTGGCTGCCGGGCAGGGCCCGACAGCCGCGCCTTACGGGTAGAACTTACGGAGATGCTCAATGTTCCATGAGTTTTGCAACTGAATGCCATCTCCGGTCTCCAGACGGACTGCGCCAGGTCTGGTGACTCGTACTACCTGGTAAGGGCCTTCTCACTTCGGCGTCAACTTGTTTGTACCCTTGGCGGACTGAACACGCCTAAGGACAAGGTCGCCTTCCTCAAGGCTCCAGGCATGAACCTGCGGCTATGATAGTGATGCATGGCTTGCTGGTAGCGTGCAGCACGTGTAGCAGCCCGGAGACGGTTCTCCTCAAGTAGCACAGTGTCGTCACGCCGGTGCTGTTCTTGCGCTACTTCATCGTAGGCAAGCACTCGAGGTGATCCGTATATGAGTTCCGTGGGGATCACTGCTTCTGCCCCATAGACTAGGGAGAAGGGAGTCTGGCCGGTAGCTCGATTTGATGTCATACGGAGGGACAAAAGAACTACTGGCAGCTCGTCGATCCATCGCCTGCCACACTTCTGCAGCCTATCAAATGTTCTTGTCTTGAGACTTCACAGCGCTTCAGCGTTTGCCCTCTCAGCTTGTCCGTTGCTTCTGGGATGGGCAACAGAGGCAAATGAGATCTTGCTTCCGAGGGCATGAACGTATTGCATGAAGGCGCGGCTTATGAATTGGGTGCCATTGTCAGTGATGATTCGGGCGAGTACCCCAAAGCGACACACCAATCCTTTCAAGAACTTGGTAGCTGACTGTGCGGTCACCTTTCTCATAGGCTCTACTTCCGGCCACTTTGTAAACTTGTCGATTACAACGAACAAGAATTCAAAGCCCCCGGTAGCACGGGGGAAGGGGCCCAAGATATCGAGCTCCCAGACCGAAAATGGCCATGACAAAGGGATTGTTTGGAGAGCTTGAGCAAGCTGATGGATATTCTTGGAGTGGAACTGGCAGGCTTCACACTTGGTGACTACCTCGATTGCATCTTGGAGGGCTGTGGGCCAGTAGAAACCTTGCCGGAAAGCTTTTCCAACCAAGGCCCTTGATTCAATGTGGGAGCCACACATACCCTTGTGTATCTCTGCCACACTTCAATTTCACACCGTTGGGCCTTCTTCTATATAGCGTGTCGTCAATGAACTGATACATACTGGGCCTCCGGGCTACTCTTTCAGCTTCTTCTTGTTCTTCGGGAAGTTCTCCTGTTTGGAGGAAACGGACTATGTGTCATGCCCAAGTTGGAGCCAGGGGCTCGACAACGAGGATCAGCGGCACCTCCTCGTTCACGGGAGCGCATGCCTCAACCGCAAAGATTGGTAGTTTGGCGGGAGGGTGCAGCTCACCGATCGAAGGGGAGTTGTTCCCGCCAAGCTCTCTGTCGGGGGCTTTGGGAAGTTCTGCCGGGAGAGGCTTGTCAGAGTCCAGTTTCCTCCTCTTTCTGGCCATTATTGCCGGGGATACGGAGGGTTGAGTCAGATGGAGAACAAAAGTCCCTGGTTCCACAGGGAGTTTTTGCGCAGTGCACTTTGACATATGATTAGCAATGCTATTTTCCGCACGTAGCACATGCTCTGTTTGCAATCCGTCAAAGCGCTCCTCCAACTTTCTCACTTCCTCGACATATGCCTCCATCAATGGGCTTTGATAATCCTTGTTGACTTGCCTCACCACAAGTTGCGAATCTCCATGGATGATCAGCTTCTTGATTCCCAGTTATGTCGCAATACTGAGCCCGGCAAGGAGCCCTTCATACTCTGCAGTATTGTTGGTAGCCCTCTCCCGGGGAAAATGCATTTGAACGACGTACTTGAGGTGCTCCCCAGTGGGAGCAACGAGAAGCACGCCAGCTCCTGCACCTTGTAGGGAGAAGGCACCATCAAAGTACATGATCCATTCTTGGGGTGCTTCCTTGCCGGGGATGACTGTCTCCAGTACTTCTTCGTCAGAGGTAGGTGTCCACTCCGCAATGAACTCCGCTAGGGCTCTGATCTGAATAGTTGACATGCTCTCATACTTCAAACCAAAGTTGGATAACTCCAAAGCCCACTCCACTATTCTGCCGGTGGCCTCGGGGTTCCTTAGTATGCGTTGCAAAGAGAAACATGTGACAACCATGATCTCGTTGGCTTGGAAGTAGTGGCACAGTTTCCTTGAGGCCATGATGAGGCCAAAAATCAACTTTTACACGCCAGAGTACCTCGACCTAGCCCGCTGCAGCAGGGAGCTGACGAAGTACACTGGGCGCTGCACCACCTTCTTCCCTGCCGTGATCTTGGAACTGTCTCCATTGCCCTGCTCTTCTTTGTCTTGAACTGCATCTGACCTTGCCGGGGCGGGTTCACTTTCCTCTCCAGAGGGGACAGCGGTGGTAGCTGCCGATTCATCTACCTCCCGCTGTGGCACCAATGCTGCGCTAACCACTTGATTGGTCGCTGCTAAATATAGTAGCAACAGCTCTTGTGGTTTAGGAGCGACAAAGGTGGGAACAGAGGAAAGGTAGGTCTTCAAATCTTGTAGTGCAGCGTCTACCTCCGGGGTCCATTCCACGGGCCCTGCCTTCTTCAAGATTTTGAAGAACGGCAAGGCGCGCTCGGTGGACTTGGAAATGAACCTGCTCAGCGCGGCAACACATCCAGTTAAACGCCTCACGTCTTTAACTGTCTTGGGTGCTTGAATCTGCTCGATAGCCTTGATCTTGTCGGGGTTGGCCTCTATCCCCCAGTGGGACACAAAGAAGCCAAGTAGCTTGCCGGAAGGAACACCAAACACACACTTCTCCGGGTTCAGCTTCAAGTTGATCTTGCGTAGATTTGCAAAGGTCTCTTCCAAGTCCTGAATGAGAGTCAATCTGTCCTTGGTTTTGACCACTGTATCATCCATGTAGGCTTCAATATTCCTGTGCAACTGGGACTCAAAGCCAATCTGTACTGCTCTTGCAAAAGTGGATCCAGTGCTCTTCAACCCGAAGGGCATCCGTACAAACAGTACGTGCCGCAGGGGGTTATGAACGTAGTCTTCTCCTCATCTTCTTTGGACATGAAGATCTGGTGGTATCCGGAGTAGGCATCTAGGAAGGAAAGCAGATCGCACCCAGAGGTGGAATCCACAATCTGGTCGATGCGCGGCAGGGGGAATGGGTCCTTCGGGCATGCTTTATTTAGATCCGTGAAGTCTATGCAAAGCCTCCATTTCCCATTCGCCTTGCGCACCACCACTGGGTTTGCTAACCATGTTGGATGCAACACTCCTCTGACCAGACCAGCTACCTCAAGTTTCTTGATCTCCTCGGCAATAAACTGCTGCCGCTCCAAAGCTTGCTTCCGGACCTTCTGCTTGATGGGTCGGGCATGTGGGCAAATAGCAAGGTGGTGTTCGATTACCTCCCTGGGAACACCGGGGATGTCAGATGGTTGCCAAGCAGGAAGGTAACGAGCGTGCTTTCCTATTTGTCGTCGAGGGTGGCACTGATAGTAAACGTACTATCAGCGCCAGCCAGCCCTGCCGGGACCTTCTTCACAGCAGGTGCATCAGCCTTGGATCTCTTGCTATTGGAACTCTCCGGCAAGTCATCAACAGGCGCAACGCACTCCGAAGAGGTGCGCTTCCCGGATTCCTTGCTGGCATCCTCGCTATATTTCTTCCTTTTCTTGCTTTCCTTGGCGAGAGCAGTAGCTTCCGCGGCCTCTACAGTGACTGCTTCCTGGTACATCTTGTCCACGCATATGATTGCGTCTTTCTTGTCTGATGGAATGGAAATGACGCCCATTGGCCCTGACATCTTCAGAGTGTTGTAGGCATAGTGGGATGCCGCCATGAACCTTGCCAGAGCTGGGCGACCAAGGGTTCCATTGTACGGCAGGGGGAGGTCGACCACGTCAAACACGATCTTCTCAGTCCGGTAGTTTAACTCCCCCCCCCCCCCCGAATGTTACTAGCAGTGTGATATTCCCCTTAGGACGACTCCTGCCAGGGTTGATCCCTTGGAACGTACCAGTAACCTTGAGCTCTTCATCTGCTATCTGGAGTTTGCTGATGACCTTCGGAGAAATCAGATTCAACCCGGCCTTGTTGTCAACCAACATCTTTGTGACCTTGAGGTTACGGATCGTTGGTGAAACCAACAACGGCAAACACCCTACCGTGGTGGTGCGGTCAGGGTGATCCTCCTCATCAAAGATGATGGGCGTGCGGGACCACTTGAGCGGGTTCCGAGAATATGCCGCTAGCTCCACGGCATTGACCTCACGTGCCCACTTTTTAAGTTGGCGGTGAGAGGAGTGCAAAGATGCACCCCCGTCAATGCATAGGGCATCAGTGGCTTTTTGGAACTCCTGCTCGCTGGTTTCCTCTTCATCTCCGTCAGCACTCTCATCATCGCAATCCTTCTTCTCACGGCCCCTGGCGGATTTTCCATGATACTGAGGAGTCTTGCCGGGGCGACCTGTCCTGCCGCCTCGGCCCTTCCTGCCAACACCATCTTGATCTTTCTCCTTATCATGCTATACTCAGCCCTCTGCTTGTTGACGAGTTGCTCAACCTGATGACACTCCTAAAGATCGTGGCCCTTGGTCCGATGGATCTTGCAGTACGGTCCGTCACCCTTCCCAGCCTTCTCGGCAGCCGCGGCTTCCTAGCAATCAGTGCACGTGGCAACTTCCTTGCTGGGAGCCTTGGTCTTGGCCTTGTTGCTGGTACTAGGTGTGCTCGATCCTTCAACGGTCATCACTGTTTTATCCTTGCGCTTCTTGTTGCGTTTCTTGTTCTTCTTCTTCTGATTGGTGGCATCATCGTCGTCCTCTGAGTCAACGTCGATGCCATCTTCTTCACCGGGGAGTCGGCCTCCCCTCTTCTACTCGGGCACACTTATCCACCAGAGTGTATAGCTCATTCACAGTCTTGGGCAACCGGACGTTCATTTTAGAACGTATCTTGCGGTTGCGCATGTTGGACTGGAATGCAGCTATCACAGCTGCCGGGTGGATGTCTGGAATGTTCCTGTGCACCCGGCTGAACCTCTGCATGTACTTTCGCAAACTCTCTCCTTCCTTCTACGGGAGGAGCTGTAAGTCGCCGGGCCACCCTGGTTCTTGATGGCTGCCCGTGAAGGCGCCAACAAACTCATGGCACAGGTCAGCCCAGGTCGAGATGGAGTTCTCTGGCAGGTGCGTCAGCTAAGACCTCACATTTGGCTTGTGAGCCAAAGGGAAGTAGTTGGCGAATACCATCTTGTCTCTTCCCCCGGCAGCTTGAACAGCGATGGTGTAGATGCTCAAGAACTCTGCCGGGTTCAATCTTCCATCGTACTTCTCTGGTATCTATGGCTTGAACGTGCGAGTAGATGGCCAACGGACTTGCCGCAGCTCGCGAGTGAAGGCAGGGCACCCAACCTCGAAAGGCAGGTACCCGCCTTCATCGGGCGTGGGCTCGTCGACGTCGGGGCCATTGCACCTATCAGACTGGCGGCGGGTTTCGCGGCGTCGTTCGATGGTGACGCGCGTGTCTTCCCTCCACCTGTCTTCCAGGACTCGCCGTTGGTCTTGTCGCGCTCAAGGATCGGATGAAGCCATCGATATGTCGTCGGGTTCTTGGTCGCGTGGCTCTGGCTGTGGCCCCTGCGCTGGTTGCCTCAGAGGGGATTGCACCGTGGGGGTGGCCCCTTCAGTACGGCCAGCGGCTCGGGCCATTGTTGCCGCCTGCGAAGGCCGTGACGGGCCCACTCGCTATGATCCCCCCGCCTCGGCGAAATCAATCAGGCTCTGAATGGTGGCTCTCCACTCATCCATCTGATCGGCCGCCGGCAGGAATCTCAACAGGAGTTGGGCCCGCACCATGGCCTCCGAAGCGGTGCTTGGCATGGACGACGATGCGGATCGTGATGTCTCCTGGCTTCTGATGGTGCCAGTAGTGGCATCGCCGTGCTCTCATCGCCATGAGCCAGTCGCCAAGATGGCGTGGTGATGAGGTGGATGTGCTTGGGATCGGCGGTTTCGTTTGGCGCATCGGCTCGGCCAGTTTGTCCCGGGGGTGGCGCGTGTCCTGCGGCCGCACCCGCAGCGGGGGCGGCCGGAGGGTCATGGTTCACCCCAGAGCGAGCGCCATTGTTGTGGCTGCGTCCTTCGGTGGGGTGGAGAGGCGCGAACGGAATGATCTCTCCACCCGCACCTTGTGGAGCGTGGCCACTGGGAATGTTGTTGGCGCTGTCCTTCTCCGGTGCCTCCTGCTCCCGTTTCAGGGGGGAGTGGTGACGGCGCCGCCTGCGCTTGCCACATCCCCTGCAACGTCCACGTTCCCGTGCGTCCCCGCAGCCCCCACGACATCGGCGGACGCGTGCGAAGGGGCCTTCGAGGTGGACGGATGAGCTGCAGCATCGGGCTTTTTCTTGGGCGCCATGGATGATATGAAGCCGTCGATGAAGAAAATGACGATGAAGATGACGCGCTGCATACACTCCCGGGTCCGCGCAAGCGCTTCCCCCTACCTTGCATGCCAAAGATGTCATGGGAAAACACGGCCACCTATGGGGCCATCGGCCCCTTGTGGTTCGGCAAGGGGGAAGAATGCATTGCACAAAGAGCGGAGGGCACGGAGCAGCACGGTAGCGATCACACGGGTAGTTTTTACCCAGGTTCGGGCCGCCGCGAGGCGTAAAACCCTACTCCTGCTTTGGTGGATTGATGAGAGGACCGTGGTGGAGACGCAGCGTTCTAGCCCGGCAAGGTTGCCTCGGGGCGAGAGCAGCTACGCGCGTATGAGTGTACAAGGGTCCGAATCCTTTCTAAGGTTGCCATGGCCCTCCTTTTATAGATCAAGGGGTCACCACAATGTCATATCAGTCATTACGTACTGATTAGATAGCAAACAGTGCTATCATACTTAACTCTGGAGACAGTACAAGGTGCATTAAATGCACCACTTAGTGTCACATTGTAGCGTAGCCCGGCAAGCCTTGCCGTGCCATTCGGCCACCTTCTCGCCTGCCTGCATGACACGTCCCTGGACGGGTGTCAGTTGGAGGTGATTTCCTTTGGAAGTGGCTGCCACATGCCAAATAACAGCCACTTAGTCACTTGGGGGCTCGATACCACACTGATCGATGACTTGCGTTGCTATGAGGTGGAGCGGTGGAGCCTTGGTGGGGTAATCCGCCCTCGGCATCCCCGGCAAGCCTGTCGGGGCAATCTTGATAGTTGTCCTCGGGGTAACCTCGACCCCGCCAAGCTCGCCTGCCCGGCAAGGGAGGTTTTTCCATAGTGATATCTTGCTCCTTTGGTTGGTCTTGGTTTTCTTGATCCGCCCTTCTATTTCTCAAAGTGCTGATCTCTTCTACTTGGTCTGGTCTTGGATGTTGCAACCTTGCTCTTAAGCCTGTGTACAGTCTGGGCAACACAACTGGGGTTTGTTGCACCAACACCGAGCTGCATAGTGCCTTGCCGCATCCGCCGCACTCCTCGGGAGCTCGGCAAATGCGCCTGCGGAACACCAGACTCGTGTGAGCAACGCGAATCTATGGCCGCCAAAGACACTCTGCAGTAAATATGGCTTACCCTCTACAATTTGTTTTACTTGATGAAGCTCCTCTCGGGCGCCCCGCGTCTCTGTCCTCGCCTCCTGGATCTCTGCCTTTATCTTCGATAGCTCAGTGGCATGATCCTTATTCTTTTGCTCAAGGTCCTCACATTTAGTGATGGCATCCTTGAGCTCCTGTTGCACTTTGGCCAGTCTGGCCTCGTGCTTCTCATGATCGGTTTTCACCAACGTGAGTTCGGCAGCCACTTGCTCGTCCGCCACCTTCTATTCGGCTGTTTCTTCCTTGGCCCTCCTCAGCTAGGCCTTGAGGCCCTCGACCTCCGCAGCGATAGCTGCAATCATCATTAATCATCTCTTGCTTAGGGAAAATTCTGAATACCTTGCTTGACAAGGAAAGTCAAAAGACCTAAGTCTCGCACGGACTGACCTTGTGCTTTGTCAAACCGCTTGTTGACGAGGTCGAGCTCCTCATCGGAGCTTTTGAGCTTCCGATTCATCTCGGCCAGCTCCGCGGCATTGGCAGTAGCCGCCAACGCCGAAGCCTGCAAAAAATAAAACAACGACCTCATTTAGACTCCCAGTTAAACAATCTTCGATCATCTGCCAGGTTTTTTCCTATCCTGACAGAGCCTCGGGGGGCTGTTACATACAAGGTCTGCTCAAATTTTGTTCACGGAAAGAGCATTACATCGCTTACCTCAAATCCCGTTAGGAGGCCACCAAAAGCTTCTTTCAGTCCTTTGTTAATGGATCGAATGCTTTGCAAAACCACGCCCATCAGGGCACAGTGTTCCGCGACTATGGAAGAGCTTTTCATAGCCTCCTCCATTATGTCTGGCCACCCAGCCGCAACCCGATCTCCGGTGTTCGGCGCGGGCGGACGGGCCCGGCTCCCCTTTCGGTGGGCGGCGGATCCGACGCCTCAGTGGGCCTTGGGGGATCCAGAACCGTCTTTCGGGAGGGCTCAGATTGGCCGAGCTCCTCCTCCTTGTTCACCAGGAGGGATGCCCCTCCTGGTCTTCGGCAGCCGAAGCATTAGCCTCGGCCATGACGATGTCGCCGCCACCTCCCGTGTTCGGAGGGGGGGGGCTCCTTCGGGACAGCACCTCCCCAGTCTCCCCGATGACCGGAGGAGGCATGGAGTGTGACATGTTTCCACTTTCTGCCAGATTGGCTAGCGGAGAGGTTCCCTCCGAGACCTAGTCGGTGGGGAGGTCGCGCGGCGGGCTGTAACATAAATGCTTGTATGCTATCAGTAGCAGGCTAACAGAACCATCGCCCGAAGAGTCTTCGGATTCTCACCTTTTGGCGCGGGGCTTGACCCTTGGGTCCCTCTCCGGGACCTCTTCGGATGCTGCAGACTCCTTATCAGAATCAGAGCTGTCATCAATCAGGACCAATTTGGCCCTGCTCCTCTTCTTCGGGGCATGAGGAGGCTGCTTCTCCTCGGTGTCGGCCGATGCCACCCTCTTCCTGGTGCGGGAGGAGTCGCTCTCCTCCTCCTCCTCCTCCTCTTCCTACTCCCCCTCATGTGCAGAGGGGCCTTGGGTATCCCCGGACTTGGTGTCCAGATGGACTCTTGGGCGAAGGCCCTCTCTGGCCTCCCTCATCTCGTCCTTCTTCTTCTCTTTCTTCTCTGGCGCCTTGTAGGGCGCCATGGTTAGCATCTCCTCCAGTTGGGCCGACCTGGGGTCTTTGGGCAGTGGGGCCGGGCTATCCATCTCCACGACCTTCTTGAGCCAGCCCTGCGGAAGCAAGAGGAAGAGGGTTAGGACCCTAGCAGAAGTACAAGTATCCGGACATAAAACGGGTAAAATTTCATTACCTCCTTAGGGGGGTTCTTGGCGTCGAGGTCGATGTCCTCCTCCTTGGCTGCCCACGCCTTTTGCGGCTTAAACAACACTTTCCACAACTTCTCGTGGGTGGTGCCGTAGAAGCACTGCACGGTGCGGGGGTCTTCGGGCTTCCAGGACCACATTGAGGTGCCCTGGAATTGGCAAGGTAGGAGGCGGCGGTGGAGCATAACCTGAATCACGTTGGTCAGCTTAGCACTCGCCTTTATCATGTTAGAGACACGCTTTTGCAGTGCCTCCACCTCAGTAGTAGACCCCCAGTCAAGCCCTTATTGGTCCACGAGGTTAACCTTGCAGGGGGTCCGGATCTGAATTCAGGAGCCACTGCCCAGGCCTCGTCACGGGGCTCTGTGACATAAAAACACTCCTTCTCCCAGACTTTGACAGTATCTATAAACGTGCCCTCCGGCCACCCGACCCGGATGAGCCTGCTCACCATCGCTCCCCCGCAGTCCGCCTGCTGGCCATCGACAATCTTTAGCTTGACGTTGAAGACTTTCAGCCATAGGCCGAAGTGCGGCTGGACTCGAAGAAAGGCTTCATAGATGGTGATGAAGGCCGAGATGTGAAGGAAGGAGTTCGGGGCTAGATCATGGAAGTCTAGCCCGTAGAAGAACATCAGTCCCCAGACGAAGGGCTGGAGCGGGAAGCCCGGTCCCCGGATAAAGTGGGGAATGAACATCATCCGCTCGCCAGGGAGGGGTGTCGGTATAACCTGACCCTCCTCTGGGGCCCGATGAGCAATGTTGGTGGAGAGGTAGCCCACTCGCTTCAGGTCCTAAATGTCATCGTTGGTGATGCACAAGGCCTCCCACTTGCCCTTCGCCCAAGATCCGGCCATTTTTTGAGCTCAGGTATGGAGGGAGGGAAGTCTTTGAAGAAAATTGGATTGGGGCACTGAAGCTCTGTAGATTGGGGGAAGTTGTGGCGGAAGGAAGAAGAAGGCGTGAAAGGATAACTGCGGATTTTCTGTTTTTATAAGCTGTTGTGATATCAAGAGTCCTTTAACCGCATCGCAGACCTCTCCACTTCCTGATATACTCGTGATGTTATGCGCGAATGGGGCGATCGAAATCATTGATCATATCCCTTGAGAAATGGGGCACGATCCCTGCTTTGATGGGGCGTGCCCATAGAGGAGCCGCCTCGAGCCGCGCATCACGTCCTCACAACAGTTCGGTATACGTGACCAGCCGTGACCCTTCACTGAAAGTTGTTAGGCAAGGGCACTGTTCATATTCCAGTGTCTGGCCTTAGAGGCTAAGTAATGTCAACAATGTGAATTCCGGATATAACCCGGTTAAAGCACATGGCCGGACTCTGTAAAAATGACTCCTTAAAAGGTTTGGCTGAGAGGGGTCGCTTCGGACACACCAAGGGAGGAGAACTCGCCCCACAAGCCGGAGACTTCGGAAGCATGCTTGCTGTACACCGGCATTGGAGGCTAGTTCGGGGGCTACTGAGGGAGTACTGGAATAGGGGGTCCTCGGGCTACCGGCCTATCTCCCATGGGCCAGACAGCTAGGCCACACTGCAGCTGCTGGAAAGCAGGACTATTGTGCGGCGTCGTATCCAGACAGGAGACCTTTGATGCCTTGGTGTGCACTCCAAGTCAAGATAGAAGATTCGGCGTGTTTATCCTCTTGTTGTAACTGACATATGTAACCCTAGTATCCCTGGTGTCTATATAAACCAGAGGAGTTTAGTCCGTAGGGGTCAGAACAACAACCATCATCCTACTAGCCTAGGGTTTAGTTCATCTGATATCATGGTAGATCGACTCTATAATCCCCATATACACAAGCAATATAATCGAGCAGGACGTAGGGTTTTACCTCTTAGAGAGGGACCGAACCTGGGTAAACATCGTGTCCCTCGTCCCTTGTTCCCCATTGATCCAAGATCCACAGCTCGAGACCCCCTACCCGAGATCCGCCAGTTTCGACACCGACAGGAGGCCCCAGATGGATCCGACGTGGATGCTGCGGCTTGGAGGGCGGCGACACCACAAACTAATCTATCTTGCTCATGATATGGTCATGTCGGCCCCTTGGTCGACGGGTCTGGGCAGGGCTATCTCCGGTTAGATGATGACCACTCCGGCCTGCGGCGGCGGCCTCGCCGTGGATTGTGGGGCCACCAAAAGGTCTTTGCGAGGGTTCCTCTATCTAGATCTGGTGGTTGCCTCGACGGTGAGATGGATGACGACTTGACGCAGAGGATATGACGGTCTAGCAGTGACAGTTGGTTTTCTAGCACATGCAACTGCTAGGATCACAGAAAAGTGATGGCAACAATAGATGATTGACTTCGATGGTGGTGCTTCCCGAGCACCTAGTCTCGAGCTCCAGGGTGAAAACCAAGGCTTGGCCCCAGTTGGTTATACCTGGTATTGGTGATGTTTTGCATCATTACCTTGTTGAACGCATTGCCCAGATATGCTCATACCAGTTCTTTAGGGTGAAAACCAAGATTCGATCTTTCCTTTGGTGGTTGGATCCGGTGACGGTGACGCTCCTTTCCTGAAGGCGTTGCCGTTAACAAATTTCATTGTCGTTGTGGTGTTATGAGATGGTTGGTGTGGATATGGTCACTGCTATATTTTGTTAATTGCAGATTTGATCACTTCATTTTTTCCTCTCGCTTAGGCATAGCTTTGGTCTTATATGACTTTGCTATTTGCCAGCCTTTTTTTGTGTGTGTGCATACTAGCTATGCAAAGTCCGGGTGTGTGTTCATTGTGTTTGTATCCATTTAATGCTTCATTTTGAGTTAATAAAATTCACCCTTTGTTGAAAAACAAACACTTAGCTATATATTTTAAATATTCCAGCCAAAGTTGTTTGTACCAAGATAGTCAAAATTTAAAAATCGTCTGGCGGAACCAAAATTTATACAAAATGAAGCTTCCTTCGAACCAAAGAAAAATTTCTCTAGTATATATTTTAAAGATCATATTTTACAAATAATAGCCCATCCTACAACAGATATAAATTTGTATCAGTGAATGAAGCAAGATGCAAAAGAAGGAAAATGAGCACAAAAAGTAAATTAGAAAATAAAAAGGATTAACCTTTATACAAACGTCCACCTTTTTAGGCTCGGTGTTGGCAGCCCAGTCAAGAAACCAATAATGTCACCTATAATGCATACAAATTTTAGTTCACAAAACAACAAAATTTGAATGAAAATACTCTAGTAAAAATATAGAATCTTTTGCATTACAGTGTAGTGACGATTTCTTTATACATGATATTTTGAGTAATATTTATTGCATCCTATCACCCTTAGTCGTAAAAAATAGCACGCATGAGCAACGGAATTAGAGATGCATTAGCAATCAAAATCAAGCCTGATTCTTACAGTCTAAAGGTACTAACCTGGATACTCAAAGACACATAATTTTCTTTCATTTGCTTATACTATGGTGTCCTACAAAAAAAAGTTGCTAGGTATCACATCATAATTAACCTAACTTTATATAGAAGGTAGAATGAAAAAAATGCTACACTTTGTACTACTCACAACGTTATAAGGATAGGTTGTGCGTGCGTGCGTTCATAGTGGTGAGTGTAACTGAGCATCTGTATTGTACTGTGTTCGGCACTGGTGGTCGCATTTTCCTAAATTTATTTCAGTCTCTCTAGATAGCGTTATAGGGGTAGGGTGTTTGTGAGTGCGTTCATAGGGGTGAGTGTATGCGAGCATCCACGCTGTCCTGTGTTGGCACTGGTGCTTGCATTTTGCTGAATTTATTTTAGATGCTTCGTCAGTCAATCTCAAGATGTTGTGCCGGCTCAGTATCTCAAAGATTCTCGGCTAGGATGCACATGCGTGCATTCATAGGGATGAGTGTATGTGCTTATATGTGAGCATCTGCATTGTACTGTGTTAAATAAAGGTAACAAACACAAAAGAAAAAAACATAGTAGTGAACTAAATAAAAAAACGAACACGTGTCATCTTGATATGCACTCACATCAAACTACTTCAAATGCGTGGCGGCCCCCTAGCTTAGCAGCTTTAATTCTTATATATATATATATATATATATAGGGATAATTAGATTTATGCCCCTAGTTGTGTCCCACTCGTCTGTTTTACCCCTAGTTCCCAAAAGTCACCGGTTCTGTCCAAGTCACTTTGCTCCTCTTATGCTTTTGCCCTTTGACCGTTTGACCGTCAGTTTGAAAACTTCGTAACTAATTCATATTAAATCAGAAAAAATGCAAATAAGATACCAAAATGTTCGGAAAAACATCACCTATATGTGAGTGTCATTTGCATTCATGAAAAAAGTGTTGGAAAGTGCCCATCCGAGTTTTAGCTCTTATGCTATCACCATGAATAGTAAAATTTAAAAAAATTCAAAAAATTCAAAAAAAAATTGGTGGCAAAGAATGACAAATAATTTAAGTGTCTGCCAAGTTTCATCAAGGAATAACATTCGTGGGTGCCGTGGCAAAAAAAACAATCAGCACTCCAAAATAGATTATTTTTTTGCCACGACTTCCACGAATGTCGTTCCCTGATGAAACTTGGCAAGCACTTCGAACATTTGTCGTTCTTTGCCACCATATTTTTTTTGAATTTTTTTAGATTTTACTATTCATGGTGGTATCAAAAGAGCTAAAACTCGGATGTGCACTTTCCAACACTTTTTTCATGAATGCAAATGACACTGACATATAGGTGATGTTTTTCTGAACATTTTGGTATCTTATTTGCATTTTTCTGATTTAGTATGAATTAGGTATGAAGTTTTCAAACTGACGGTCAAAGGGCAAAAGCATAAGAGGAGCAAAGTGACTTGGACAGAACCAATGACTTTTGGGAACTAGGGGTAAAACAGACGAGTGGGACACAACTAGGGGCATAAATCTAATTATCCCATATATATATATATATATTGCATGTTGCCATTATCTTTACTAAATGACTCGTTGTGACTATAGGCGCAAAGACAATTGTAATCCAGAAGCTAATAGTCTGCAAGTGATCATGTTCGTAATGTGTTTGTATCTGCTATGCCCATGCCCGTCTCTGGCCCACAAGGGCAACCTAGAAGGCCAACCACACCCCCATTACTGCAGGATGCTGCTAACGCGACACTACGATCAGAGACCCTTTGACGAAACTGTGTGCGATGCATTAACCGCAAATGATGCTGTAAAAAATGTCAAAAAAGATGCAAAACATTTGCGATGGCAGAGACATCAAACACGGTTCAGATTTTAGTTGCGTGTGCGATGCAGGGCATACGGTTGATCCATACGAACTGCTTGCGATGAGACAGAACAATAGAAATGGGCAGCCATATCAACATGTGCGCGGTATACGGCATACAGTTCGCTCAGATGAACTGTTTGCTATTATGGAATTCAACAGAAACGGTTAGCCATATCAAGGTGTGTGTGATATATGGCATACGGTTCACTCGGATGAACTATTTTCGATTAGGGAACACAACAGAAACGGTTCAACTTAACAAGATGTGTGTGATATGCGTCATACAGTTCACATAGATGAACTATTTGCGATGAGCCAAAAGAACACAAATGATTCGTGTAAACAAGATGTGTGTGATACGCGGAAAACAGCCCACTCGGATGAACTGTTTGCGATGAGAAATTATAACACAGATGATTACTACAGTTAATTCGTGTGCAATTCTATGTGTACAAAAAACTTTGAAAAATGCAAACTAGTTGCTTGTGGTGGCTAGGAGTATCACACACGATGCATCTGCGAGTACTCGTGTGCGATGATTAGTAAGTTACACATAGTTTCCTTATGTTAACACGTGTGTGAATTTTCAATATGGACAATTAATATGCAAATGCCTTCTGGACATCGGTGCTGATCGCCACGTCCAAAACATGGACGTCCTCTACTCTACCGCTCTACCGGGAACACGCTTAAACTCAATGAACTATGTACGATACTAATACTTTCCATGAAAATTTAAGAACTTGGCTAATAGCATTTGAGTAACAAATATATAGTGGTTACACTATTCGACAAAAGGAGGATCTTCGTAACACGGTTTTGACAACCATATGGTCCATATCTACATACTTAACATAGTAACAACTATCACATTTTAAGAGGCTGAGGGCCAACAACCATATGGTCCATATCTACATACTTAACATAGTAACAGCTAGCACGTTTTAAGAGGCTGAGGGCCAACAACCACAACTATCCGCTGGAAGCAACTTGATCATGGCGACTCGGCATCTCGTCAATGAAAAAGAAGAACCCTCCTGTGCCTTGGTAGAGCATGAGTAGAACAGTGTCTCCAATTTTCCAATATGGATGCATTGCCATGACAAGCAAGAACTTGTTAATTTGAATGGTTCCATTTCTGCGGGAAATGCAGTACCTTGCAATCACTTTGGCGTTATTAGCAGACACAAGTGTAATTCGACCACGCCGGGAAATCGATCCAGGAACAGCTACAGTGGGCATTTTTTGTTGAAATGTAGAATAAAAACCAATTGTAACATATCATTGAAGTATAGTTTATGAGCATCAACATAAAAATAAGACTTTGTACCAGCATTTTGTGCACACAATTGGTCTTGTTCAATGTGTGCACCATAGGTATAATTAATCCCATCCAAAATCCAGCATTCATACACTGTGCTATCTTTGTCAGATTATCAACAAATTTTATGACATGCTTCAAGTCCTTCCAGTGAAATTTGGTACGCTTAGTAACATACAGATCGTTAACTATGCACCCAACATATCCTACTTAAAAGGTGGAAAGGTATTATTTATTCAGAACATGGCAGAAGAATATATAGTGCACATAAATTGGTAAATAGAATCTGTTACTGCCTAGGAACGGAGTCAGAAAATGAAATCACAATTGGTTGCATTTACTGGGTTATCAACTATAGAATGTGTGGTAATAGTCAACCACAAACGTGTCATTTACTGGGTTATCAACTATAGAAAAATGAAATACGTGCTTGAAAAACATGACGCCTGGCATGGTGCCATGGTATGGCCTCACCGTGCCCTGGTAAAAAGCTGAGAAGGTTTGGTTTATGTCATCATGCACGCCCTTCATAAATCGAACCATCACCGAGGAAGGTTCATGGTTTCGAGGGGGAAATCACCAAGATTGAAGGGGAATCCAAATTTCCATCCTAGTTTGTCATTCAGTTTTTTTTTCAACGATCAACATACCCCCTCCAATGCAACGTGTTCAAATTTGGCATTTTTTCGGGCTCATTTACCATATTTAGGGGATTATGTGCATTTTCTAGGCAATAATGCACATAATTCAAATTTGAACAATCGGTGCACGAAAAGTTGCACAAGAACGGTCTGGAAAACCATGCTCGTGCTATTTAGTAAATTCTCATGCCTTTTACAAGGAACGGGCAGAGATTTCAAGGAAATGTGTGGCAATAGTCAACCACAAACGCGTCGTTTACTGGGTTTTCATATATAGAAAAATGAAATACATGCTTGAAAAACATGACGCCTGGCGTGGTGCCATGGTATGGTCTCACCGTGCCCTGGTAAAAATTTGAGAATGTTTGCCTTATGTCTGTAATACCCCAAAAATTTAATCATGTTTTTACTAAATAAAATTTGGCTAGAATTAAAATTTTGAATTTTTGCTAAGTCTTTTATTAATTTCAGAACCATTTTCTGTTTTTTAAAATTCTTCCCTCCATATAGCAATTTTTGGAAATAATATTGTGGCTTTGGTAGTTCTCTTAAAACATTTCAATTATAGTTTAATAACAGTAAGAATTATTTTTAGAATAAAATTTGCCTCTAAACAATTCTTTTAATAGCTATTTCAATATTTTAAATGCCTCTGTTGTACTACAACTACTTTAAATGATTCTTTCAAAATTCCACAAAAATTATGAGGGGTCATGTGATGCCTATAAATCACTTTTATGCAAAAACCAAACTTGGTCTTTTGAAAAAATTTGAGTGAAACAACCTCTTTTCAATTTTGTCCATTTCCTAGGTTATAACTACAACCCCTATTTTCCTTGCTCCATTAATTGTGAAATTTTTCCCACTTATACTCCTTCCAACCAAACCCTTAAGTCCAAAATTTTAGCTTCATTGGAATCATTTTAGTTCACCAAATATTCCTCTGAACTTTCTGTCCAGAAATGAATATCAGTAAAACTAGCACTGGCTAGTTTCTCTTTTTGCCAAACCAACTCCACCATCATCTATAACCACTAATGAGACATCAAGCTGCAAATTCTCACACCCAAAAAAAACTACCTAGATAGCCTTGGCATTCCATCAAACACCCCGTGTGCATGACAAAATGTTACCACTTCTCTGAATTTCACTGGGGACTTGATCATATGGCCAAACCAGCTTGTCCATCACTCCTCCCATTCCATGAAACTTCATCCTGATAATTGTTGGCCCATTTGGGTCCCTGTAGATGCCAATGGCATTTCGTCGAGCACACTGGGTGCGTGCTCTGGACATGTCCAGAGCGTGCCTATGACCGCACCGGCACCCGAGCTTCTGCCACTTCCCACAGCCACTCCCCAGCTCGTTCTGATCCATTACAACCTTCACCAGGAAGGCCCGTACCCCGCCGACACTTCCCCTCGTCCCCTAGCGCTAGCCACCGCCGCCACCGACCGTCGCCCGTCGCTGTCGCGGCGCCGCCCACGATGTGTGGCTCCAATCCGAGCCGGCCAGCACACCTCATTTTAATGACTAACCACTCGGGTTATCCGCAGCTCACTGACCATCGCCACCGACCGCAACTACCTCCGCGGCGTCGTTAATGGCCGCCGCCATCGTGACTTCTCTAGGAAGCCACGGGAACCGACCTTCCCCGGCCTATTTAAACCCCTCGAGCTACCTCTTGTGACCACCATCTCCCCTACTCCCCCTCGTAAGCCGCCCCGAGCACCCAATCCATCGGAGATGGCCGTCCTCGTCGACTCCGACCACCATGGCCACTGCCACCTCCCGGTTGATTCTGGCGCCGCCTGGGCCTCCCCCTCTCCACTCTCTACTACAGCAGCCTCTCCATAGTCCCGCATACCCATCCCCGCGCTCAATTTAGCTCGGGATCCACCATGGGCAAAAGCCCTCTTTGGGTCTCACCGGAACTCCGCGGAAGAACTCGCCGCCGGCGACCCCTCGCTTCCCGGCGACCGTGCCGCACCTCATTAGGGTCGCCAGGTCCTCCCGAGCCCACCCCCAAGCTCACCTTCCCGAGGGACGCCGCCGTTCACCGGCGGGCATCGCCGGAGGCCTCACCCCGTTCTGTCGAAGGAGAGAGAGCTGGTGAAAGACCAGTCAAACCTGACTGGTGGGCCCAGTGGGACCCACCGTCAGTGGCTGGAGGTCCGCGCCAGCGCGGATAAGTGGAGGCGTAATCCACAAATATGCCTCCGACGTCATCTCCTCCTCCGCGCAGCTGGTCGGCTGGGCCGGCCCAGTGGCACCGCATGGCTAAGTTGCACTCAGGCTCACTTCTGCTCTTTTCTTTTTCTTTTTCAGTAGTATTCCACAAATTCCACAGGAACCTTTTCAAATCCAAATCCAGTGATTCAAATTTCTACAGTTTTAGAAAAACATGCTCTATTAATCTGGATTAGGTGAACTTTTTCCTAAGCCTTGTTTCTACTGTATCTATTAAATAGTTCTTTTCTTTGTTCATTCCAGCTTAGAAATTCCATAACTAATTCCTATGAACACCAAATAATTTGATTCTTTTTCTGGTATTTCTAATTTTTCATCTAGTTCGTTTTAGTATTTATTTCAAAAATATTTGAAACAATTTTTTGGCACTGTTTTGATTTATGTGGTAATTGCTATATTCTTCAAAATAGGAAATGGAGGGATAATAAAAATTTCAAAGTTTTGGAGTGCACCCAACACTTCTGCATGCTCAAGGCAAGCATCTTGAACACTTGATATGGTGATTGCATGGTTGAATTATTTGCAAGAATAATTAAATCATGAGTATATTGAGTTCATATAAAGTTGGCATATTGATAGTTATGCATGCATGACCCCATGAAATATTTAACCTTCATTTAGGCATGAAGTAAGAGCAAGCATGGCTATTTTTCTTATGTCATATATGCCTGTGCCGGTCCAGACTAATCTGCAGGAAGAAATCAGTCACGAGAAAAGTGACCGTGAGACTGAAAACTCATTGTGATGAGAATGATCAGTGTGGGCATGTTGGAGCATGCAAGAGTTGTAGCCCTGTTGGGGTGCTACTATAAAAAAACAAAATACTTTGTTGAGCTAACCACTGCAGGAAAACTTGAACCTCCTGAGTCGACCGTAGATCGAGTCTTGTTCTGGTAACCCCCATACTTGATTCGTGCTGCCACTTGTCCCTGCCATAGGTGGGGTATGGTTCAGTAAGTTGTTAACCCCTTTTCGTGCACACACCACATAGAGGGCTACGATGAGGGTTTCCATGTTGGTGGACTAAATCCTGTCATCGGGTCAGGGGGCATGGGTGTTTCCAGTTGTGACTGAGAGGGGGGCACCCCTTGTAATCCGCGCGTATTAATAGTGATCCCATGCAGGACGTTGGTCTCTCCGTCTTAAAGTTTTTCTTGAACGATGCTTTCGGTGATTCCTGGCATCCGGAAAGTTAATCTGGTGTGTGCTGGTCAGGTGTGTTTTCAACCCAAAGACCGTAAAGGGAATTAGTTGGTGTCACGACATTGACTAAAGAAATCCTTTACTTGTGGGTAAAGAGCACACCCTCTGCAGAGTTTAAACCTATTTGAATAGCCGTGTCCGCAGTTAAGGGCTACAGTTTGGGTTGGTCAAGTGTCGGTCTTTGTGTCGGTCTTAGTGTTGGTCTTCGGAGGAAAATAATTAAATTGAGCCTGAATAATTTTGCAGAATAATTATTGTCACCCTGATGCTACCATGAATATTTTTGCTATGCATATTAATATTAGTGTGGTTATGCATATTATTGTGGACTAACCGTTTCTCTTATTTTATTTCCTGAGTGTCTCAGGGGCTGGCTAGACTACGCCGGGCACTCAACTTTATTTTCAAGACCTCTCGTGGCGTCCCTCGAGTTTACAGGCGGTCCCGCCACTACTCTTGTGGACACCCGATTGGCATTTCTCTTCAAGTCCGACCGTGGCATCACTTGACACCCGACTGGCATTTCTCTTCAAGTCCGACCGTGGCGTCACTTGACACCCAACTGGCATTTCTTTTATTTCTCTCTGAATGTCACTTGGGCTGGCTAGACTACCCGTGGCATTCACTTGCGTTATTTCTGACAAGTTTGATCATGACTAACATGCTATATTTACTTCCGTATCATTTTGCTATTGTCAAGTCATGATTTAGATTTGTGTCAGCATGAGCATTTTAGCATGATCCAGTATGAGAATACGCATATAGTTTGGTTCAACATGATCATATATTTTGTCTGCTGCATTCGGTATATCTCTTGTTCATGATGTTTGCGAGTACATTCAAACGTACTCACAGGCTTGTCCCTGGCTATTTACTTGGCCAGGTCAGGAGTTCTACGAGGAGTACAACAACAACAATCATGCGGAGCCTAGGATAGCAGCCACGCGGATAGGAATTATCCGGGTCAGCTGTTCCAGTGGGAATGGAACCCCATCGACGCTGGAGTACCATGAGTCATTTCCGTCATCCACCACCGGAATCCCTGTTGTATCATTAGACCTTTATGGTCTTGTATCCATTTCTTGTAATAGCTTGGTAATTCTGTAACAAGGACGTGTCCACCAGTAACAGTAATCCTGGGCTGGTGATGACACGAGGGGTTAATTTCTGGGATTTCGTGTCTCGGCCCCGGCAATGTCGTCACGCACGCCTTTCATAAATCGAACCATCACCGAGGAAGTTTCATGGTTTCGAGGGGGAAATCACCAAGATTGAAGGGGAATCCAAATTTCCTTTGTCCTTTGTCCATGAGTTCTTTTCTACGTTAAACATACACCATGCAAATCACCGTGTTCAAATTTGGCACTTTTTCGGGTTCATTTACCATTATTAGGGGATTATGTGCATTTTCTAGGCATTAATGCACATATTTCAAGTTCAAACAATCGATGCATGAAAGGGTGCACAAGAAGAGCCTAGAAAACCATGCTCGTGCCATTTAGTAAATTCGCATGCCTTTTACTAGGAATGGGCAGATATTTCGATGAAATGTGTGGCAATAGTCAACCACAAACGTTTGTTTATTGGGTTTTCAACTATAGAAAAATGAAATAAAGGCTTGAAAAACATGACGCCTGGCATGGTGCCATGGTATGGCCTCACCATGCCCTGGTAAAAATTTGAGAAGGTTTGGCTTATGTCTTCATGCACGCCCTTCATAAATCTAACCATCAACGAGGAAGTTCCGTGCTTTCGAGAGGGAAATCACCAAGATTGAAGGGGAATCCAAATTTTCTTCGTTCTTTGCCCTTGAGTTTTTTTCTACGATGAACATACACCCTGCAAATCACCGTGTTCAAATTTGGCATTTTTTCGGGCTCATTTACCATATTTAGGGGATTATGTGCATTTTCTAGGCATGTAGCGCATATAAATCCAATCCAGCTATAGCTGCACGAGTGTGATGTGAGGGACGTGGATTGCCGTTCGATCGTGGCGCATCCTACAGTGCACACGCATGATCCACGTGGCTGGGGTTCCGGCCAATCATAACGCAACACACAATAGGCTCAGCGCACATTGTTTCCGGAGGCGACGGAGATGAACCGTGTCCGATAATGAATGAGCAAGATTGTAAGGGAAGCCAAATTTCCTTCGTCGTTTGTCATTGAGCTTTTAAAAACCACCGCACTGTATGGCTATCCGGCCACTCCGTCCCAGAGCTCTCTCCAAGTGTCGTTCATGGCACCGTGGCGCACAGTAACTGGTAAGGAAGCGATGACATCCCGCCGCGCCGCGTTCCTCGCTGCCCGCGACTGCACACATGGTAAGGAAGCGATGACATCTCACCGCGCTGAGTTCATCGCCGGCGGCGGCCGCACAAGTACATGTGCGGACTTTGATGCTGCCGTGGCCGAATGGGCGGTGGATCTAGAGGTGGCCAAAGCCGCACAGAAGGAGCGGAAAAGGCAGAAAGCAGTCAAGAAAAGAGAGTCCCGCCGCCGCAAGAAAGAAGAGGCCGCACACCATGCTGAGGAGAGTTTGTCGAAGATCGAAGCACGGTGGGATGCCGCCTACAAGGCTGGGAAGGAGAACGATGCCGTCTGGCCAGCATGCCCCGATGGCAGCATGTGAGAAGTAGTTACTGCGTGTGTCACCCGTAAGTTTGTATAATTAATTACGAGTAGTTAGAGCAAATTATCAGTAGTACTTTAAGTTGGTACTATCTATTATTAACGTACAATGTCGGTAAGCGCATCCTTTGAGGGCTTTGAGCGTTGATTAGCATGTGTTCACTGAAGTTTTGTAGCCGCACCACGGCCCTAAATACTCCCGAAATGTCCGCCCGCAGCCACCAGAGACTAGAGCTGGCCGCAGCTGGTTTTTAGTCCCACCTCGCCGCACGAGTTGGCCGCACACCGACTTAAATTGCTGCGCCGGCGGATGGCAGCAATGTTCTCTCTTGTTGCATAGGATCAAATCTGGCTATGCAAGCGAGGCAGGTTGACACTTGATTGCATTTCATAAACCGATGATTGTTCATCGGGTGTCACCCTGCCTTGTTCATATACATTGAATAATCCTGATACAATGAAAGAGATTTTTGAAATTAGGTGCGGTTGAAGATGCTAATAGATATATGAATTATTAGAATATCACAAAACACACGGTTTCTATGGCGTACCCATGTGCGTTTTTTTGCGTTAATGATCCATAAGTCAGTTACCTGTGCGATGTTTCCTAATAAAGCAAGCGTACCATCGACCGAAAAAATCAACTACACGTGTACATTTTTTGGAGACGGGATCTGCCAATTTTCTCTTTTCTCGCACACGAGTATTTTACGCGCTTTGTCTGCGTTGTGTTTTTCCCCCGCCCAAGTTTCAAGTTTCGCAGCAAAATTTTCATTAGGCGCGCGATTTTAGAATTTATTCCTCCCACCACATCCCCACCCATCAAATTTCCTCAGCATCTCCCCCTCTCCCCCCTACCGGTAGCTCAAACCACCGCCGCTACAACCACATCTAAGTTCTGCCCAAGCATCGTCGATCCAATCAGGTAACCCACCGATCTCTATCACGACCTTGGCCTGATTGCTTAAATGGCGCCTGCAAAACATCCTCATGCCTCCAAATCCCCACCGCCCCTACCTCCAGAGCATCGCTATGCAAGCCCAACCATATATCACGTGGAGGTTGAGGAGCAGATGGCGGTCGATGGCGCGATGGCCCCTGCGCGTGTTGACCCGGAGGAACACCTCGCCTCCGCCGCTGCCGACTTGGTGCAGGCTCTGGCCCAGATGAAGTGCCCCAGCAACTACCTCTCAGGACTTACCAGGTATGATCTGACTAGCTCAATCTTACCAATACCACTTGCAATGGCTATGTTTTGTACGGTTGATGTATTAAGCATGTTTGTGCCTTGTTTATTTCAGTACTGCACACTATGTGATGTTGAAGTATTAACTGTCCAGCTCAATTTCACTAATACCAGCAACAAACTTACAATACATGACTCAGGATATCACTAGAGATGCTGCCCATTTTCTATTTTTGGTGGATGCTAACCCTGTTGTACTTAACATGCCTGTCCATGTACTTACACAGGGTCATAACGGGCGATGCTGTTATTTGCTGTCGAGGTTAGCTGCATCCCATGTCTTAAAGTATTTCACATCATTTGTGCAATTACAGTTTAACTTCTAACATTTACTGGTTGCCTATAGGTACACATGTCAGCGGCACTGATCCACACGTCGACCTGGAGGAACAGCTAGCCTCCGCCGCCGCTGACTTTGGGCGGGCTCTGGCCAAGATGAAGTGCCCCAGCAACTACCTCTCAGGACTTACCAAGTATGAACTCACCAGTTCAATCTTACCAATACCAGTTGCAATTAATGGCTATGTTTTGTATGGTTGATGCATTAAGCATGTTGTAGTAAACATGTGTGACACGATTTAGCTATTTTCCCTACCTTTTTGTAGACAAATGGGCCATTCTCTGCTCTGGCAGCACCTGCCTTGCGATGTTTAACTCTGCCAATTGCATTTTTATCAGTACCGGTTTCAATGGCTATTAAGCCTGTTGCAATTAATACTTGTATCCATTTTTAAACCGTTGTATTTCGATGGCTACAAACTTACAAAACATGACTTAGGATGTTGTTAAGCCTGTTGCAATTAATAGTTGTATCCATTTTTTAATCTGTCCCTTTGCTACCGTGCTACTCTCCGCAATGAAGATATACTAGAGATGCTGCCCATTTGCTATTTTTAGTGGATGCTAACCCTGTTGTACTTAACATGCCTTTCCATGTACTTACACAGGGCAATAACGGGCGGTGCTGTTTTTTGCCATCGAGGTTAGCTGCATCCCATGTCTTACAGTATTTTACATCATTTGTGCAATTGCAGTTTGGCTTTTAACATTTACTAGCTTCTTGTAGGTACACATGTCGGCGGCACTGATCCACTCTTCGACCCGGAGGAACACCTCGCTTCCGCTGCGGCCAACTTGGGGTGGGCTCTTCTCCATATGAAGTGCCCCAGCAACTACCCCTCAGGACTTACCAAGTATGAATTCACCAGTTGAATCTTACCAATACTAGTTGCAATGGCCATGTTTTGTACGGTTCATGTATTAAGCATGTTGTAGTAAACACGCCTAGCCCATCTTATCTATTTTCCCTACCTTTTTATAGACAACAGGGCCATTCTCTGCTCTAGTAGCACCTGCCTTGTGATGTTTAACTCTGACAATTTCATTTCTATCAGTACCAGTTTCAATGGCTATACTAGGTTGTCTGTTGCAGTAAACAATTCTATCCATTTTTTAATCCGTCCCTTTGCTACCGTGCTACTCTTTCGCAATGAAGATATCACTACAGATGCTGCCGTTTTATTACCATTTGCTATTTTTGGTGGATGTTAACCCTGTTGTAGTTAACATTGGCTTTTCATGTACTTACACATGGCTACAATGGGCGATGTTGTTGTTTGCCGTCGAGGTTAGCTGCATCCCATGTCTTATACACCATCTGTTCCTAAATATAAGTATTTTTAGAGATTCCAATATAGACTACATACAGAGCAAAATGAGTGAATCTAGATTCTAATCTAAACTATGTCTATAATTCTATATACATCCGTATGTAGTTCATATTGAAATCTCTAAAAATACTTGTACTTAGGAACGTAGGTAGTTGTATTTTACATCATTTGTGCAATCTCAGTTTAGCTTCTAACATTTACTGGTTGCTTGTAGGTACATATATGAGCGGTACTGATCCACGCTTCGATCCCTTTTGTGTATGGGGCAATGAGATATTCATGAACAAGCATCAAGCGAGGAAACTAAGAAAGATTGTTAGGCGAAAGAAATGGGTGAATGGAATTAAGCTCTCTATTTACACTTTGTCCAAGACAACAGTGAACTTTAGGATGGTAAGTAATGTGTTGCCTTTTCCCCCTGCCCACAACAAGTTACTCTATTAGACCTAAGTATCTGAAATTTTTCTCTTTTCAGTGGTTTCCGAAGCTATTTAATGATGATTACCTTGCAAACTACATGACCGAAGTGGAGGCAACTAAGGTTAAAGTACATAATTCATGCTACCATGATAATGCTCTAGAAGTCTTCCTGAAGGCGGTGAAGGATGGGCCGGCGAACGTCACAAGGGGTTGGACAAAAGTTGTTCGTGCCTATGGCATGCAGGAGGGCACATTATGGGCATTCCGCTTCTTCAACACCATCGACAACCAAAATGATTTACACTTGTCTCTTCACCTTTACCGCCTCTAAATATTGTGGTTCATCATAGTTAATTGTTGTCTAATCCTGTAATTACTGAACGTATTGTACTGAGAATTTTATTTATGGATTCGTTGTTGAACCATTGTGCTGAGAATTTGAATTCCACTTTTCATATTCAAAATTCCCAATTCAAATAATAAATTATAGGGAAAAATAAAATTATACAGGAGTGAATAAAATAATGTGCACACGGTTAGAAAGATAACATCGTGTGCTATGAAAAATAGAGAACATACGGTTCTTTGATGTGAAATGTTTGCGATGCCCGACGGACACACACACGGTTTCATCTCATATGCGTGTGCGCTTCATGGTAATACAGTAAACATTTCAAACCTGTGTGCGTGTGTGATAGGAATACCTATCGCACATAGTTATGAAAATGGACACGTTGGCGTTAGTAGAGGCACTGCACACATTTTACATTCTTGAACTATGTGCGATAACGTGCCTATCGCAAACATATCGGTAGATTAAATGTTGATGTCCACCTTTTTCACATGACTATAGCGGCGTAATCGTTTGGGATGTCTCTCAGATCAGAAATGTAACATCGTGACGTAACATGTGGGACTGGGGCGACTTCTCATACGTTTATTCTATGGCGATCGTCAGTAGCCGCTCGCCTATCCCCGACGGTTTCTGGGTCGTGTGAGAAGGACCCCCCTATCACAGTCACTCACTTGGCGATGGTTCAGAATGCCGTCACGGAAAGGGGTTAAAAACGGTTTGTATAGCACGTTACGGTACCAGTGCCCCTATGGTAGATGACCAGAGACGCCGAAACCTCCTACTTGGAACAAAAGAGACAACTCGAGACCATCATCATTCCCATTTGAGCCTACACCGACATTTCCATTTGAATGTTAAGTGAACTATTTGAAAGATAAGATGGAAGTTAAGTGAACTATTTGAAAGATAAGATGGAAGTTAAGTGAACTATTTGGGCAACCTAATAGACGGGTAAATAGAAAGGCCGACCATACCCCTAGGTACATGACCTGAACCATCGAAACCTACTACTCGGAACAAAATAGAGAGTCGCGACAATCTGGGCATACCATAGAGCCCAAATGTCAGGCAGACAACCAAAATCACGGCATCCGACCAAGGAACGCCATGGCAAGAATCCGTGCCACAACCTGACGTGAACGAAAAAACCGTTAGGAGGGGACCAAACGACAACCACTTGATGTGACGAAGCAACCCATCAGTATGGAATCGACGCGAAACCGATGGAGAAATGATCCAAATACCTTGAAGACCAGAGTGGAGTATTTAGATCATCATTCAAATACCGGATGGTACACCCATCCTGACGGGCCTCTGATGACCCACAAGTATAGGGAATCGCGACAGTCTTCGAGGAAAGTATTTCAACCCAAATTTATTGATTCAATAGAAGGGAAGCCGAAGAATATTTATAAGTTTTAGCAGTTGAGTTGTCAATTCAACCACACTTGGAGAGATAATTAGCTTGCGGTAATTTATTAGTACCATGATAATATGATAAAGTAGCAATAGTAGCAATAGTAACAAGTTTGCAGAGTAGTAGCAAAGCAAAACAGTAGTGAATTTAATGGCGACAATACCAGAAAATTTTAGGCATGGAGTAAGCGATCGGGTGTTCAGATGAGATTCAATATTCAACAGTCATAACCTAGAGCAACAACAATCTAGCTCCGTATATAGTCATACGTGCTTGCGATAAGAACTTGCATAACATCTTTTGTCCTACCCATCTCGTGGCAACGAGGTCCTAAGGGAAACTAAGCGTAATTAAGGCGCTCCTTTTAATAGAGAATCGAAACAAAGTATTAACACATCATGAATACATGTAATCGTCAAGTTAAAGTCATCCTCGTCGATATCCCAATTATTGTCACTTTGGGGTCTAGGGTTCAAAACGTTAACAAGTGCATACAACTTGCAGGTAAGATCAAGAACACAAATATATTCATGAAAACATTAAGAGTTGATACGTCTCCAACGTATCTATAATTCATGAAGTATTCATGCTATATTTACATCATTTATATATGGTTCTAGTGCAATTTTATATTATTTTTCTAGACTAACTTATTAATCTAGTGCCCAGTGCGAGTTCTTGTTTTCTGTATGTTTTTAGTTTTACAGAAAATCAATATCTAGGAAGGTCAAAACTCCCCAACGATTTAATATGATTTTTATGGGATATATGTCATTTTTGGGCGAAGGAATCAATGCAAAATAGTGCCTGAGGCCCCACAATGGCAGGGGCGCGACCACCCCCTGGTCGCGCCATGGGCCCTTGTGGGCAGCTGATACGTCCCCGTCGTATCTATAATTTTTGATTGTTCCATGCCAATATTATACAACTTTAACATATTTTTGGCAACATTTTATATGATTTATTGGACTAACCTATTGATCCAGTGCCCAGTGCCAGTTCCTGTTTTTTGCATGTTTTTTGTTTCGCAGAATATCCATATCAAACGAAGTCCAAATGCAATAAAATTTTACGGAGAATTATTTTGGAATATTTGTGAATTTTGGGAGGTGGAATTAACGCAAACGGAGGCCCACAGTGACCATAAGACACCTGGGCGCGCCAGGTAGCCCAGGCGTGTGGTGGTGGGTTGTGCCCTCCTCGTACGTCGGTTGGAGCTCTACTTCGGGCGCAAGGAAGCTTATATTCGGAAAAAAATCATGTTAAAATCTAAGCGCAATTGGAGTTACGGATCTCCGAGAATATAAGAAACAGTTTTCGGCCAGATCTAGGGAGCGCGAAACAGAAGAGAACAGAGAGGGAGATCCAATCTCGGAGGGGCTCCTGCCCCTCCGCCACCATGGAGGCCATGGACCAGAGGGGAAACTCTCCTCCCATCTAGGGGGAGGCCAAGGAAGAAGAAGAAGAATGAGCGGGGCTCTCTCCCCCTCTCTCCCGGTGGCGCCGGAGTGTCGCCGGGGCTAGGATCGTGACGGCGATCTACATCAACAATCTTGCTACCGTCAACACCAACTTTCTCCCCCTCTATGCAGTGGTGTACCACCTCTTTTCCCCACTGTAATATATACTTAAACATGGTGCTCAACTCCATATATTATTTCCCAATGATATGTGGTTATCCTACGATGTTTGTGTAGATCCGTTTTGTCCTATGGGTTAATCGTGATCTTGGTTGGTATGATTGTATATTTTATTTATGGTGCTGTCCTACGGTGCCCTCCATCTCGCGCAAACGTGAGGGGTCCCCGCTGTAGGGTGTTGCAATACTTCCATGGTTTGCTTATTGTCGGTTGCCGGGGTGACAGCAGCCTGAACACAGATAAGTGGGTTATGGCATATGGGAGTAAAGAGGACTTGATACTTAATGCTATGGTTGGGTTTCATGACCTTAATGATCTTTAGTAGTTGCGGATGCTTGCTAGAGTTCCAATCATAAGTGCATATGATCCAAGTAGAGAAAGTATGTTAGCTCATGCCTCTCCCTCATATAAAATTGCAAGAATGATTACCGGTTTAGTTATCGATCACCTAGGGACAAATGACTTTCTTGTTGACAAAAGCTATCTACTTTTCTCACCTTGAAATTTACTCATAGTTTTATTCTCGCAAAGTATTTGTAGTTTTATTCTTGCAAAATAGTTTCATACTTGTTTTAGGTAAAGCAAACGTCAAGTGTGCTTAGAGTTTTATCGGTGGTCGATAGAACTTGAGGGAATATTTGTTCTACCTTTAGCTCCTCATTGGGTTTGACACTCTTATTTATCAAAAAAGGCTACAAATGATCCCCTATACTTGTGGGTTATCAAGACATTTTTTTGGCATCGTTGCCGGGGAGCAATAGCCTGGGGTGAATATTCTCGTGTGTGCTTGTTTGCTTTATCACTAAGTAGTTTTTATTTTATGTTCTAAGCTGTTTTCTATCTTTAGTTGTGGATATGGAACACGAAATGCCAAAAAAATTAGTGGTACTTGCTACTCATGGAGATGGGCAACCTCCCAAAACCCTCGATGCTTGTTATGTGAAAAATATTATGCACTACTTCGATAATCCTGAGAAAACCCCATTCAACATGATAATGGGAGACACGTTGGATCAACGTGAATACTTTAGGGATTATCACTTGACACAAAAAGGGAAACTATTATTGGATCAAATTCATATGTTGCATTGGTATACTCAGAATTTATGCTCTAGATATGATTATACTTGTTGCTCTAGGATGAAGGCTCCACACCTTCCCTTTTCATGTGAATTTAGTGATAATGAAACCTTGGCTGCTTATGCTAATGGTAGATATGATTATTATGATGTGGAACGAATAGAAGAATTTTTTGCTTTTAAGGGTGCTTATGAAATTGAATCTTTGTTTGAAAAGTATGACAATTTTGATGATTCAGTTTATAGACATAAAAACTTTGCTATACTTAAATATTGCTATGATAATTACAAATACAATTTCGATATTGATATATTTATTGAGAAAGTCTCCGCTGTCCAAGAAGAGACTAATATTTTGCAGGAGTCTATGGAAGAAGAAACTGATGAAACTGTGAGCTCATTGGATGAAAAAGATGAGAAGGAGAGCGAAGAACAAAAGGAGGAAGAGCGGATTGATCACCCATGCCCACCTTCTAATGAGAGTAACTCTTTATCTCATGCATTGTGTAATTTCCCTTCGTGCTTACCGAAGGATGAATGCTATGATAATTGCTCTGATCCCATTGATTCGTTTCAAATATCCCTTTTTGATGAAATCGATACTTGCTATGCTTGTGGCCATGATGCCAATTTGAATTATGCTTATGGAGATGAACTTGCTATAGTTACTTATGTTAAGAATGAAATTGTTGCTATTGCACCCGCACATGATAGTCCTATTATCTTTTTGAATTCTCCCAACTACACTTTATCGGAGAAGTTTGCTCTTATTAAGGATTACATTGATGGGTTGCCTTTTACCGTTGCACATGATAATTTTGATGAATATAATATGGATGTGCTTGCTGCTCCTACTTGCAATTATTATGAGAGAGGAACTACATCTCCGCCTCTCTATGTTTCCAACATGATAGAATTGCAAGAAACTGCTTATGCTATGTATTGGCCATTACATGATGTGCATGAATTGTTCTTGTATGACATGCCGATGCATAGGAAGAGAGTTAGATTCGTCATTGCATGATTTATGTTGCTTTGTGCTCACTACTAAATTATAAATCTTTGTTAATTAAAATTGGCTTTGATATACCTTGGGATCCGGGTGGATCCATTACTTGAGCACTTTATGCCTAGCTTAATGGCTTTAAAGAAAGTGTTGCCAGGGAGACAACCCGGAAGTTTTAGAGAGTAATTTATTGCTGTTGAGTGTGTTTATAAATTTTAAAAACAAAAAAATATAGAGGGGAACTTAAAACTTCACAAAAAGAAAAGTGAAAGTGAGAAAAACGAACACCGTTGAAGTGGGGGACGTCCTTGAACTTTGTTCATGCCCATGGAAACTTTGTGAATCTCGATTACAGAAAGTTTTCAACAAAAATAATTATCCCCTTGTACAAATCCATTGTATCATAAAAATAATGTGCCAAGATTTGCCTTTAGGATGATTAGATTGCTTGTTGGTATGTGCGGTGCAAAAACAGAAACTTTGGCTGTAGTGCGCAATTTTACGTTTTTTACTGGAACGTCGAAAGTTTCTGAAACTTTATGCAAAGTATTTCTATTCAAATTTTTTATTTTTTCCTAATTTTTCAGAATTTTTGTAGTAACAGAAGTATGGTGGATGTTCAGATTTCTACAGACTGTCCTGTTTAAGACAGATTCTGTTTTTGATGCATTGTTTTGCTTGTTTTGATGAAACTATCGATCCTATTGGTGGTATAAGCCATGGAAAAGTTATAATATAGTATCTACAATGAAAAAAAAATATGAATTGGTTTGCAACAGTACTTAAAGTAGGGATTTACTTTATCGTACTAACGGATCTTACCGAGCTTTCTATTGAGTTTTGTGTGGATGAAGTGATCAAATATCGAGGAGGTCTCGATATAAGGAGAAGGAGGAGAGGCAAGAGTTCACGCTTGGGGATGCCCATGGCACCCCAAGTAAATATCCAAGGATACTCAAGCGTCTAAACTTGGGGATGCCCCGGAAGGCATCCCATCTTTCTTCAACAAGTATCGGTATGTTTTCGTTTTCGTTTCGTTCATGTGATATGTGTAAATCTTGGAGCGTCTTTTGTGTTGAGTTTTCATTTTTATTTTATGCACCATGCTGGTATGAGATAGTCCATGGTTGATTTATAGAATGCTCATTGCACTTAACTTATATCTTTTGAGTATGGCTTTATAGAATGCTTCATGTGCTTCACTTATATCATTTGAAGTTTGGATTGCCTGTTTCTCTTCACATAGAAAACCGTTATTTGTAGAATGCTCTTTTGCTTCATTTATACTTATTAGAGCATGATCTTTTGTAGAAAGAATTAAACTCTCATGCTTCACTTATATCTATTTAGAGAGTCAACAGGAATTGGTCATTTGCATGGTTAGTCATAAAATCCTACATAAAACTTGTGGATCACTGAATATGATATGTTTGATTCCTTGCAATAGTTTTGCGATATAGAGATGGAATATGTGGGAGGTACTAGTAAACGGTTGTGGTTAGTAAGAATATTGGTGTTAAGGTTTGTGATTACCAAAGCATGCACGTATAGTCTCTCGTTATGCTATGAAGTTGGAGCATGATTTATTATTGATTGTCTTCCTTATGAGTGGCGGTCGGGGACGAGCGATGGACTTTTCCTACCAATCTATCCCCCTAGGGGCATGCGTAGTAGTACTTTGCTTCGAGGGCTAATAAACTTTTGCAATAAGTATATGAGTTCTTTGTGACTAATGTGAGTCCATGGATTATACGCGCTCTCACCTTTCTGCAATTTGCTAGCCTCTACGGTACCGTGCATTGCCCTTTCTCACCTCGAGAGTCGGTGCATCCAAACCCCGTGATATGATACGCTCTATCAAACATAAGCCTTATTATATCTTCCTCAAAACAGCCACCATACCTACCTACTATGGCCCTTCCATAGCCATTCCGAGATATATTGTCATGCAACTTCCACCGCTTCCGTTTTGATGACTTGAGCATTCATTGTCATATTGCTTTGCATGATTGTAATATAGCTAGCATGATATTTCCATGGCTTGTTGTAACATCCCAAATTTTATAAATTTAGAATGTTAATAGGATCATTCCTTTTCAACATGATTTCTATGCATATTTGAATTTTATGAATATTCAAAGAGTTTTCCAACTCAAGGCAAAAAAAATTGGAGTGGAGATAATATGACTTCTTCCCTATTAATTATATCTAGAAAATTGTAAGAATATATTCTGGAGTCTACATAAATTATTTTTGGCTTTGTAGAAACTCAAAATTATTTTATAGTTGTTATTATAATGCTCTTTATAGGCTCCTATTTGCATAAAACAATTTTCCCAAAATTGCATTAGAGCTGGAATAATGTTCACCGTTTAATAATATAGATATAATATTTTACTGTGTGTTTTTGTTATTTTATAATTTCAGTTTGGTATTTTATTTAGCTTTATTTACTTTCTATAGAAAGGTTTTTTTTAAAGAGCAACTCGCGCACTGTGTAGTCGGGCTGCACAGCGGCCCAGCCATCCCTCGCCCGCGCGCGCAGCGCACACAGCAGCTAGGCAGGCCAACCCATTTCGGCTTAGCGACAGCCCACCCCACAGGCCTCTTCTTCTTCTGTTTTTCTCTCTCTTTCCACCTGTCTGCCACTGACCGCTAGGGCCCCCTTGTCATCTCTCTCCCTGGTTCGTGTTCTTCATGGAGACTGTGGCTCCGAAACAGACCAAAACGAATCAACTGATTCAATCGATCCCTAGACTTCACTGTGACACCCTGATTTTTTTGCAACTTTTTCTTTTCAAACTTTTCTTGGCTTTATTTGAAATTTGAATGGTTTTTGAACCTATTCATTGATCTTGGACATTTCTGAACCCTTTCCAAGTGATCCAAAGCCTCATCACCTTACCAAAACCCTGCCAAGTACTTCAAGAACCCAAATCCCAATTTAAATCATTTTCAATAACTCTTTTCTTTTATTTGAGAATTTAGGGCATTAGTATGGGTTGTGAAGCAACATATAGCTATGATGCTCAGAAAATTCCCAAATAATTCCCTAAAATACTTTGGATCATATCTTGCCCCAATATCCAAAAAATACTCCATAACCTAGTTCAATTATTTTGCAAAATAATTCAGTTTTGCTTCTAGTCAGACTGGACCTTTGTGAAGGAAGTACATGCTAGGTTTATCCAAATGCTCTCAAATTTTTGTGGCATGAGGACACCTACAAATGACTTCCCTACACCAAGTTTCAGCATCTGAAGATCTTCCATGTGAGTAGTACTTCAACATCTTGATTCTGGACCAGTTTTGTAGGTTACACATGAACTACCCTCAAAACTTATCCAAATCACCTCAAACTTGGCCAGTTGGGAGTCCTTCCAACAAGGATCACTCCAGACACCTTCTTTGGCTCAATATCCACCTCATTTCTTCTCTGGAATCTTCGCAAGTTTGCTGTCAGAGACTGTTGATGATCTTACCTCTCATCTCTGCGTGAACCTAGCCAAATCAAGGCTGTAGGTGATCTGAGGGACAGAAGGTCGACATGCTGGACATGTTTTGCCAGGCTTGCATGGCCTCCTGGTACCAAGCACCGTGGTGAGCACGGTGCTGGCATGCCTGTCGCCGTGCTCTGCGCTGCGCCAGACTCGGGTCTCATCTGAGCGAGACCACGGCGCCGCAGCAGCTTGTCTGGGCATGCCGACATCATCCCTGGGCGACACGCAGCCCCTCAAGAACCCTCCTCCTCACCGGAGATGCCCTCACCGGCCGCCACGCCATCGCCGCACTGTGAGACCCGTGCGGTCACAGTGGAGACCTCACCGTCGTCTTCCTCCCTGTGCTGTCTCCTCCCGCATTGAATGCCCCTGCCCTCTCAAGTCCCTTCGCCGCAAACATCCAGCCAGTGCGGCGTATGTGCGTCCAGCGCCATGGCCCGCATCTCACCGCATCCAGAGAGCTCGCCAAGCGCCCCCTCTGCCTATTTAAAGCCCCGCCCGGCCTCGCCTAGCTCCTCACCAATCTCCCTCCTCCTCAATTGCCCCCACAGAGCAAGAGCCAAGGCCGAGAGGCCCTCTGGCCTCGAGCTTCGCCGGAGCTCTGCCGCCAGCTGAGCTCCACCACCAGCCCACTCCAAGCCACCCCAACTCCGCCCGAGCCCACTGCTGAGTTCGTAGTGTTCCACTGGTGCTTCCAGACCCCTCCCCGAATCGAACCGCCGCCGGAATCGCCCTTGCCAACAATCACCGTAGCACCCATCCGCTGGAGAAGAAGGGCGCGACGCCATCCGGCCATCTCCAGAGGAGCTACGGGTATGAGGTGAATCACTGTCGAATGCCTGATCCATCCCCACCATCCACGAGCCCCACCACCGTCGCTATCGCCGGCAATCATCGCCGGTGAGCCGCCCCTCTTCCCTGCTCTTTCTCCCTCCTCTGTTTAAATGGGCCGGGCCCCACTTGCCAGTGACTGGATGAAGCAGTAAGTGGAAGCGCCCGGAGCAAATACGCCTTCGACATGGCCCGTTCTGGTTTTTTTCCATTTTTGATTTATTTAACAGAGTTGACCAGTAGGTTTGACTGCTTATAACTTTTTACAGGAAGGTCCATTTGACCTGATTCTTTTTGCATTGTGTTCATAATGAAGCCCTTTATTTTTCCACCAAGTTTGGTATTTTTCCAATACTCACAGAATTGTTGGTGAATAAAAAGGGTTTATGTGACATTTTCTTTTGCCATTTAAAAATGTCTTCAGAAGGAGATACTTGTGGATTTGAAGACCAGGAGTTTCTGAACAACCCAACTGACCAAGGCAAGCCAGGACATCTATATTATGAAGCATTTCATAGCATTGCATAATTCATATTCATCTCTTGCATTTAAATTATCATTGATAATTCAAAGTAAATTATTCAAATGCCTTATGTTGATAACTCAAATTGATATGATGATTAACCTTGCTTGCTAAGTGACACTTAGTTGGTTGATCAAGAGTCACCTGTCTGGGCTTACCCATACAGCCACATTTGCCGGTATGGGACGGCCTTGACTTGGTCTGGCTCGGTGCTCTTTCACCGGTACCTCCAAAGAGGGAGGGTTATGCGTGGGTGCTGCCCTGATCAGGTAGACGGCGATAACCATGTGAGCCCAGTTGATTTGTTTGCCGGCGTCCCCGTTTGGGACAGTTTAGTTAGGCCACGACGGTGGCAGGTGTCACGAGGTGACACGGGGCCACCCAAGGCTTGACTCCGGGGGAGTGTGATTGCTGGTGGTACGATGGAAGAGTCACGGGTCAGCCATGTTTCGTTGGAGCAATGCTGGTCCACCCGGATGGGATCACGAGGTTAGTGCTCCATAGTGTGGGTAAAGTGCGCAACCTCTGCAGAGTGTAAAATCTATTCGAATAGCCGCGTCCACGGAATTGGACAGCCCGTCCAGACCTCTCTAGGTGATCAACCATAATAACCATAATAATCATAGTAATGATGGAAGAACTTGTCTTATAAGCAGAAATACTCGTCGAGGTCAATTATTCTGAGGGTTGTGAGACAACCCGGATATGAGTAAGTTGGTGACAGTAAGTGAATCACTTAAGTTTTAACATGCTCAATGCCATGCTATTATTTGATGCATATTTGGTTGTCATGTGCTTGCGAGTACATTCAAAGTACTCACCTGGCGTGTCATGCCAGATGCAGGAGAAGACTGAGATGAAGGTCTCGATGTCCGTGTTGTGATGCCTAGGATGTGTCCTCAGCAGTGTCCCTGTGGATGGAGTTACTTTCATGTTCCGCTACGCAGTAGTCTTCCGCTGTAGTATTCCGTAGTAGTACTGAGGCCCTGATATGTTAGATAAATAATGTAGATACTGTCATAGCACTAGATGTGCCTTTGGCCTCAATGATCATGTAATATATGAGCTTGTACTCGACTATCATCAATAAAAGTTCAGCTATGTTCTATTCCAAGTTGTTATGTGTTTCCAGAAGACATGATCTCTGGGTTGGAAACACTGGTAAACCGGTTCTCTGAGCCGGGGTGCCACAACGCTTGGTATCAGAGTCGTGCTGACTGTAGGACACCCTAGGTAACGCGCGCTAGGACTGCGATTAGTATAGGACTTTGAGTGTGCATCCTGCTTGTTGCATTTGATTGTCGCATGCCATGTCTCATGCATCATAATTCATTATGTTACTAACCTTTGGCATTGTGAGTGTAGATGGCACCAGTTCCATATCACTTCCATCATGAGCCAGAACCCCACACTTTTCTAGATCTGCTTCGCAGCGTCTGGCTTCGGTTGTATCCTAACGGTGATGACCCGGTGTACCAGGTGTTTCGGGAGCAGTTGGGCGAGTCAGTATATGAGTACCATGCAGTGGCTTACCTGACTGTGACTTCGGATATTGGAAGTTCTTCTCGCTCTTCCAAGGGCGGGGTGGCTTCTACTCCGGAATTGGTGATCTAGTTTGCTACCATGGAGGCTATTACTGACTTGCGCTTCCACGAGGCTGAGATGCAGACCCATCCAGGTTTCTTCCACTATCCCACTCTGTCGCCTACGACAGGGCGAGTCCTTTTCTCACCTGTTGACCCGGCGTGTGATCATGTGGCTGGTGTTTTGTCTCGCTACCTGAACGCCAGTTACCGTATGATCATTTCCTTGGCTGAGGAGCTGTGTCGTGTTCAGGGGGCACTTGCAGCAGTGACTCCAGCACCTCCTCCTGTAGTTCCACCTAGTTATCCACCACCAGTTCCACCTCCGCATGTGCTTGATACCCCTTCTGGTTTTTCTGGGCCATCAGGCTTATCGTCTGGTAGTCGACTTGAGACCCAGCTGAGTGGGCCTCACTTCTAGCTACTCCTGCTCCGCCGATGCTAAGGCGACGTGCTCTTTCTTCCGCAGAAGGAGAGTCATCTAAGCAGCGACATCGCGTTTCCTTTGACCCGGTGACTCATATCATCAGTTCTGATTCCAACTCAGGATCTGACGACGAGGACTCTTCAGATGGGCAGTGTTCATGTCACCGACGCACTAGACTAGAGTTTGAGTAGTAATGCATGCATCCTTGCATATGCCGACTGTCGTATGAGCAGTCTAGCCATAATATCCCCCTACTAGCTTGCCATGTATGATGTTGGGTTATCTTGTATAATTATGCTGTTCTCTTTATTCGCCTTTTTCATGAATTTCCTTTTGGTGTCATATTACTGTATTTCTCCTTACAGATGTTGCTCATCGATTCGGTGTTTTCCATGGGAACAAAATTAGGATGAAGAGAGGAAGTAGCAGTCAAGGCGGCGATGGAAACCCCGTCCGTCGATCCGCCAGGCAGGCAGGGCAACCGCCCGAAGACTTACCACCACCACCACCTCAAGCACCAACCACAGATCAGATAATGATAATGTTTGAGGAAGAGAGAAACCAAGACCTCATGGAATTTCTCAAGAGTATGCAGACAATAGTAGGTCAGAATAATGGCAATGGGGTGCATTCCAAACTGTCTGACTTCCAGCGCACAAAACCACCCAACTTTGGTCAGGCCGTGGATCCTATTGAGGCTGATGACTGGTTAAGGACCATGGAGAAGAAATTGGACATCGCTCATTGTGAAGAAGCAGATAAGGTCCCATTTGTCACCCATTATCTCGAAGGCCCGGCAGCCATATGGTGGGACAACACCAAGTTAATGTGGCCTGCTGAAGAGATTTCCTGGGAGAAATTCAAAGAGTTGTTCCGCAAGTATCATATTCCCACGGGTATAATGAAAGTGAAGCAGAGGGAATTCCTGGCCCTCACACAAGGAAACATGTCTGTGGGAGAATACTTAAACAAGTTCAACAATTTGGCCCGGTACTCTCCTTATGATGTGGCCACCGAAGAAAGGAAAATAGACCGATTCCTCGGAGGACTTAATCACGCCTTTCGATGTCAGCTATGTATGTTGGATTTCCCCAATTTCTAGACCTTGGTGGATAAGGCCTTCATAGCCGAACGAGAACATAAGTCTGGTCATGAAGATCGTAAGAGGAAGTTCAAGCCCAAGAAGGACAATAGGGAGCCATATGCGCAAAAGCTGCGCAGTTGGCAGTCAGGGCCATCTGAGAACAAACCGGTGTGGAACAATGGTGGCAACAACAGCAAGCCAGGCAACCAGAGCAAGACCTTCGGCAAGCAGCCAGTCAGAGAAGACTGCCGCCGCAACAACACCTGTTTCACTTGTGGCCAGAGTGGACACTACGCCAAGCAGTGCCCTACTAATAACGGGGAAGCAATCAGCTGACCACAAGCCACAAGTCAATAACCTTGGACAACGCCCTAACCACAACTTCAGCCACGGATGCGTCCACCACATCTTTGCCGAAGAAGTCTGCGAAGCTCCAGATATTGTCCTTGGTATGTTTTCTATCAATAACATACCTGCCGTAATTTTATTTGATTCTGGGGCTTCCCACTCGTTTATTTCTCAAAGTTTTGCCACCTTGCACAAACTTTCTCCTTCGCTTTTGGACAAAATCATGGTGGTACAATCCCCTGGCTCTATGCTCAGAAAAAATATAATATACAAGGGGCTGGAAATATCGATCCATGGAGTCAAATTCCCAGCTACCCTGGTTGCTATTGAATCCCCAGGACTGGACATAATACTAGGAATGGACTGGTTGGCACCGCACCAAGTGTGTATAACCTGCGCCACCAGAACGGTGACATTGGTGAACCCCGCCGGACAGACCGTTCAATTTCTAGCCAGCAGAATGATAACAAAGAAGGGCACGGTATACCAGACTACTGTTACAGATATGAATCTGATTCCGGTAGTGGGTGAATTTCCGGATGTGTTTCCTGAGGAAATACCAGGAATGCCGCCCGACCGAAAATTGGACTTCGCCATTGAAGTAATTCCTGGTACGGCTCCAATATACAAGAAATATTACCGTATGCCAGGCCCAGAGCTGGCAGAATTAAAGAAGCAGTTGGACGAGTTGCTTCAAAAAGGATACATTCGTCCAAGCATCTCGCCATGGGGGGCACCAGTATTAATTGTTAAGAAAAAGGATGGAAGTCTATGAATGTGCGTAGACTATCGCCAGCTTAATGAGGTCACTATCAAGAACAAATACCCGCTCCCTCGAATTGATGACTTATTTGACCAGTTGAATGGAGCACGGGTATTCTCTAAGATCGACCTCAGAACGGGATATCATCAACTAAAAATCTGAAAGGAGGATATCCCCAAGACAACGTTCACCACTCGATATGGACTGTATGAATTTACAGTTATGGCGTTTGGATTGACCAATGCTCCAGCTTATTTCATGAGTATGATGAACAAAGTTTTCATGGACTTTCTAGACAAGTTCATAGTGGTGTTCATTGACGACATCCTGATATACTCTAAGGGTGAAGAAGAACATAAGCAACATCTCAGAGCTGTCTTGGAAAGGTTGAGAACCCATTGCTTATATGCCAAGTTCAGTAAGTGCGAATTTTGGCTAAAAGAGGTGGGATTCCTTGGACATATCCTGTCAGAGAAAGGGACAGCTGTTGATCCCAGTAAGGTTACTGCGGTCTTGAATTGGAAGACACCAGCTACGGTGACAGAAGTCCGTAGTTTCCTGGGATTGGCAGGCTACTACCGCCACTTCATTGAAGGCTTTTCTAAGATAGCCAAGCCACTGACGGAATTGCTGAAAAAGAACCAAAGGTTTATCTGGACAGATGAGTGCGAGAGCAGCTTCCAGGAATTAAAGATGAGGCTAACCACAGCCCCTGTCCTAGTCCTTCCAGACATTCACAAGAGTTTCGACATATATTGTGATGCATCCAGGCGTGGGATCGGATGCGTGCTGATGCATGAAGGAAAGGTTGTAGCGTATGTATCACGACAGCTACGACCTCATGAAGAAAACTATCCCACACATGATTTGGAGCTAGCTGTCGTGGTTCATGCCCTGAAGATCTGGAGGCATTACCTTATCGGACAGCGATGTCAAATATACACAGACCACAAGGGTCTCAAGTATATTTTCACTCAATCGGACTTGAATCTCAGGCAACGAAGATGGCTTGAGCTAGTCAAGGACTATGATGTTGGAATAAACTATCATCCAGGGAAAGCGAATGTGGTCGCTGACACCCTGAGCAGGAAACAAGCTGTTGTGAATGCTCTAGTTGAGGGTATGCATCCGAGCTTACAAGAGGAGTTTGTTAAGCTCAATATGGTGCTATGCGGCCCAATGACCTCGGATACGTTGGAAATTACTCCAACCCTCATGGAGGAAATCAAGGAAGCACAAAAGTCAGATGAGGAAATTCGGAAGATCAAAGAGTTAATTCAGCAAGGGAAGGCCAAGTCCTTCCGTGAAGATGAACAAGGTACCGTGTGGTTTGAGAAACGAATTTGTGTGCCGAATCAGAACAACTTGAGGCAACAAGTACTCAAGGAAGCACATGAGTCCGCATATTTGATCCACCTGGGAGGTACCAAGATGTATCAAGACTTGAGGGAAACTTTTTGGTGGTCTGGAATGCGGAAAGACATAGCATACTATGTCGCCTGTTGTGACATCTGCAATAAAGTCAAAGCAGAGCATCAGAAACCCGCTGGGCTATTGCAACCTTTACCAGTACCCCAGTGGAAGTGGGACAATATATGCATGGATTTTATTGTGGGACTGCCCAAGTCCACAAGAGGCAACGATGCTATTTGGGTCATTGTAGACATACTCACAAAGGTGGCTCACTTTATCCCAGTAAAAACCACTTTCAAAGCAAATCAGCTGGCACAACTTTATATGTCCCGGATAGTCAGTCTGCATGGAGTACCCAAGTCTATCACCTCAGATAGGGGTTCCCTATTCACCTCAGCATTCTGGCTACGGCTACATCAAGCTTTGGGAACCATGCTGAAACACAGCATAGCGTACCATCCGCAGACAGATGGACAGACCGAGCGAGTGAACCAAATATTAGAGGATATGCTTCGGTCATGTGCTCTCTCCCATGGACCCAAATGGGAGGATAGTTTGCCGTACGCTGAATTCTCCTACAACAACAGCTATCAGGCAAGTCTCAAGATGTCGCCTTTTGAGGCGTTGTATGGACGAAAGTGCCGCACACCACTGAACTGGTCCCAGACAGGAGATAGTCGCATTTTTGGTACAGACTTGATGCTCAAAGCTGAAAAGCAAGTCAAGGATATTCAAGAACGACTACGAGCAGCCAAGTCCCGACAAAAGAGCTATTATGACCCAAAGCACCGGGAAGTAACTTTCGAGCCCGGAGATTATGCTTATCTACGAGTAACTCCTCTGAAGGGAGTAAAGAGGTTTGGCACACGAGGAAAACTAGCCCCAAGATACATCGGTCCCTTTCCAGTGATTGCCAGGAAGGGCAGAGTCACATATCAGTTAGAATTACCACCAATACTGTCTGACGTGCATGATGTCTTTCACATCTCACAGTTGAGGAAATGCATTGCACCCCCAGCCAAGCAAGCGGATATGAGTGAATTAGAATTGGCTAAGGACCTGACCTACGAAGAAAAACCTGTCAGGATCCTGGAGGAGATGGAAAGAACAACAAGGAGTTAAATGATAAGATTTTACAAAGTGTTGTGGGAGCACCACACCAAGGAAGAGGCCACTTGGGAAAGAGAAGATTTTCTGAGATCCGCTTACCCATATTTGTTCCCTGAGCAACCGAATCTCGAGGACGAGATTCATCCTAAGGGGGGTAGGTTTGTGACACCCTGATTTTTTTTGCAACTTTTTCTTTTCAAACTTTTCTTGGCTTTATTTGAAATTTGAATGGTTTTTGAACCTATTCATTGATCTTGGACATTTCTGAACCCTTTCCAAGTGATCCAAAGCCTCATCACCTTACCAAAACCCTGCCAAGTACTTCAAGAACCCAAATCCCAATTTAAATCATTTTCAATAACTCTTTTCTTTTATTTGAGAATTTAGGGCATTACTATGGGTTGTGAAGCAACCTATAGCTATGATGCTCAGAAAATTCCCAAATAATTCCGTAAAATACTTTGGATCATATCTTGCCCCAATATCCAAAAAATACTCCATAACCTAGTTCAATTATTTTGCAAAATAATTCAGTTTTGCTTCTGGTCAGCCTGGACCTTTGTGAAGGAAGTACAAGCTAGGTTTATCCAAATGCTCTCAAATTTTTGTGGCATGAGGAAACCTACAAATGACTTCCCTACACCAAGTTTCAGCATCTAAAGATCTTCCATGTGAGCAGTACTTCAACATCTTGATTCTGGACCAGTTTTGTAGGTTACACATGAACTACCCTCAAAACTTATCCAAATCACCTCAAACTTGGCCAGTTGGGAGTCCTTCCAACGAGGATCACTCCAGACACCTTCTTTGGCTCAATCTCCACCTCATTTCTTCTCTGGAATCTTCACAAGATTGTTGTCAGAGACTGTTGATGATCTTACCTCTCATCTCTGCGTGAACCAAGCCAAATCAAGGTTGTAGGTGATCTGAGGGATCGAAGGTCGACATGCTGGACATGTTTTGCCAGGCTTGCGTGGCCTCCTGGTGCCAAGCACCGTGGTGAGCACGGCGCTGGCATGCCTGTCGCCGCGCTCTGCGCTGCGCCAGACTCGGGTCTCATCCGAGCGAGACCACGGCGCCGCAGCAGCTTGTCTGGGCATGCCGACATCATCCCTGGGCGACACACAGCCCCTCCAGAACCCTCCTCCTCGCCGGAGATGCCCTCACCGACCGCCACGCCATTGCCGCACTGTGAGACCTGTGCGGTCACAGTGGAGACCTCGCCGTCGTCTTCCTCCCCGTGTTGTCTCCTCCCGCATTGAATGCCCCTGCCCTCTCAAGTCCCTTCGCCGCAAACATCCAGCCAGCGCGGCGTATGTCTCACCGACGCCATGGCCCGCATCTTGTCGCATCCAGAGAGCTCGCCGAGCGCCCCCTCCGCCTATTTAAAGCCCCGCCCGGCCTTGCCTAGCTCCTCACCCCTCTCCCTCCTCCTCAATCGCCCCCACAGAGCAAGAGCCAAGGCCGAGAGGCCCTCTGGCCTCGAGCTTCGCCGGAGCTCCGCCGCCAGCTGAGCTCCACCACCAGCCCACTCCAAGCCACCCCAACTCCACCTGAGCCCACTGCTGAGTTCGTAGTGTTCCACTGGTGCTTCCAAACCCCTCCCCGAATCGAACCGCCGCCGGAATCACCCTCACCGACGATCACCATAGCACCCGTCCACTGGAGAAGAAGGGCGCGACGCTGTCCGCCCATCTCCGGAGGAGCTACGGGTATGAGGTGAATCACCGTCAAATGCCTGATCCATCCCCACCATCCACGAGCCCCACCACCGTTGCTATCGCCGGCAATCATCGCCGGTGAGCCGCCCCTCTTCCCTGCTCTTTCTCCCTCCTCTGTTTAAATGGGCCGGGCCCCACTTGCCAGCGACTTGATGAAGCGGTAAGTGGAAGCGCCCGGAGCAAATACGCCCTCGACGTGGCCCGTTCTAGTTTTTCTTCATTTTTGATTTATTTAACAGAGTTGACCAGTAGGTTTGACTGCTTATAACTTTTTACAGGAAGGTCCATTCGACCTAATTCTTTTTGCATTGTGTTCATAATGAAGCCCGTTATTTTTCCACCAAGTTTGGTATTTTTCCAATACTCACAGAATTGTTGGTGAATAAAAAGGGTTTATGTGACATTTTCTTTTGCCATTTAAAAATATTTTCAGAAGGAGATACTTGTGGATTTGAAGACCAAGAGTTTCTGAACAACCCAACTGATCAAGGCAAGCCAGGACATCTATATTATGAAGCATTTCATAGCATTGCATAATTCATATTCATCTCTTGCATTTAAATTATCATTGATAATTCAAAGTAAATTATTCGAATGCCTTATGTTGATAACTCAAATTGATATGATGATTAACCTTGCTTGCTAAGTGAAACTTAGTTGGTTGATCAAGAGTCACCTGTCCGGGCTTACCCGTGCAGCCACATTTGCCGGTATGGGACGGCCTTGACTTGGTCTGGCTCGGTGCTCTTTCACCGGTACCTCCAAAGAGGGAGGGTTATGCGTGCGTGTTGCCCTGATCAGGTAGACGGCGATAACCCTGTGAGCCCAGTTGAGTTGTTTGCCGGCGTCCCCGTTTGGGACAGTTTAGTTAGGCCACGATGGTGGTAGGTGTCCCGAGGTGACACGGGGCCACCCAAGGCTTGACTCCTAGGGAGTGTGATTGCCGGTGGTATGATGGAAGAGTCACGGGTCAGGCAGGTTTCATTGGAGCAATGCTGGTCCACCCGGATGGGATCACGAGGTCAGTGCTCCATAGTGTGGGTAAAGTGCGCAACCTCTGCAGAGTGTAAAATCTATTCGATTAGCCGCGTCCACGGAATTGGACAGCCCGTCCAGACCTCTTTAGGTGATCAACCATAATAACCATAATAATCATAGTAATGATGGAAGAACTTGTCTTATAAGTAGAAATACTCGTCGAGGACGAGTATTCTGAGGGTTGTGAGACAACCCAGATATGAGTAAGTTGGTGACAGTAAGTGAATCACTTAAGTTTTAACATGCTCAATGCCATGCTATTATTTGCTGCATATTTGGTTGTCATGTGCTTGCGAGTACATTCAAAGTACTCACCTGGCGTGTCATGCCAGATGCAGGAGAAGACTGAGATGGAGGTCTCAATGTCAGTGTTGCGATGCCCAGGATGTGTCCTCGGCAGTGTCCCTGTGGATGGAGTTACTTTCATGTTCCGCTACGCAGTAGTATTCCACTATAGTATTCTGTAGTAGTACCGAGGCCCTGATATGTTAGATAAATAATGTAGATACTGTCATAGCACTAGATGTGCCTTTGGCCTCGATGATCATGTAATATATGAGCTTGTACTCAACTATCATCTATAAAAGTTCAGCTATGTTCTGTTCCAAGTTGTTATGTGTTTCCAGAAGACATGATCTCTGGGTTGGAAACACTGGTAAACCGGTTCTCTGAGCCGGGGTGCCACATTCACGCACAGGTTGATGCCATATATAAGTTCACCAATCACTAATCGACCGATTTTTGGCAAAACCTTGGACTCCCGTGCCCTAGGTCGCAATTGGCTCAACTTTGGATCTTGCCGGAGCTTGCCGAAGCAGAAGCTCTTCCGCCGGCCAAAATCGTCGCCACCACGGGTTCCCAGCACCTCCTGTTTTCCCTGTCGAGTTTCCCTTGCTTTGCTCTACCTCTCTGACCATCTATATGACATAGGGAAGCACCCAGCCAAGCGCTTCGACCTCGTCCCGATGAACACCACCACCGCTGCGAGTTCAGCCTCACCGCATCACCACCAGACAATGAGAGCATCGTCCCTGAGGACGGTTTTGAGTTCATCGTATCTCTCTTCACCTTGTCCTGGCTCCTACGAGTACCTAAGACCGTCGTAGGCGTCGCCGTCGTCAAACTCCGAGCCGCCGCGCGTTTTCTTCTCCAACTCCGGTGGCCAACCAGCCCTCTGTCTCCGGTGAGTCATCCCATCCGTCCGATCTCCCTCCGACGGTCTGGATTAGATATGTTCTGTTTTTTTAACCGGTATGCACTATTTGGCGGCCGTCCGTTGGTTAGCCACAACAGCAAACACCCTATGGCCACTCACGCCTTGACACGTGGCACATCCACAGCAGCCGCGGCAGTTCTTCCAGGAACCCTGTCATGGCACAATTTTTTCTTTGCAGATTCCATATCATATTTTTGTTTAGGTATAACTCGAGATTCGTAAATCGAAATTCATCGATTCTTTTTCCTGTGTACTCATAGTGACTAGGAGAATAATGTAGAACAAAAATTCCACATTTTTGAATTGTTTAAATTTGAATTTGCTCAAATATGAATTCAAACTTCCGGAGGCCATATCTTTCAAACCGTTTATCCAATTTAGTTGATTTTTTTTGCATTGTGATCCTACTAGCATGTAGATAAGATATACCTACTAATAGGTTCTGTTATTTAAGTTTTATTTGAATTCATTGCTGTTTACTTTATAGTGGTGTTATGTGAGTACGGTTTATTTATCGGTGCCTTCGTTAATCGTATAGATTGTCTGGAGTGTGAAGCGGATCAGAATTAAGCGTTAGAGTACTTCAGCACCATTCAAGGCAAGTTTGCACTTTTGATTTTGCTCATCCTATATTCTACTATGCAGATGTGGTTTTATGCTATGATATATGTTTGGCCTGATATGTGTATCCCGTGTTGTCATGTTTTGGTATTGATTGTGTTATGTGATGGTGTGATCAACTTGCTATGGTAGACGTGGGCATGTGTCGAGTGATCCATGAAAGTGGTGAGTGTTTATAGCCGTAGGCTCGGGATTATTAACCAGGTGAATGCGTCACTGGCAGAGCGCTCTATTGTCCCTAGAGAATGCGCCATTGACAGAGCGCACTTGAGGCGAGGTATAGTTTTTGGAACTTAAATCAGGTGAATGCGTCCTTGGCAGAGCGCTCTATTATTCTTAGAGAATGCGCCACTGACAGAGCACACTTGAGAGACTTCTGAAGTTCTTGCCATGTTTACTTAGAATCTTTGGGGTTATCTTGGGCGAATAAATTAGATACGGTTGTGAGTTCAGTTAGTGGAGGTAGGTGAAGACATTCTTCTACAAACCAACTTGAGTGTTCTGTTTGTCATACTTTGCTTGTGGATGTAGGTTTGCTATATCATTATGTGTGATTTGCCAATACATTTCATGTATTGACCCTTGTGGCTGCAACTTATCATGTTGCAGGATTTTCACATGATCAGTCAGATACAGTAGGGTCGCGAGTCTTCACTCAGCATTTCGCCAGTGGGCATTGATGGGACTCATCGTTTGTTTATGCTGCATTTCCGCTGTTATTATTTAATAAAGCTAGCTATGTGCTACTCAGTTTGTAATACTTTATTAACTCTGGATCAAATGTTATAGTAAATGATGCACTTGTTATTTGATATTCATATGTATTGTGTGTGCTAGCGAGTCGATCCAGGGACTAGCACAGTAAGCACAGAGACATCGAATCTTATCAAGTTCGGGTCGTTACAGATGGTATCAGAGCAGTGTGTTGACTGTACGTCGTGACCCTAGAAAATGGATTAGAAAAGCCATAGGAGTGGAAAAAATATATTTTACAACCCTTGTGCTTCAAAGTAGCACCATGTTTTTCATATAGAGAGTCTCCTATGTTGTCACTTTCATATACTAGTGGGAATTTTTCATTATAGGATTAGATGTACACCCACTTAGTTTTCATTTTGAGCTTTCATACACTTATAGCTCTTAGTGCATTCGTTGCATGGCAATCCCTACTCCTCGCATTGATATCAATTGATGGGCATCTCCATAGCCCGTTGGTTAGCCGCGTCGATGTGAGACTTTCTTACTTTTTTTGTCTTCTCTATATTTACCCCTATCATCATACTCTATTCCACCCATAGTGCTATATCCATGGCTTGCGCTCATGTATTGCGTGAGGGTTGAAAAATCTGAAGCGCATTAAAAAGAATGAACCAATTGCTCGGCTTGTCATCGGGGTTGTGCATGATAAATACTTTGTGTTAAGAAGACAGAGCATGATAAGATTATATGATTTTGTAGGGATAGCTTTCTTTAGCATTGATATTTTGAAAGACATGATTGTTTGTTGGGATGCCTGAGTATTGATGTCTTTATGTCAAATTATAGACTATTGCTTTGCATCACTTGTGTCTTAATATTCATGCCATGATTAGATATATGATCAAGTTTATGCTAGGTAGCATTCCACATCAAAAATTATCTTTGTTATCATTTACCTACTCGAGGACGAGCAGGAATTAAGCTTGGGGATGCTGATACATCTCCGTCATATCTATAATTTTTTATTGTTCCATGCCAATATTATACAACTTTCACATATTTTTGGTAACATTTTATATGATTTATTGGACTAACCTATTGATCCAGTGCCCAGTGCCAGTTCCTGTTTTTTTTGCATGTTTTTGGTTTCGCAGAATATCCATATGAAACGAAGTCCAAATGCAATAAAATTTTATGGAGAATTATTTTGGAATATTTGTGAATTTTGGGAGGTGGAATTAACGCAAACGGAGGCCCACAGTGACCACAAGACACCTGGGCGCGCCAGGCAGCCCAGCCGCGTGGTGGTGGGTTGTGCCCTCCTCGTACGTCGGCTGGAGCTCTACTTCGGGCGCAAGGAAACTTATATCTGGAAAAAAAATCTTGTTACAATCTGAGCGCAATCGGAGTTACGGATCTCTGGGAATATAAGAAATTGTTTTCGTCCAGATCTGGGGAGCGCAAAACAGAAGAGAACAGAGAGGGAGATCCAATCTCGAAGGGGCCCCTGCCCCTCCGCCGCCATGGAGGCCATGGACCAGAGGGGGAACTCTCCTCCCATCTAGGGGGAGGCCAAGGAAGAAGAAGAAGAAGAAGAAGGAGGGGGGCTCTCTCCCCCTCTCTCCCGGTGGCGCCGGAGTGCCGCCGGGGCTAGGATCATGACGGCGATCTACATCAACAATCTTGCTACCATCAACAATCTCTACTTAAACATGGTGCTCAACTCCATATATTATTTCCCAATGATATATGGTTATCCTATGATGTTTGAGTAGATCCGTTTTGTCCTATGGGTTAATCGTGATCTTGGTTGGTATGATTGTATATTTTATTTATGGTGCTTGATACATCTCCAATGTATCTATAATTTATGAAGTATTCATGCCATGTTTACAACAATTTTATACGGTTTTGGTATGATTTGATTAGAACTAACCCGGACTGACGCAATTTTCAGCAGAACTACCGTGGTGTCATTTTTTGTGCAGAAATAAAAGTTCTCGGAATGGGCTGAAAATTTACGATGATTTTTTTGTGGACCAAAAGAGACCCCCGAAGCATCGAGGAAGGTCCAGAAGCTTCACGAGGAAGCCACAAGCCAGGGGGTGCGCCCTACCCCCCCCCCCCGGAGGGTGCTCCCGGCTTGTCGCTGCCTCGTGGACCCCCTTGACGTGAGACCGATGCCAAAAATTCCTATAAATACCAAAACCCCCAGAAAGAAATCTAGATCGGAAGTTCCGCCACCGCAAGCCTCTGTAGCCACGAAAAATCAATCTAGGCCCTCTCCGGCACCCTACCGGAGGGGGCCATCATCACCGGAGGCCATGGAGGAGGATCCCGGAGGGGGCCATCATCACCATGGAGGCCAAGTACCAGAGGGGGAACCTCTCCCCATCTAGGGGGGAGGCCATGGAGGAGGAAGCACAAGGAGGAGACTCTCTCCCCCCCCCCTCTCTCGGTGGCGCCGGAGTGCCGCCAGGGGAACCATCGCCTCGGTGATCGTCTTCATCAATATCACCATCTTCATCACCTTCCTCATCTCTTTTAAGCGGTCCACTCTCCCGCACCCCGCTGTAATCCCCTAATTGAACATGGTGCTTTATGCCACATATTATGATCCAATGATGTGTTGCCATCCTATGATGTTTTGAGTAGATTTCTTTTGTCTTTTGGGTTGATTGATGATCTAGATTGGTTTGAGTTGTATGTTTTATTTTGGTGCTGTCCTATGGTGCCTTCCGTGCCGCGCACACGTGAAGGATTCCCGCTGTAGGGTGTTGCAATACGTTCATGATTCGCTTATAGTGGGTTGCTAGAGTGACAGAACCTTAAACCCGAGTAAGGGGGTTGTTGCGTATGGGATAAAGGGGACTTGATACTTTAATGCTATGGTTGGGTTTTACCTTAATGATCTTTAGTAGTTGCGGATGCTTGCTAGAGTTCCAATCATAAGTGCATATGATCCAAGTAGAGAAAGTATGTTAGCTTATGCCTCTCCCTAATATGAAATTGCAATAATGATTACCGATCTTGTTAACAATTGCCTAGGACAATTCCGCACACCGACCCATCATTATTCCACACTCGCTATTTGTAATATATATAATATATTCTAACTTTATGTTAACAACACCTATTTTTATATTTTAGCTCTCCGATATCATGCAAAGTTATCCTCTTCATACCCACAACATAGTTTTATTTCTCGTTTCTAGATGGAAGCAAACGTTCAGTATACGTAGAGTTGTATCAGTGGCAGATAGTACTTGAGAGAATATTGATCTTACCTTTAGCTCCTTGTGGGTTCAACACTCCATACTTATCACTTCTACCTTTGGAAATTGCTACGATGATTCCTTGCACTTGGGGATTATCAGTGCTGTCCTACGGTGCCCTCCGTCTCGCGCAAACGTGAGAGGTCCCCGCTGTAGGGTGTTGCAATACTTCCATGGTTTGCTTATTGTCGGTTGCCGGGGTGACAACAGCTTGAACACGGATAAGTGGGTTATGGCGTATGGGAGTAAAGAGGACTTGATACTTAATGCTATGGTTGGGTTTCACGACCTTAATGATCTTTAGTAGTTGCGGATGCTTGCTAGAGTTCCAATCACAAGTGCATATGATCCAAGTAGAGAAAGTATGTTAGCTCATGCCTCTCCCTCATATAAAATTGCAAGAATGATTACCGGTTTAGTTATCGATCACCTAGGGACAAATGACTTTCTTATTGAAAAAAGCTATCTACTTTTATCACCTTACAATTTACTCGTAGTTTTATTCTCGCAAAGTACTCGTAGTTTTATTCTTGCAAAATAGTTTCATACTTGTTTTAGGTAAATCAAACGTCAAGTGTGCGTAGAGTTGTATCGGTGGTCGATAGAACTTCAGGGAATATTTGTTCTACCTTTAGCTCCTAGTTGGGTTCGACACTCTTATTTATCGAAAAAGGCTACAAATGATTCCCTATACTTGTGGGTTATCAGCAGCCCTTAAGTCAGTTGGAGACCTTCTTTCGCCACAAGAAATCTAATTTCCAGAGGAAAATCCCCTCAAAATTTCTGCTCGATCAGAGTTACAGATGTCGGCTATAAAAGAAACAGTTTTTTGTTGGAAAACATAAGTAAAACAAAGAAGAAAATAGAGGAAAAAATCCAACCTCAGAGGGGATCCCGCCCTCCGGGAGCCATGGAGGCCAAGGACCAGAGGGGGAATCCTCTCCCAATCTAGGGGAGAGCCCAAGAAAGAAGGAGGGGGCCTCTCTTCCCCTCTCTCCTAGTGGCACCGGAGCGCCGCCCGGGGAGCAATCGTCACAACAGCCATCTCCATCAACTTCGCCGTATTCATCAACACCTCCCTCTATATTTAGCTGTCCACACTCTCACAACCCACCGTAATCCCCTACTTGAACATGGTTTTTGATGCTATAAATTGTTATCCAATGATCTGTATCATCGCTATTATGTCTGACTAGTTTACTTTTGTCCTATGGGTTAATTGGTGATCATGATTGGTTTGAGATGCATGTGTTTATTTCGTTGCTGTCCTTTGATGCCCATTATATGAGCGCATACGTATATGGATTACAAAATAGGGTGTTGTAGTATGTGATTGATTTGCTTATGATGAGTTGCAGGAGTGATAGAAACCTAAACCTCAGTTCATGAGTCATTGCATATGGGATGAAGGGAGCCAATTTATCTTAATGCTATGTTGGGTTTTTACCTTAATGAACGCGCTAGTATTTGCGGATGCTTGCTAATAGTTCCAATCATAAGTGAATCAAATTCTGAGTAAGGGGTGGCATGCTAGCAAAGGCCTCTCCCATCCATAAAACTGCAATGACGATTATGAGTCTAGTTATCAATTGCCTAGAGACAATTCCACACATCCTACCACCATTTCTCCATACTCACTACATTTATGTTATTGTTCTTTATTTAATCAGCACCTAACTTCTATTTCCGCATTGTTTATTATCTTGCAAACTGATATGTCTCCGTCGTATCTACTTTTCCAAACACTTTTGCTCTTGTTTTGGACTATAATTTGCATGACTTGAATGAAACTAACCCAGACTGACGTTGTTTTCAGCAGAACTACCATGGTGTTGTTTTTGTGCAGAAATAAAATTTCTTGGAATTGGACGAAACTTTTTGGAGATTTTTTATGGAATAAATAAAAAATACTAGAGCAAAGACCCACTTGAGGGGGGCCACCTGCTGCCCACGAAGCACCAGGGCGGGCCCACGAGGCTTCGCTGACCCTAATCTCAGCACTGTAAATTCCTATTTCCTGCGAAAAAATAGGAGAGGAAGTTTCATTGTGTTTTATGATATGAAGATCTGGAGTCCGTTCGGGGCTCCAGAGAGAGGGATTCATCGCCATCGTCATCATCAACCATCCTCCATCACCAATCTCATGATGCTCACCACCGAGTGTGAGTAATTCCTTCGCATGATTGTTGGACGGTGATGGGTGATAACCCACAAGTTTACGGGATCAGTTGTAGCCTCTTTCGATAAGTAAGAGTGTCAAACCCAATGAGGAGCTAAAGGTAGAACAAATATTCCTCAAGTTCTATCGACCACCGATACAACTCTACGCATGCTTAACGTTCGCTTTACCTAGAACAAGTATGAAACTAGAAGTACTTTGTAGGTGTTCTAAGATAGGTTTGCAAGATAATAAAGAGCACGTAAATAAAAACTAGTGGCTGTTTAGATAAAGAAATAGTTAAGTTAGTTTAACGAGTGTGGAAAAGTGGTGGTAGGAGTTGCGGAATTGTCCCTAAGCAAATTGACTACGTTACTAGACCGATAGCAAGTTTTACGTGGGAGAGGCCACTGCTAGCATGTCATCCCTTACTTGGAATTCTATACACTTATGATTGGATCTATTAGCAAGCATCCGCAACTACTAACGTTCATTAAGGTAAAACCCAACCATAGCATTAAGATATATTGGTCCCCCTTCAATCCCGTATGCATCAATTTCTATGCTAGGCTGAAGCTGCTGTCACCCTTGCCCTCCAATACACAGCCCTATCAACATACAACTAACCCTATGGTGTGATCCACACGCGCGCTCATATGATGGGCACCAAAGGACAACAACATAACCACAAGCAAATTAAACCAATCATAGCAATCCACCAATCACAGATAGGACAACAAAAATCTACTCAAACATCATAGGATGGCAACACATCATTGGATAATAATGTGAAGCACAAAGCACCATGTTCAAGTAGAGGGTACAATGGGTTGCGGGAGAGTGGACCACCGTAGATAGATGGGGGAAGGTGATGGAGGTGTTGGTGAAGATGACGGAGTTGTTGTAGTAGATCGCCGTCACACGATGATTGCCCTGGCGGCGTTCCGGCGCCACCAGGAGAGAGAGGGGGAGAGAGCCCCCCTCCTTCTTCTTCTTCCTCGACCTCCCCCCTAGATGGGAGGAGGGTTTCCCCTCTGGTCCTTGCCCTCCATGGCGGCGGAGGGGCGGAAGCCCCTCCGAGATTGGATCTCTCTCTCTGTTCTCTTCTGTTTCTCCGTTCCCAGATTCTGGCCTTTCACCGTTTCTTAAATTCCCGGAGATCCGTAACTCCGATTGGGCTGAAATTTTAACACGATTTTTATCCGGATATTATATTTCTTGCGGAGAAATAAGGGAACCAAACGCCTTACGGGGTGGCCACAAGCCTCCCAGGCGCACCCAGGGTAGGGGCGCGCCCCTAGGCCTTGTGGGCCCCTCGGGCATCATCTCGCGTTGATTCTTTTTCCCAAAAATCACATATATTCCAAAAAAATCTCCATAAGTTTTTATTGCGTTTGGATTCTGTTTGATATGGATATTCTGCGAAACAAAAAACATGCAACAAACAGGAATTGGCACTGGGCACTGGATCAATATGTTAGTCCCAAAAATAATATAAAAAGTTGCCAAAAGTATATGAAAGTTGTAGAATATTGGCATGAAACAATAAAAAATTATAGATACGACGGAGACGTATCAGCATCCCCAAGCTTAATTCCTGCTCGTCCTTGAGTAGGTAAATGATAAAAAAAAGATAATTTTTTATGTGGAATGCTACCTAGCATAATCTTGATCATATAATCTAATCATGGCATGAATATAAAGACACGAGTGATTCAAAGCAGTAGTCTATCATTTGACATTAAGACAATAATACTTCAAGCATACTAATAAAGCAATCATGTCTTCTCAAAATAACATGGCCAAAGAAAGTTATCCCTACAAAATCATATAGTCTGGCTATGCTCCATCTTCATCACACAAAGTATTTCATCATGCACAACCCCGATGACATGCCAAGCAATTGTTTCATACTTTTAATGTTCTCAAGCCTTTTCAACTTTCGCACAATACATGAGCGTGAGCCATGGATATAGCACTATAGGTGGAATAGAATATGATTGTGGAGGTTGTGTGGAGAAGACAAAAAAGGAGAAAGTCTCACATCAACTAGGCAAATTAATGGGCTATGGAGATGCCCATCAATTGATATCGATGCAAGTGAGTAGGGATTGCCATGCAATGGATGCACTAGAGCTATAAGTGTATGAAAGCTCAAACTGAAAACTAAGTGGGTGTGCATCCAACATGCTTGCTCATGAAGACCTCGGGTATTTGAGGAAGCCGATCATCAGAATATACAAGCCAAGTTCTATAATGAAAATTCCAACAAGTATATGAAAGCGATAACTCAAGAGACTCTCTATATGAAGAAAATGGTGCTACTCTAAAGCACAAGTGTGGTAAAAAGATAGTAGCATTGCCCTTCTCTCTTTTTCTCATTTTTTTTTGGCCCTCTTTTTTTATTTTTTTTATTTTTTTCGTCTGGGGTCTCATCCCGACTTGTGGGGGAATAATAGTCTCCATCATCCTTTCCTCACTGGGACAATGCTCTAATAATGATGATCATCACACTTTTATTTACTTGCAACTCAATATTACAACTCGATATCTAGAACAATATGACTCTATATAAATGCCTCTGGCAGTGTACCAGGATGTGCTATGATCTAGCATAGCAAAGATATCAAAAAACAGACAAGCCATGAAAATATCATGCTAGCTATCTTATGATCATGCAAAGCAATATGACAATGAATGCTCAAGTCATGTATATGATGATGATGGAAGTTGCATGGCAATATATCTCGGCTATGGAAATGCCATGATAGGTAGGTATGGTGGCTGTTTTGAGGAAGATATAAGGAGGCTTATGTGTGATAGAGCGTATCATATCACAGGGTTTGGATGCACCGGCGAAGTTTGCACCAACTCTCGAGGTGAGAAAGGGCAATGCATAGTACCAAAGAGGCTAGCAATGATGGAAGGGTGAGAGTGCGTATAATCCATGGACTCAACATTAGTCATAAAGAACTCACATACTTATTGCAAAAATTTATTAGATATCAAAACAAAGTACTACACGCATGCCCCTAGGGGGATAGATTGGTAGGAAAAGACCATCGCTCGTCCCCGACCACCACTCATAAGGAAGACAATCAAAAAATAAATCATGCTCCGACTTCATCACATAACGGTTCATCATACGTGCATGCTACGGGAATCACAAACCTTAACACAGGTATTTCTACCAATCCACAATTACTCACTAGCATGACTCTAATATCACCATCGTTATATCGCAAAACTATTGCAAGGAATCAAACATATCATATTCAGTGATCTACAAGTTTTATGTAGGATTTTATGACTAACCATGTGAATGACCAATTCCTGTCGACTCTCTAAATAGATATAAGCGAAGCATGAGAGTTTAATTCTTTCTACGAAAGATATACCCACGCTCTAACAAATATAAGTGAAGCAAAAGAGCATTCTACAAATGGCGGTTTTTTATGGGTAGAGAAACAGGCAATCCAAACTTCAAATGATATAAGTGAAGCACATGAAGCATTCTATAAAGCCATACTCAAAAGATATAAGTGAAGTGCATGAAGCATTCTAGAAATCAACCAAGGACTATCTCATACCAACATGGTGCATAAAAGGAAAAGGAAAAATAGAAACAATAGACACTCCAAGAATTTGCACATATCATGTGACGAATAAAAATATAGCTTCAAGTAAAATTACCGATGGTCGTTAGAAGAAAGAGGGGATGCCTTCCGGGCATCCCCAAGCTTAGTTGCTTGGGAGTCCTTGAATATTACCTTGGGGTGCCTCGGGCATCCCCAAGCTTAGGCTCTTGCCACTCCTTATTTCTTCATCCATTGTGATCCCACCCAAAACTTGAAAACTTCAATCACACAAAACTTAACAAAACCCTCGTGAGATCCGTTAGTATAATAAAGCAAATCACCACTTTAAGTACTGTTGTGAACTCATTCCAAATTCATATTAGCATTATATCTACTGTAGTCTAACTTAACCATGATTCATACCCCCCGATACTACCCATAGATTCATCTAAATAAGAGAACAATGCATAGAAAACAGAATCTGTCAAAAACAGAACAGTCTGTAGTAATCTGAACATCTACCATACTTATGTAACTCCAAAAATTCTGAAAAATTAGGAAAAAAAAATTATAGCAGTACTTTGTAAAAATTTCAGCAACTTTTGACATTCCAGTAAAAAATATAAATTCACACGCTACAGCCAAAGTTTCTGATTTTCCACTGCACATACCAAACAAGCAATCTAATCATCCTAAAGGCAAATCTTGGCACATTATTTTTATAATACAATGGATTTGTACAAGGGGATAATTATTTTTGTTGAAAAGTTTCTATAATTCAAGATTTGCAAATTTTTCATGGGCATGAACAAAGTTCAAGGAGCTCCCCCACTTCAACGGTGCTCATCTTTCTTACTTTCACTTTCCTTTTTGAAAAGTTTTAGGTTCCCCTCTATATTCTTTTTATTTATAAACTTTGTAAAATCACTCAATAGAATAAAATGACTCTCTAAAACTTCCGGGTTGTCTCCCTGGCAGCGCTTTCTTTAAAGCCATTAAGCTAGGCATAAAGTGCTCAAGTAATTGATCCACCCGGATCCCAAGGTATATCAAAGCCAATTTTAATTAACAACGATTTGTAATTTAGTAGTGAGCACAAAGCAACATATATCATGCAATAACGAAGTCTAATTCTCTTCCTATGCATTAGCATGTCATAAAAGAACAATTCAGGCACACAAAGTAAAGGCCGATACATAGCATAAACAGTTTCTTGCAATTTTATTGTATTGAAAACATAGAGAGGCGGAGATGTAGTTCCTCTCTCATAATAATTGCAAGTAGGAGCAGCAAGCACATGAATATTATATTTATCAAAATCATCATGTGCAATAGTAGAACGCAACCCATCAACATAGTCCTTAATAAGTGCAAACTTCTCCGTTATAGTGTAGTTGGGAGATTTCAAAAAGATAATAGGACTATCATGCATGGGTGCAATAGCAACAATTTCTTTCATAACATAAGGAACTATAGCAAGTTCATCTCCATAAGCATCATTCATATTGGCATCATGGCCACAAGCATAGCAAGCATCAATTTCATCAAAAAGGGATATTTCAAACGAATCCAAGGGATCATAGCAATTATCACAGCAATCATCCTTCGGTAAGCACGAAGGGAAATTAAACAATGTGTGACTTGAAGAGTTACTCTCATTAGAAGGTGGGCACGCGTGATTAATCTGCTCTTCCTCCTTTTGTTCTTCACTCTCCTCCTCATCTTTTTCATCTAATGAGCACACAGTGTCATCAATTTCTTCTTCCATAGATTCCTGCAAAATATTAGTCTCTTCTTGGACAGCGGAGACTTTCTCAATAAACTCATTAATATCAGCATTATATTCATAATTCTCATAGCAATATTTAAGTATAGCATAATTTTCAGGTCTGTAAATAGCATCATCAAGATTTTCACACTTTTTAAACAAAGATTCAATTTCATAAGCACCCTTAAAAGCAACGAATTCTTCTATTCGTTCCACATCATAGTAATCATATATACCATTAGCATAGGAAGCCAAGGTTTTATTATCATTAAATTTACATGAAAAGGGAAGGTGTGGAGCCTTCATCCGAGAGCAACAAGTATAATCATATCTCCGGTATAAATTCCAAGCATACCAATGCAACATATGAATTTGATCCCATAATAGTTTCCCTTTTAGAGTCAAGCGATAATCCCTAAAGTATTTGCGTTGATCCAATGTGTATCCCATTATCAAGTTGAATGGGGTTTTCTCAGGATTATCAAAGTAGTGTTTAATATTTTCCACATAACGAGCATCGAGGGTTTTAGGAGGTTCCCCATCTCCATAAGTAGCAAGTACACCTAATTTTTTTGGTATTTCGTGTTCCATATCCATAAATAAAGATAGAGAACAACTTAGAACAACAAATAAAATCTACTTAGTGATAAAGCAAACAAGCACACACGAGAATATTCACCCCACGCTATTGCTCCCCGGCAACGGCGCCAGAAAAAGGTCTTGATAACCCACAAGTATAGGGGATCAGTTGTAGCCACTTTTGATAAGTAAGAGTGTCGAACCCAATGAGGAGATAAAGGTAGAAAAAATATTCCCTCAAGTTCTATCGACCACCGATACAACTCTACACATGCTTAACGTTCGCTTTACCAAGAACAAGTATGAAACTAGAAGTACTTTGTAGGTGTTGTAGGATAGGTTTGCAAGATAATAAAGAGCACGTAAATAAAAACTAGGGGCTGTTTAGATAAAGAAACAATTAAGTTAGTTTGACGAGTGTGGAAAAGTGGTGGTAGGAGTTGCAGAATTGTCCCTAAGCAATTGACTATGTTACTAGACCGATAGCAAGTTTTACGTGGGAGAGGCCACTGCTAGCATGTCATCCCTTACATGGAATTCTATACACTTATGAGTGGAACTATTAGCAAGCATCCGCAACTACTAACGTGCATTAAGGTAAAACCCAACCATAGCATTAAGATATATTGGTCCCCCTTCAATCCCGTATGCATCAATTTCTATGCTAGACTGAAGCTGCTGTCACCCTTGCCCTCCAATACATAGTCCTATCAACAAACAACTAACCCTATGGTGTGATCCACACGCGCGCTCATATGATGGGCACCAAAGGATAGCAACATAACCACAAGCAAATTAAACCAATCTTAGCAATTCACCAATCACCGATAGGACAACAAAAATCTACTCAGACATCATAGGATGGCAACACATCATTGGATAATAATATGAAGCATGAAGCACTATGTTCAAGTAGAGGGTACAGCGGGTTGCGGGAGAGTGGACCGCTGTAGATAGATGGGGAAAGGTGATGGAGGTGTTGGTGAAGATGACGGAGTTGTTGTAGTAGATCGCCGTCACACGATGATTGCCCTGGCAGCGTTTCGGCGCCACCGGGAGAGAGAGGGGGAGAGAGCCCCCCTCCGTCTTCTTCTTCCTCGACCTCCCCCCTAGATGGGAGGAGGGTTTCCCCTCTGGTCCTTGGCCTCCATGGAGGCGGAGGGGCGGGAGCCCCTCCGAGATTGGATCTCTTTCTATGTTCTCTTCTGTTTCTCCGTTCCCAGATTCTGGCCTTTCACCGTTTCTTAAATTCCCGGAGATCCATAATTCTGATTGGGCTGAAATTTTAACACGATTTTTATCCAGATATTATCTTTCTTGCGGCGGAAGAAGGGCACCAAACGCCTTACAGGGCGGCCACAAGCCTCCCAGGCGCGCCCAGGGTAGGGGGCGCGCCCCTAGGGCTTGTGGGCCCCTCGGGCATCGTCTCGCGTTGATTCTTTTTCCAAAAATCACATATATTCCAAAAAAAATCTCCGTAAGTTTTTATCGCGTTTGGACTCCGTTTGATATGGATATTCTACAAAACAAAAAACATGCAACAAACAGGAACTGGCACTGGGCACTGGATCAATATGTTAGTCCGAAAAATAATATAAAAAGTTGCCAAAAGTATATGAAAGTTGTAGAATATTGGCATGAAACAATAAAAAATTATAGATACGATGGAGAGGTATCAATGGGTTGGATGAGATTTATCATGCAATCAAGTTAGTTTTGATAGGGCTTGATCCCCAGTATCCACTATGTTCTGAGATTGATGTTGCTACGCTTAATGCTTGTCACTAGGGCCCGAGTGCCATGATTTCAGATCTGAAACCTTTATGTTTTCATGAATATATTTGTGTTCTTGATCCTATCTTGCAAGTTATATGCACCTATTACGTGTTATGATCCGCATACCCCAAGGTGACAATAATTGGGATTCTTTCCGGTGATTACCGTAGTTTGAGGAGTTCATGTATTCACTATGTGTTAATGCTTTGTTCTGGTTCTCTATTGAAAGGAGGCCTTAAAATCCCTTGGTTTCCTTATGGACCTCGCTGCCACGGGAGGGTAGGACAAAAGATGTCATGCAAGTTCTTATCGCAAGCACGTATGACTACATACGGAATACATGCCTACATTACATTGATGAATTGGAGCTAGTTCTGTGTCGCCCTAGGTTATAACTGTTACATGATGAATCTTATCCAGCATAATTATCCATCACCGATCCAATGCCTATGAGCTTTTCACATATTGCTTTTGCTAAGTTACTACTGCTGTTGCTACTGTCACAATTGCTACAAAACTATCACTGCTACCATTATCGTTACTGTTGCTATCATTACTATTGCTATCAAACTATCATACTACTGTGCTACTGATCACTCTGCTGTAGATATTTAGTCTCCAGGTGTGGTTGAATTGACAACTCAACTGCTAATACTTGCAAATATTCTTTGGCTCCCCTTATGTCGAATCAATAAATTTGGGTTGAATACTCTACCCTCAAAAACTGTTGTGATCCCCTATACTTGTGGGTTATCAAGACCTTTTTCTGGCACCGTTGCCGAGGAACATAGCTCTATTTTCCGAGTCACTTGGGATTTATATGTGTTGATCACTATGAAGGATCTGAAGGATGGTAGAACCAAGATCGTTCCCTCTAGGACGAGGGGAGGTAAGGGATTGTTATCTAGATCTGCACTTGATCCACCTTCTGTTTTGAGTAAGCTTGCGACACCACCACCTGCTATTAATTCTGATATGTAAGTAATTGATGATGCTACTTCTGCTATGAATGATGCTATTGATGATGCTAGTACTTTGCTTGATGATACTGTGCCACTAGGAGATTTTCTTGATGAACAACTTGCTAATGCTAAAGAATTTAAAAATGTTGAAACTGATGAAATTATTGAAACTGAAAAGTATGAAACTCCCATTCGACCTAGCTCTCCAAGATATGAATTGCCTAAGATACCTGAGGTATATGTTATGGAAGGAGAGATAGCTTGGGAATTTCTTGCTTGTAATGATAGAGATGATCTTAAGAAATTACTATGTAAGCTGAAAGAAAAATCTCTGAATGCTAGAATGAAATGTGATCCTAAGTTTGCCACTTCACCTATCTTTTTTACTGATAAGGATTGTGAATTGTATATTGGTCCAGAGTTAATTACATTGGTTGAATCTGATCCTTTCCATGGTTATGAAATTGAAACCGTTGTGGCACATCTTACTAAATTAAATGATATAGCCACCCTATTTTCTCATGAGAAAAAAAAATTCGCTATTACTATATCCTCAAGTTATTTCCTTTCTCGTTAAAGGGTGATGTGAAGATATGGTTTAATACTCTTGCTCCTAGTTGTGTGCATAGTCCCCAGGATATGATATATTACTTCTCTGAAAAATATTTTCCTGCTCATAAGAAACAAGTTGCCTTACAGGAAATATTTAACTTTGTGCAAATTGAAGAAGAGAATCTCCCTCAAGATTGGGGGAGGCTTCTCCAATTACTTAGTTCTTTGCTTGATCATCTTCTCAAGAAAAATAAAATACTTGATATCTTTTATAATGGACTAATCGATGCTTCTAGGGACTACCTAGATAGTTGTGCTGGTTGTGTTTTCAGGGAACGAACTGTTGAACAAGTTAAAGAATTGTTGAATAATATATTGAAGAATGATAATGATTGGACACTTCCTGAACCACCACCTAAACCAACTCCGAAGAAGAGGGGTATTCTATTTCTTAGTCCTGAAGATATGCAAGAGGCAAAGAAGTCTATGAAATAAAAAAGGTATTAAAGCTAGAGATGTTAAGAATCTACCACCTATTGAAGAAATACATGGTCTTGACACACCGAAACAGGTAGTAGAGGTAAAATCTCTTATAAGAATTGATGAAGGAGATATTCCTTATAATAAACCTGCTGATACGTCTCTGTCGTAGCTATAATTTTTTATTGTTTCATGCCAATATCCTACAACTTTCATATACTTTTGGCAACTTTTTATACTATTTTTTAGACTAACATATTGATCCAGTGCCCAGTGCCAGTTCCTATTTGTTGCATATTTTTTTGTTTCATAGAAAATCCATATCAAACGGAGTCCAAAGATGATAAAAACTTAAGGAGATTTTTTTGGAATATATATGATTTTTGGGAAAAAGAATCAACATGAGACGATGCCCGAGGGGCCCACAAGCCACAGGGGCGCGCCCCAAGGGGTAGGGCGCGGCCTGGACCCTTGTGGCCACCCCGTAAGGCGGTTGGTGCCCTTCTTTAACCGCAAGAAAGCTAATATCCGGATAAAAATCATGTTAAAATTTAAGCCCAATTGGAGTTACGAATCTCAGGGAATTTAAGAAACGGTGAAAGGCCAGAATCTGGGAACGCGGAAACAGAAAGAAACAGAGAGAGATCCAATCTCGGAGGGGCTCTCGCCCCTCCGCCGCCATCGAGGCAAAGGACCAGAGGGGAAACCCTCCTCCCATCTAGGGGGGAGGTCAAGGAACAAGAAGAAGGAGGGGGGCTCTCTCCTTCTCTCTCCCGGTGGCGCCGGAACGCCGCCGGGGCAGTCATCGTGTGATGGCGATCTACACCAAGACCTCCGTCATCTTCCCCAACATCTTCATCTATATTCAGCGGTCCACTCTCCGCAACCCGCTGTACCCTCTACTTGAAAATGATGCTTTATGCTTCATATTATTATCCATTGATGTGTTGCCATCCTATGATGTCTGAGTAGATTTTTGTTGTCCTATCGGTGATTGGTGAATAGCTATGATTGGTTTAATTTGCTTGTGGTTATGTTGCTGTCCATTGGTGCCCATCATATGAGCGCGCGTGTGGATCACACCATAGGGTTAGTTGTATGTTGATAGGACTATGTATTGGAGGGCAAGGGTGATAGCAGCTTCAGCCTAGCATAGAAATTGATGCATACGGGATTGAAGGGGGACCAATATATCTTAATGCTATGGTTGGGTTTTACCTTAATGAACGTTAGTAGTTGCGGATGCTTGCTAATAGTTCCAATCATAAGTGCATAGAATTCCAAGTAAGGGATCACATGCTAGCAGTGGCCTCTCCCACATAAAACTTGCTATCGGTCTAGTAACGTAGTCAATTGCTTAGGGACAACTCCGCAACTCCTACCACCACTTTTCCACACTCATTAAACTAACTTAATTGTTTCTTTATCTAAACAGCCCCTAGTTTTTACTTACATGCTCTTTATTATCTTGCAAACCTATCCCACAATACCTACAAAGTACTTCTAGTTTCATACTTGTTCTAGGTAAAGCGAACGTTAAGTGTGCGTAGAGTTGTATCGGTGGTCGATAGAACTTGAAGGAATATTTGTTCTACCTTTAGCTCCTCATTGGGTTTGACACTCTTACTTAACGAAAGAGGCTACAACTGATCCCCTATACTTGTGGGTTATCAAGACCTTTTTCTGGCGCCGTTGCTGGGGAGCAATAGCATGGGGTGAATATTCTTGTGTGTGCTTGTTTGCTTTATCACTAAGTAGATTTTATTTGCTGTTCTAAGTTGTTCTCTATCTTTAGTTACAGATATGGAACACAAAATACCAAAAAAATTAGGTGTACTTGCTACTCATGGAGTTGAGGAACCTCCTAAAACCCTCGATGCTCGTTATGTGGAAAATATTGAACACTACTTTGATAATCCTGAGAAAACCCCATTCAACTTCATAATGGGAGACATGTTGGATCAACATGAATACTTTAAGGATTATCGCTTGACTCAAAAAGGGAAACTATTATGGGATCAAATTCATATGTTGCATTGGTATGCTTGGAATTTATGCCAGAGATATGATTATACTTGTTGCTCTAGGACGAAGGCTCGACACCTTCCCTTTTCTTGTAGATTTAATGATAATGAAACCTTGTCTTCTTGTGCTAATGGTATATATGATTATTATGATGTGGAACAAATAGAAGAATTCATTGCTTTTAAGGGTGCTTATGAAATTGAATCTTTGTTTGAAAAGTTTGAAGCTTTTGATGATGATGTTTATAGGCCTGAAAATTATGCTATACTTAAATATTGCTATGAGAATTATGAATTCAATGCCGATATTGATGCGTTTATTGAGAAAGTCTCCGCTGTCCAAGAAGAGACTAATATTTTGCAGGAAACTATGGAAGAAGAAAATGATGACACTGTGAGCTCATTAGATGAAAAAGATGACGAGGAGAGCGAAGAACAAAAGGAGGAAGAGCGGATTAGCTACCCGTGCCCACCTTCTAATGAGAGTAACTCTTCAACTCATACATTGTTTAATTTCCCTTAGTGCTTACCGAAGGATGAATGCTATGATGATTGCTATGATCCCTTGGATTTGTTTGAAATATCCCTTTTTGATGAAATTGATGCTTGCTATGCTTGTGGCCATGATGCCAATATGAATAATGCTTATGGAGATGAACTTGCTATAGTTCCTTATGTTAAGAATGAAATTGTTGCTATTGCACCCACGCATGATAGTCCTATTATCTTTTTGAATTCTCCCAACTACACTATATCAGAGAAGTTTGTGCTTATTAAGGATTATATTGATGGGTTGTGTTTTACTACTACACATGATGATTTTGATAGATATAACATGCATGTGCTGGCTGCTCCTACTTGGAATTATTATGAGAGAGGAACTACATCTCCGCCTCTCTATATTTCCAATGCGATAAAATTGCAAGAAACTATTTATGCTATGTATTGGCCTTTACTTGAGGTGCATGAATTGTTCTTTTATGACATGCCGATGCATAGGAAGAGAGTTAGACTTCGTCATTACATGATATACGTTGCTTTGTGCTCACTACTAAATTACAAATCATTGTTAATTAAAATTGGCTTTGATATACCTTGGGATCCGGGTGGATCCATTACTTGAGCACTTTATGCCTAGCTTAATGGCTTTAAAGAAAGCGCTGCCAGGGAGACAACCCAGAAGTTTTAGAGAGTCATTTATTCTGTTGTGTGCTTTTATAAAGTTTAAAAACAAAAAAATAAAGAGGGGAACCTAAAACTTTTTCAAAAAGAAAAGTGAAAGTGAGAGAGACGAGCAGTGTTAAAATGGGAGCATGCCTTGAACTTTGTTCATGCCCATGGAAACTTTGTGAATCTTAATTACAGAAACTTTTCAACAAAAATAATTATCTCCTTGTATAAATCCATTGTATTATAAAAAATAATGTGCCAAGATTTGCCTTTAGGATGATTAGATTGCTTGTTTGGTTTGTGCAGTGCAAAAACAAAAACTTTGGCTGTAGTGCATGAATTTACATTTTTTACTGGAACATCAAAAGCTTCTGAAACTTATTGCACAGTATTTATATACAAATTTTTTATTTTTTCCTAATTTTCATAATTTTTAGAGTTACATAAGTATGGTAGATATTCAGATTGCTACAGATAAGACAGATTCTATTTTTGATGCATTGTTTTGCTTGTTTTGATGAAACTACCGATTGTATCAATGGTATAATGTGACGCCCGGATAATTAAGCTATAGTAACCCTCTACTAATGTTGCCACATCACCATGATTACTGTTGATAATCTTGCGATGATTCAAATCCCGTCCAAATTCAAATTTAAAATAAAGTCAAACTATAAAAGTTTTCTAATGTCTAAACTAAAATGTTCTGGATGTGACAAATAATTCATAAGTAATATTGGTGAAGAAACCAAGTTTTTATAAAATAGTTAAATGCACTAAGATAAATAAAACCATGGCTTAACCAATTAATTATTGCCTTTTATAATTAATAAAATGTTAGGCTAATTTATTTGGGTGCCGTAATTAAATGTGACAATAGTATATTTAGCTATACTGATCTAGGAGCAATTTTTGTATTTTTAAAGTTAAAGGTAAATTGAAAACTATAGAGCAAGTAAATAAATAGAAAAGAAAAAGAAAAAAAAAGAAAACAAATACAACCCCCCCCCCCCCTCCCCCAACTGGGCCTCAGCCCAGCCGGCCGCTCACCAGGCCGGCGCACCTCTCCCCCCTTATCCCCCACCCCGACCGGAACCCTAACCCCGCACGACCCCCACTCCCCTCGCTCCTCTCCTCCACCCTCGTCTGGATCTGGATCGGGAGGAGCCCGACCCCATCGCGCCCCCGACGCCGACGCCCGGTGCCGCCCTGGTCCCGTCGCCGATCACCGCCCCCGACGCCGTCGCTCACCGTCCCCGTCTCGTCGTCAGTCACCATCGCCCCGCAGCTCCGGCGCCTCCTCAGCCCCTCCCCGAGCCTGCTTAAGCACACCTACAGGGCTTGGTGAGCTCCGCCGTCCGTTCCCTCCCTTCTCCTCTGCTCCCGTCGCCGTGCACCGTCGGACGCCGCCCCTGTCGACGCGCTCACAGCGCCTGTAGCAGCGCCCGGTCGCGCACGCCCACGCCTCGACGCGCCTGGGCCGCGCCCCCTACCGTCGCCCGTGCCCCCGTGGCTCACTGCGCCCGACCGTGCCTCCACGCGCGCCGGCCCTGCCCGTGTGCGCTATCGCAGCTGCTCCTGCTCTGCTTCCCCCCTCCCCGATGTGCTTCTCATCGCCCGCACCACCTCCGCCCGGCCGCTTCGTCGCCTATTGCTCGCTCGGCATCGGCAACCCGCACCTGGCCCTGCCCCATTCGCTGCTGCCTCCCACCGCCCCGCTCGCACTTGGCTGTTGCCCCGCGCCGGTGCCGCGTAGCTTTGCCCATCCGCGCCATCCCGCTCCTTGCGCCCGCCCCCGCTCGTCCCGCTCCTCGCGCCCAATGCCGCGCCACCGCGCTTGCCTCGCTCGCCGTGCCGTCGTGCCTCCACCGCGCCCACCCGCCGGAGCCCCACGCCGCATGGCCCCTGCTCCTCCACGGCCTCACCCCTTCACCCCCGGCCACTGCAGTGCCCGCACGCCCCCGCTATCCCACCGCCCGCTGCTGGGCGCAGCTCCGGCCGGCCGGCTCACCGCGCCCGCTGGCCGCAGCCGGGTGTGACACCCCCGATTCAATCGTACACTAATCATACACGCAAATGTGTACAATCAAGATCAGGGACTCACGGGAAGATATCACAACACAACTCTAAAAAACAAATAAGTCATACAAGCATCATATTTCAAGCCAGGGCCTCGAGGGCTCGAATACAAGTGCTCGAACATAAATGAGTCAGCGGAAGCAACAAAATCTGAGTACAGACATTAAGTTAAACAAGGTGCCATAAGATGGCAAGCACAAACTGGGATACAGATCGAAAGAGGCGCAGGCCTCCTGCCTGGGATCCTCCTAAACTACTCCTGGTCGTCGGCAGCCTGCACGTAGTAGTAGGCACCCTCGGTGTAGTAGGAGTCATCGAAGGTGGCGTCTGGCTCCGGGGCTCCAGCATCTGGTTGCGACATCCGAGAAGAAAGGAAAAGGGGGAAAAGGGGAGCAAAGCAACCGTGAGTACTCATCCAAAGTACTCGCAAGCAACAATCTACACTACATATGCAATGGTATCAATGAAATGGGTAGTATATGTGGACTGAACTACAGAATGCCAGAATAAGAGGGGGATAGCTAGTCCTATCGAAGACTACACTTCTGGCAGCCTTCATCTTGAAGCATGTAGAAGAAAGTAGCAAGAATAGTAACAAGTGACATTGCATAGCATAATCCTACCCGACGATCCTCTCCTCGACACCCTATGAGAGAGCGATCACCGGGTTGTATCTGGCACTTGAAAGGGTGTGTTTTATTAAGTATCCGGTTCTAGTTGTCATGAGGTCGGAATACAACTCCGGGTCGTCCTGTTACCGTGGACACGGCTATCCGAATAGATCAATCTTCCCTGCAGGGGTGCACCACATTACCCAACACGCTCGACCACTCTGGCCGGACACACTTTCCTGGGTAATGCCCGGCCTCGGAAGATCAACACATCACAGCCCTACCTAGGCCTAACAGAGAGGTCAGCACGCCGGTCTAAATCCTATGCGCGCAGGGGTCTTGGGCCCATCACCTGTTGCACACCTGCATGTTGCGTACGCGGCCGGTCAGCAGACCTGGAAGCCTCCATTACAAAGGAGGGTGCTTTACGCGGTCCAACCCGGCGCGCGCCGCTCAGTCGCTGATGTCTAGGAGGCTTCGGCTGATACTACACCGTCTAGTGCCCATAACTGTTCCCCCGTGGTGGTTAGTGCGTATAGGCCAGTGGCCAACTCAGATCAAATACACAATCTTGTTAAGCGTGTTATTTGAAGTAACCGCGGACGCCGACCAAGGATCAGGCCCACCTGTCTCCAAGGTGGTCACAACCTGCCCTGTCGCTCCGCCACAAAGTAACACTCGGGGGGCCGTCGACAACCCAGGCCCACCACTACCTGGATGGAACCACCTGTCCCTTCAGCCCCCATATCCGAACAGTAACATAAGTATGTAATAGTATATAGTATATACCCGTGATCACCTCCCGAGTGATCACGGCCGATAGTATAGCATGGCAGACGGACAAGAATGTAGGGCCACTGATGATAAACTAGCATCCTATACTAAGCATTTAGGATAGCAGGTAAGGTATCAACAAAAGTAACAGGGACAGGATATGCAGCAGAATAGGTTCATTCGAAAGCAGTAACAGCTACACTACTCTAATGCAAGCAGTACAGGGAAAGAGTAGGTGATATCGGGATGAACAAGGAGGGTTGGCTTGCCTGGAAGCTCGGTCGAGAAGGAGGGGTCGTCAACACCGTGGTCGATCGGGGCAGCAGTGGCGTCAGTCTCATAGTCTACCGGAGAGAAGAGGGGGAAGAAACAATGAATACAATGCAAACAGATGCATGACATGACATATAACGGTGCTAGGTGTGCCCTAACGCGGTATTAGGTGATACCGGCAAAGGGGGGAAACATCCGGGAAAGTATTCTCGGTGTTTCGTGTTTTCGGACAAACGAACCGGAGGGGGACGGTTGCAGTTTCGCTACGCTAGGGACGTGTGGCGAACGAATGGACTGCGTATTTGGATTCGTCTCGTTGTTCTGAGCAACTTTCATGTACAAAGTATTTTCATCCGGGTTATGGTTATTTTCCTATGAATTTCCAAAGTTTTAGCTATTTTCAGGATTTACTGAAATTTGGCTAAGTCTGAGAATCTCTCAGTTTTGAACATCATTTAGCTGTTTTCCAAAGGCTATAGCTAGTGTTCTACTCATCCTATGTAGTATCTTATATCAATCTTGACCAATTTTCTATGATCTACATGACAGTATCAAGTGCAGCTATGTTAGCATCCATTTGCTTGTTCAAATCTTTCTTTGAAAAGTGCTACTGCAGCATTTCTGTTTTTCTGTTTTTCTGTTAACAGAACGTAGCAATTTGTGATTTTCTTTGCATTTAATCCATACCTCAAATGGATTTGGTCCAGTGGGATAAAATGAAGTTTGTCAAGTGTACTTTCTGCCCATATTATGTTTACTCATGTCAACCATCGTTTAGTCGCTGTTTAGGGACTGCTCAGAGGGTTAGTCAATGTAGCAGCAGCAAAGCTAGCTACTGCTACAGTAACATTCAGTTACTGTAGCAGAGCAGTAGAGGTGCGCGCGGCCACACTCTACACACACACTACACGCATGCACGCGGGCACGCCAGCGGCCACGACGCTGGCCAGGGGCACAGCGCGCGAGTGGCAGCGCTAGGCAGCGGCGACGGCAGCATGGGCAGCACAGCAGCGGTGGCAGAGCAGCAGCAGCAGGCCACATCAGTGAGCGGGCGTGCGGGAAGCGCGGGCGGCGAGCGCGGCAGCGGGCGGTTGCGGGTCTGGGGCGCGCGGCTATGTGCAGGCGGGTGCGTCCAGAAGATGCGGGCGAGCGAGCAGGGCGAGTTCCGGCCATGGCGACCACAAGGTCATGGCCGCAGCGGGGTTTCCATTACAGCAAGCAAACGAGCGGGTTACTCGGAGCATCAGTTTCGTGAAGTCCTCCAGAGCACGGTAGCAGCAAAAACTTGACGCTGGGTGGATTATAGCGGTAGTGGCGAGCATGGCGGCGGCGTACAGATACGACCGATGAAAACTACAACTACGGCATCGGGATAGCATGAAAAAGAGAGGGGGAAGATGCAGAGCTCACCAAGGGAGCTCAAGGAGGCTCTTCGAGGAGTTTAGGAGCTGCAGAGGCGTCAATTATGGTGATGGTGTCGCGGTGGCTGAAGGTGGAAGACGGCGTCGATCCGGTCGATGCGGTGCCACCGGGCTTGATCTCGTGGATGAGGAAGACGAAGAAGATGACGGCAGAGCTGCTCGACACCTTGGCGGAGCTCGAGGACGACGATGGTCGCCGGATCGACGAGGGCGCAGAGTCGACTACGCCCCAGGGTGTATGTGGGAGAGAGAAGCGGCGCGAGGAAGAGGGAGAATGGGGCTAGGGTTCTCGGGGGAGTGCAAAGGCAATGCTCTTAACCTCCCAGGAAGGCCGCGGGATGGCCGGCACGTGGCCGGTGGCCATGGCGGATGGCCTCCACGGCGTCCTCTGCTTCTGTAGCGGGAGGTAGGGGAAACAGGGGGGTGTTGGGCTGGTTTTAGTTAGTTGGGCCAAATGGCCCGGCAGGATAGGTTTTTTTTTGTTTTGTTTTGTTTTGTTTTATCTTTTCCTTTTCTGCTCATTTACTTTTCCCTATAGTTTTCAATTTATCTTTAACTTTCAAAATACAAAAACAACTCCTAAATCAGTATAGCTAAATATACTACTCCCACATTTAATTATGGCACCCAAATAAAATAGTCTAACATTTTATTAAGTACAAAAGGCATTAATTAATTGATTAAGCCATTCTTTTATTTATTTTAGTGCATTATTTACTTTATAAAAATGTGGGTTCTCCACCATTATTACTTATGAATTATTTAACACATTTAGAACATTTTAGTTTTGACTTTTGAAAACTTCAACTGTTTGACTTGATTTTAAATTTGCAATTTCAATGAGATTTGAATCATCGCAAGATTAACAACAGTAATCGTGGGGACATGGCATCATTAGTAGAGGGTTATTGTAGCTTAATTATCCGGGCATCACACCGGGTCTGCTCCGCCCCGTGCGTTCGGGCTGCGCCCTGCACCCAGTACCCGGCGCCCGCTAGGCCTCCCCCTGGCTAATGACAATGGGGCCCACCCTTGTGAATGTTTAAAAAAAGAAAATGAATTTTGAAATAATAACTAATTAATTAATTAGTGAATTAATTAAGTTAATTAATTGTGTTTAATTAACCTAATCATTTAGTTAAACTAATTAACCATGTTTAGATAGTCCGAGACAATGACGAACGGGCCCCACCTGTCAGTTTAACTAGTCAACGGTCACAGTTGACCGCTGATGTCATGCTGACATCATGCTGATGCAGTAAACATATTTATGATTGAAATTAATTCTGTTAATTTAAAAATGAATTAAAACATTATAAATTATTATAAAATAATCTGTAACTCGGATGAAAATACTTTGTACATGAAAGTTGCTCAAAAAAAATGAGACGAACCCGAATACGCACTCCGTTCGTCTGCCACACATCCCTAGCATAGCGAACATGGAACCGTCCCCCTACATTCCATCTGTCCGAAAATGCCTAACATCGGGAATACTTTCTCGGATGTTTTCCCCCTTCGCCGGTAGCACCTAGTACTCGTTAGATCACCTCTAGCACCGCTTATTGCCATGTCATGCATCTGTTTGCATTGTATTTATTGTTTCTTCCCCCTCTTCTCTCCGGTAGACTTCGAGACCGACGCCGCAGCTCCTGACGTCGGCTACACCCCTGAGGACCCGTCCTTTCCGCAGAGCTTCTAGGCAAGCAAACCCCCCTTGATCAGCCCGATATCGCCTACTCTTTCCCTCTACAGCTTGCATTAAAGTAGTGTAGCTGTTATTGCTTTCGGTTGAACCTATTCTGTTGCATAGCCTGTCCTTGTTACTTCTGTTGTTACCTTTACCTGCAATCCTAAATGCTTAGTATAGGATGCTAGTTTATCATCAGTGGACCTACATTCTTGTCCGTCTGCCATGCTATACTATCGGGTCGTGATCACTCGGGAGGTGATCACGGGTATATACATACATACATACATACATACATACTATACTTGATACATGTGGTGACTAAAGTCGAGTCGGCTTGTAGAGTACCCGCAAGGGATTCCGATGTGGGGGGCTGAAAGGACAGGCGGTTCCATCCAGGTAGTGGTGGGCCTAGGTTCCCGACGGCCCTCGAGTGTTACTTTGTGGCGGAGCGACAGGGCAGGTTGTGACCACCTAGGAGACAGTTGGGCCTGGTCCTGGTCGGCATCTGCGGATACTTCAATAACACGCTTAACGAGATTGGGTATTTGATCCGAGTTGGCACTGGCCTATACGCACTAACCACCACGCGGGAACAGTTATGGGCACTCGACGTCGTAGTATCAGCCAAAGCCTCCTAGACGTCAGCGGCTGAGTGGCGCACGCCGGATTGGAATGGAACGCCTGCTCTTGTATTAGGGGGGCTAGGTCTAGTTCCGGCTGCCCTTGCAACATGCAGGAGTGCAAAGGGCGATGGGCCCAAGATTCCTGCGCGCTTAGGATTTAGACCGGTGTGCTGACCTCTCTGTTAGGCCTAGGTAGGGCTGTGATGTGTTGATCTTCTCAGGCCGGACATGACCCAGGAAAGTGTGCCCGGCCAGAGGGATCGAGCGTGTTGGGTAATGTGGTGCACCCCTGCAGGGAAGATTGATCTACTCGAATAGCCGTGTCCACGGTAACAGGACGACCCGAAGTTGTATTCTGACCTCATGACAACTAGAACTGGATACTTAATAAAACACACCTAGATAAGTTCCAGAGATAACCTGGTGATCGCTTTCCCATAGGGTGATGAGGGGAGGATCGCCGGGTAGGATTATGCTATGCGATGTCACTTGTTACTATACTTGCTACTCTCTTCTATATGCTTCAAGATGAAGGCTGCCCGAAGCGTAGTCTTCGATAGGACTAGCTTCTCCCCCTCTTATTCTGGCATTCTGCAGTTTAGTCCATAGATACTACCCATTTCATTGATACCGATGCATATGTAGTGTAGATCCTTGCTTGCGAGTACTTTGGATGAGTACTCACGGTTGCTTTGCTACTTCTTTTTCCCCTTTTCCTGGTTATTGCGATCATATGATGGAGTCCAGGAGCCAGAGGATCCTGAGGATGATTCTACGTGGAGTTCGACTTCGAGGAGTAGTTAGGAGGTCACAGGCAGGAGGCCTTGCCTTTTCAATCATTGCTACTTTTGTGCTAGCCTTCTTAAGGCAAACTTGTTTAACTTATGTCTGTACTCAGATATTATTCCTTCCGCTGACTCTTGTGTCTTCGAGCATTTGTATTCGAGCCCTCGAGGCCCCTCGCTTGTAATATAAAGCTTGTATTATTTTATTTGTGTCTAGAGTTGTGTTGTGATATCTTCCCGCGAGTCCTTGATCTTGATCGTACACATTTGCGTGTATAATTAGTGTACGATTAAATTGAGGGCGTCACAAGTTGGTATCAGAGCCGACTGCATGTAGGAATCCCCCTTCCAAACTCCTTGGCCGAAGTCGATTCTAGTCATTGCAAAACTTTTACTAACATGGCTGTGTGTCTTACGGACCCACTTCGCCATTGGGTGGTATTAGGATCTTTTATTCCTCGACTTATACTCTAGGACTCTAATCTCTCCTCTATTCAGGTTAAATGATTTTACTAATTCAAACTCTAGGTTCTTGTAACCACTTCCTGTCGGAGAGCCCCTTCGTTACAGATGATCGACTGCTTCACCAGAAGGTTTCGAAGATGCGATTCGATGTTGTCCCGAGACACTTGTGCCCACCGCCATTTCAAATCCCGTACCACTGTTATATCCTTATGGATAACTACATACACTTGCCATTCTTACATTCAATCCCATTGATCTTGTTATTACAAGATGCCCCGAACTGCTCTCCGTTGTTCCGAGAATCCTTTGAGCTTACTGCCTTGCAGTTCTTTGCCACACGAATACCCGCTACGGATAATTCCTCGCACTTACCGAGTATCCGTTCTTCCCCCGTTGTTCATATGATTCACAAGATACATTGAAATACTATCTGATCTTCCGGTAATCCTCTGCCCGCTATTGCTCTGCAAATACTTGTCTGCTTGTATTATGGTTACGGTCCATATGGCTAGCAATATTCATTAGCATCCTTTGTCTTTATCATTTCGAGTCCCTTGATTCAATATGTTCCGAATGCTCGCAATCCTCAATCAGATCCTCGAATTCATCCTTCTAGCTCAGACATCATTTTAAACATGGGCTGGATCTCGACCAATCAAATTGCCATCGACTGTACCCCTAAGCCTATCCATCCTTAATCAAGCATTTGCTTCTGATCCCTTGATTTGGAAATAATAATTCTTTTGCATTTGAGCTTTGAATTAGTCAGTTGTTTCTATAATCTGATCTCCTTGCATTCTGTCTTCCTCTGGTTGAGTACCGATGCTCACATCAGATCCCTTGAGGACCACTAGATCCTTTGTTGGGTTTTATCCGGCAGCGTCCTTCGTATTCAATCACTTTGGAAGTTCTTTCCCTGATACATAATGCCATTGGTAAATCCTATTCTCTGATTTGGCCAACCATGCTCTGCCTTCGAGCTGGTGATATTTACTCTTGAAGCTTGTGGTATATGTTTCTAAGATACCCCGATGGGTTGAACCTATGCCTTCCTTAATCTGTGTGAACCCGAAATTTTCATGGGTCATACTCCACTGGTAATTCACCCAGTAGGTTTTCACACTGAAATCATTTTTATTAGAGTAGTGAATGAATGGTCTTGCATTGGAGAAGTGGGAGTCGACCTTGAACTTTGTGTTCATGCCCAAGGACATGATGTAGATATTATCATGGAAGCTTCTCTTAAATTAATTATTCCTTGGTATAAGTTCATCTTATATCTGGGATCTGGTCTTTTGCAATCATGGTTCAGGCCATATTGATATTCCTTGATTCCTTTTCTCAGACAAGTTAAGGTGCTTGTCTTCTACATGTCATCACACTAGTCTAACCTCTATTTTGATCTACCCTCGAGTTTTACCCTTTGGTATCTCGAGAATATCACGAAACTATACAACTTCTTATGAGCTCTTCATCAACTTTGATAATTCACCGATTCCAATTTTCCTTGGGTTCTGATTTGTTGGACACTCAAGGACACGGATAACTGAATCACGTCCACTCTGCGATTCAACAATTCTTAGCAATCTTCTTTGCTTACGAGTTTGTACCCGATCACATCATTCCTAGCCTGATTGGCTATATCATTATCGTGCTGATTTTATCTGTGCTACCTAGTTCTTAATCCTAGAGCACAACTTTCGACGATGAGCTAAGCTTACATCAATTTCCCCATTTTATTGTTCCACCTCAAGCAGCAAGCTTGATTCCATGTTGGTGTCATTTCCATGGATCCAATAATCTCTCGCTGCATCAGTCCTTTTGCTAGATGCAGTCGCTGTTCGATTGCTTCTTTGTGGAGCCTCTCGACAAAATTTGTCGTGATCATCATCAACATTTTGACTCCTTAAAGGATATCAATCGAATTCATGATGATAAGTGCCATCCTCGTCCCTTGGTAATTGAGTCACCATTGAAACATCCTTACCTCCCTTTCATCACGAACTTGTTCATATTATGGATGCAACTTGCTATCCCGCTTGTAATATGTTCTACCTTGAAGTATTACTGTCTTTTATGTTAAGGATGTTGTGAGAATGTCACCACCTCTTAAGAATTCTTGATTCAGTGTTGCTTCCCGCCATCACCATTCTTTTCTTGGTCCCCGTGTTGCTTCCAACCGGAATACCAATAAGTGAACTCTGTTGTGAGACTTTAGAATTTCTAGCAACCCTATTGCTTCGGAGATGATGGACAGTAATTCCAATTTAGTGTGTTGGTTGCTAAGTCGCCATCCCGACATTGGTCATGCTACCTAAGCCCATATCTTTGGTACACCTTTCCACCATTGTTTAATTGTGTATGATTTCCTCAAAGCATACATCATTACATCATTTGATCTGACAAATGTTATCTCCATGTTCACATAATTGTGGAAATCTTGATGGATTGTCGCTGAGTCCATCAGCCACCCCCTCATCCTCTCCTTGGTTTAATGATGAACACTTGTTTCGGAAATCGCTTCCATAGTCCTTTCCCGAGAATCTTACAATGTCATCTCGTCAGTTGGAGCTGCACCTTTTCTTCTCAGGCATCCCGAGTCTGAGGTATCCCGACACCAATCAGATCTGAACCTCGGTCAGACATGATGGTTGTAACATCTTTCCAAGAGTTATAACATTGCTCTTTATATGACCCGGTAAGGTGATGTCATGCCTAGTACACCTGGCCGGAGGACCTATTACTATAATTTCCTTTTTAGCAAGGTTAGCCATTCTTCCATGAGGAAATTGTAAGACTTATTCTATAAGTTGTTCCTGATGGATCCTTTGTGTATCCATAGTCTAACCTTGCTTGAAGACCATGTCAATGCTATCTTGAAGCATGTCTGTGGTAGTCCGATCTTCAAAATGCTAAATTTTCTTTATCAATTATCCAAACACCGTTGTATGGGTAATGTCATGAAATTCCTCTCCCCTTTTCTAAATGGTTTCTCTACTTTCTATCCTATCATGGATATCATGCTCTGCTTGTCCTTGGGAAGGGTATACCCCTGGAATATGTGTCTAACACATTTTCCTTTCCATTGTTCTGTTTAATCTGATGATCACATTTTCCTTTCCATTGATTTGTTTAACCGTTCTTGTGATCCATATGATCTAAGCAGTAATATTCTTCTGCTTATGTAAACACCTTGGTGTACAACTGTGTCAGTAAGACCCTGTTGCATTTGTTGATGGCATTCCGGTAACCATCGATGGACGAGAACTTTGCCTATTGGTCCGCCTCGTTTCGACGAGTAGGAAAATGGTTCTATTCGTCCCTCGCCCTTGGTACCGATGTTGTTGCCGACATAACTAGTAGGCTATCCTCTGACATGTCTTGCTTACATGATCGTGCAAGGTGTCGCCGCTCCTCCTACTTTTAACCCACATGGTGGGCCCATAACCCACAGTTCCACAGGATTGAAACCTGACTCTTCTGTACACCACTGTTGCCAAGGTTATTCCGCGCGCTTGACTTCGTATGTAATTCACTGGGTCACCTTCCTAGTAATCTATTCTGGTATCAGATGTAATACTTATTCTCGTTGCTCTGGACCCCTTTCACACTTTGTTTCAGGCATTGATCGATTACCTACCCGCTTGAAACTTCTCATGGTACCTTCTTACTTTGCTCTCGATATTTTCTTAAGTTTCAGTTCAAGAGTTACTTTCCGCCACCTTCCCCGTTGTTAACTACTAGATAGTCAACCTTGCAGAGGTCCGTTCTCCAGGAATAACCCCGCCTTATTCTATCGTAAGTACGATGGAGTTCCCGAAGAAAGGATGCCGACTTCATCATGATGACCTGAAGCAGAGAAATGAAGACATCAACATAGTGGATCTACCTCTTCGAGAAGAGCAACCAAGACCGAGAAGAATCGTTAGAATTTCGTAACCTAGTCTTTCCCCCTTACTCCATCTCTTAAATCTTGGGACGAGATTTCTTGTAGTGGAGGAGAATTGTGATGCCCGGATAATTAAGCTACAGTAACCCTCTACTAATGTTGCCACATCATCACGATTACTGTTGATAATCTCGTGATGATTCAAATCCCGTCCAAATTCAAATTTAAAATAAAGTCAAACTATAAAAGTTTTCTAATGTCTAAACTAAAATGTTCTGGATGTGACAAATAATTCTTAAGTAATATTGGTGAAGAAACCAAGTTTTTATAAAATAGTTAAATGCACTAAGATAAATAAAACCGTGGCTTAACCAATTAATTATTGCCTTTTATAATTAATAAAATGTTAGGCTAATTTATTTGGGTGCCATAATTAAATGTGCCAATAGTATATTTAGCTATACTGATCTAGGAGCTATTTTTGTATTTTTAAAGTTAAAGGTAAATTGAAAACTATAGAGCAAGTAAATAAACAGAAAAGAAAAATGAAAAAAAGAGAAAACAAATACAACCCCCCCCCCCAACTGGGCCTCAGCCCAGCCGGCCGCTCACCAGGCCGGCCCACCTCTCCTCCCTTATCTCCCACCCCGACTGGAACCCTAACCCCGCACGACCCCCACTCCCCTCGCTCCTCTCCTCCCCCCTCGTCTGGATCTAGATCGGGAGGAAGCTCGCCCCCCCCCCCGACGCCGACGCCAGGTGCCGCCCTGGTCCCGTCGCCGACCACCGCCCCCGACACCGTCGCTCGCCGTCCCTGTCTCGTCGTCGGTCGCCGTCGCCCCGTAGCTCCAGCGCCTCCTCGGCCCCTCCCCGAGCCTGCTTAAGCATACCTACAGGGCTCGGTGAGCTCCGCCGTCCGTTCCTTCCCTTCTCCTCTGCTCCCGTCGTCGTGCATCGCTGGATGCCACCCCTGTCGACGCGCTCACCGCGCCTGTAGCCGTGCCCGGGCCGCGCCCCGCTACCGTCACCCGCGCCCCCGTGGCTTGCTGCGCCCGACCGTGCCTCCACGCGCGCCGGCTCTGCCTGTGTGCGCTACCGCAGCTGCTCCTGCTCTGCTTCCACCCTCCCCGATGCGCTTCTCGTCGCCTGCACCACCTCCGCCCGGCCGCTCCATCGCCTACTGCTCGCTCGGCATCGGCAACCCGCACCTGGCCTCGCCCCGTTCGCTGCTGCCTCCCACCGCCCCGCTCGCGCTTGGCTGTTGCCCCGCGTCGGCGCCGGCGCCGCGTAGCTTTGCCCATCTGCGCCATCCCGCTCCTTGCGCCCACCCCCGCTCGTCCCGCTCCTCGCGCCCAACGCCGCGCCACCGCGCCTCCACCGCGCCCGCCCGCCAGAGCCCCACGCCGCACGGCCCCTGCTCCTCCACGGCCTCGCCCCTCTGTCCCCGGCCACTGCAGCGCCCGCACGCCCCCGCTATCCCACCGCCCGCCGTTGGGCGCAGCTCCGGCCGGTCGGCTTGCCGCGCCCGCTGGCCACAGCCGGTTCCGCCCCGCCCCATGCGTTCGGGCAGCGCCCTGCACCCAGCACCCGGCGCCCGCTAGGCCTCCCCCAAGCCAATGACAATGGGGCCCACCCCCTGTGAACGTTTAAAAAAATAAAATGAATTTTAAAAAATATTAATAATAATTAATTAATTAGTGAATTAATTAAGTTAATTAATTATGTTTAATTAACCTAACCATTTAGTTAAACTAATTAACCCTGTTTAGTTAGTCTGAGACAATGACGAACAGGCCCCACCTGTCAGTTTGACTAGTCAACGGTCATAGTTGACCGCTGATGTCATGCTGATGTAGTAAACATATTTATGATTTAAATGAATTCTGTTAATTTCAAATTAATTAAAACTTTATAAATTATTATAAAATAATCCATAACTCGGATGAAAATACTTTGTACATGAAAGTTGCTCAGAAAAATGAGACGAACCCGAATACGCACTCCGTTCGTCTGCCACACGTCCCTAGCATAGCGAACATGGAACCGTGCCCCTCCGTTTCATCTGTCCAAAAATGCCTAACATCGGGAATACTTTCTCGGATGTTTTCCCCCTTCGCCGGTAGCACCTAGTACTCGTTAGATCACCTCTAGCACCGCTTATTGCCATGTCATGCATCTGTTTGCATTGTATTTATTGTTTCTTCCCCCTCTTCTCTCTGGTAGACTTCAAGACCGACGCCGCAGCTCCTGACATCGGCTACACCCCTGATGACCCATCCTTCTCCGCAGAGCTTCCAGGCAAGCAAACCCCCTTGATCACCCCGATATCGCCTACTCTTTCCCTCTACTGCTTGCATTAGAGTAGTGTAGCTGTTACTGCTTTCGGTTGAACCTATTCTGCTGCATAGCCTGTCCTTGTTACTTCTATTGTTACCTTTACCTGCAATCCTAAATGCTTAGTATAGGATGCTAGTTTATCATCAGTGGTCCTACATTCTTGTCTGTCTGCCGTGCTATACTATCGGGTCGTGATCACTCGGGAGGTGATCACGGGTATATACATACATACATACATACATACTATACTTGATACATGTGGTGACTAAAGTCGGGTCGGCTCGTAGAGTACCCGCAAGGGATTCCGATGTGGGGGGCTGAAAGGACAGGTGGTTCCATCCAGGTAGTGGTGGGCCTGGGTTCCCGACGGCCCCCGAGTGTTACTTTGTGGCGAAGCTACAGGGCAGGTTGTGACCACCTAGGAGACAGGTGGGCCTGGTCCTGGTCGGTGTCTGCGGATACTTCAAACGCTTAACGAGATTGGGTATTTGATCTGAGTTGGCCAGTGGCCTATACGCACTAACCACCACGCGGGAACAATTATGGGCACTCGACGTCGTAGTATCAGCCGAAGCCTCCTAGACGTCAGCGGCTGAGCGACGCGCGCTGGATTGGACTGGAACGCCTGCTCTTGTATTAGGGGGGCTAGGTCTACTTTCGGCTGCCCTTGCAACATGCAGGAGTGCAAAGGGCGATGGGCCCAAGACCCCTGCACGCTTAGGATTTAGACCGGCGTGTTGACCTCTCTGTTAGGCCTAGGTAGGGTTGTGATGTGTTGATCTTCTCAGGCCAGACATTACCCAGGAAAGTGTGCCTGGCCAGAGGGATTAAGTGTGTTGGGTAATGTGGTGCACCCCTGCAGGGAAGATTGATCTATTCGAATAGCCGTGTCCATGGTAACAGGACGACCCGGAGTTGTATTCCGACCTCATGACAACTAGAACCGGATACTTAATAAAACACACCTAGATAAGTTCCAGAGATAACCTGGTGATCACTTTCCCACAGGGAGACGAGGGGAGGATCGCCGGGTAGGATTATGCTATGCGATGTCACTTGTTACTATACTTGCTACTCTCTTCTATATGCTTCAAGATGAAGGCTGCCCGAAGCGTAGTCTTCGATAGGACTAGCTTCTCCCCCTCTTATTCTTGCATTCTGCAGTTCAGTCCATAGATACTACCCATTTCATTGTTACCGATGCATATGTAGTGTAGATCCTTGCTTGCGAGTACTTTGGATGAGTACTCACGGTTGCTTTGCTACTTCTTTTCCCCTTTTCCTGGTTATTGCGATCATATGATGGAGTCCAGGAGCCAGAGGATCCCGAGGATGATTCTACGTGGAGTTCAACTTCAAGGAGTAGTTAGGAGGTCACAGGCAGGAGGCCTTGGCTTTTCGATCGTTGCTACTTTTGTGCTAGCCTTATTAAGGCAAACTTGTTTAACTTATGTCTGTACTCAGATATTATTCCTTCCACTGACTCTTGTGTCTTCGAGCATTTGTATTCGAGCCCTCGAGGCCCCTAGCTTGTAATATAAAGCTTGTATTATTTTATCTGTGTCTAGAGTTGTGTTGTGATATCTTCCCGTGAGTCCTTGATCTTGATCGTACACATTTGCGTGTATGATTAGTGTACGATTAAATCGAGGGCGTCACATATAAGCCATGGAAAAGTTAAATTACAGTAGCTACAATGCAAAAATAAAATATGAATGGGTTTGCAACAGTACTTGAAGTTGTGATTTGCTTTATTATACTAACGGATCTCACGAGGGTTTTGTTAAGTTTTCTGTGATTGAAGTTTTCAAGTTTTGGGTGAGATCACGATGGATGATGGAATAAGGAGTGGCAAGAGCCTAAGCTTGGGGATGCCCGAGGCACCCCAAGGTAATATTCAAGGACTCCCAAGCAACTAAGCTTGGGGATGCCATGGAAGGCATCCCCTCTTTCTTCTAACTATCATCGGTAATTTTACTTGGAGCTATATTTTTATTCCTCACATGACATGCGTAAATCTTGGAGCGTCATGTGCTTTTTTTCTTCTTTTAATAATGCACCATGCTGGTATGAGATAGTCCTTGGTTGATTTATAGAATGCTCTTTGCACTTCACTTATATCTTTTGAGTATGGCTTTATAGAATGCTTCATGTGCTTCACTTATATCATTTGAAGTTTGGATTGCCTGTTTCTCTTCACATAGAAAACCGCAATTTGTAGAATGCTCTTTTGCTTCACTTATATTTGTTAGAGCGTGGGCATATCTTTTATAGAAAGAATTAAACTCACATGCTTCACTTATATCTATTTAGAGAGTTGACAGGAATTGGTCATTCACATGGCTAGTCATAAAATCCTACATAAAACTTGTAGATCACTGAATATGATATGTTTGATTCCTTGCAATAGTTTTGCGATATAAAGATGGTGATATTAGAGTCATGCTAGTGAGTAATTGTGGATTGGTAGAAATACTTGTGTTAAGGTTTGTGATTCCCGAAGCATGCACGTATGGTGAACCGTTATGTGATAAAGTCGGAGCATGATTTCTTTTTTGATTGCCTTCCTTATGAGTGGCGGTCGGGGACGAGCGATGGTCTTTTCCTACCAATCTATCCCCCTAGGAGCATGCGTATTAGTACTTTGCTTCGACGGCTAATAAATTTTTGCAATAAGTATGTGAGTTCTTTATGACTAATGTTGAGTCCATGGATTATACGCACTCTCACCCTTCCACCATTGCTAGCCTCTCTAGTACCGCCCAACTTTCGCCGGTGCATTAAACCCACCATATTCCCTTCCTCAAAACAGCCACGATACCTACCTATTATGGCATTTCCATAGCCATTCCGAGATATATTGCCATGCAACTTCCACCATCATCATATACGTGACTTGAGCATTCATTGGCATATTGCTTTGCATGATCGTAAGATAGCTATCATGATATTTCCATGGCTTGTCCGTTTTTTGATATCTTTGCTACGCTAGATCATTGCACATCCTGGTACACCGCCAGAGGCATTCACATAGAGCCATGTTTTGTTCTAGTATCGAGTTGTAATGTTGAGTTGTAAGTAAATAAAAGTGTGATGATCATCATTATTAGAGCATTGTCCCAATGAGGAAAGGATGATGGAGACTATGATTCCCCCACAAGTTGGGATGAGACTCCGGACAAAAAGTAAAATAAAATAATTAAAAAAGAGGCAAAAAAAAGAGAGAGCCCAAAATAAAAAAGATAAAAAAACAAAAAAATGAGAGAAAAAGAGAGAAGGGGCAATGCTACTATCCTTTTACCACACTTATGCTTCAGAGTAGCATCATGTTCTTCATATAGAGAGTCTCTTGAGTTATCACTTTCATATACTAGTGGGAATTTTCATTATAGAACTTGGCTTGTATACTCCGATGATGGGCTTCCTCAAATGCCCGAGGTCTTCATGAGCAAGCAAGTTGGATGCACACCCACTTAGTTTTCAGTTTGACCTTTCATACACTTATAGCTCTAGTGCATCCGTTGCATGGCAATCCCTACTCACTTGCATCGATATCGATTGATGGGCATCTCCATAGCCCATTAATTTGCCTAGTTGATGTGAGACTTTCTCCTTTTTTGTCTTCTCCACACAACCTCCACCATCATATTCTATTCCACCTATAGTGCTATATCCATGGCTCACGCTCATGTATTGCGTGAAAGTTGAAAAGGCTTGAGAACATTAAAAGTATGAAACAATTGCTTGGCATGTCATCGGGGTTGTGCATGATGAAATACTTTGTGTGATGAAGATGGAGCATAGCCAGACTATATGATTTTGTAGGGATAACTTTCTTTGGCCATGTTATTTTGAGAAGACATGATTGCTTTATTAGTATGCTTGAAGTATTATTGTCTTAATGTCAAATGATAGACTATTGCTTTGAATCACTCGTGTCTTAATATTCATGCCATGATTACATTATATGATCAAGATTATGCTAGGTAGCATTCCACATCAAAAATTATCTTTTTTTATCATTTACCTACTCGAGGACGAGCAGAAATTAAGCTTGGGGATGCTGTTACATCTTCGTCGTATCTATAATTTTTGATTGTTTCATGCCAATATTCTACAACTTTCATATACTTTTGGCAACTTTTTATATTATTTTTGGGACTAACATATTGATCCAGTGCCCAGTGCCAGTTCCTGTTTGTTGCATGTTTTTGGTTTCACAGAAAATCCATATCAAACAGAGTCCAAACGCGATAAAAACTTACAGAGTTTTTTTTTGGAATATATGTGATTTTTGGGAAAAAGAATCAACGTGAGATGATGCCCAAGGGGCCCACAAGCCACAAGGGGGCGCCCCAGGGGGTAGGACGCGGCCTAGACCCTTGTGGCCACCCCGTAAGGCAGTTGGTGCCCTTCTTTCGCTGCAAGAAAGCTAATATCCGGGTAAAAATTGTGTTAAAATGTCAGCTCAATCGGAATTATGGATCTCAGGGAATTTAAGAAACGGTGAAAGGCCAGAATGTGGGAACGCAGAAACAGAAAGAAACAGAGAGAAAGATCCAATCTCGGAGGGGCTCTCGCCCCTCCGCCGCCATGGAGGCCAAGGACCAGAGGGGAAAGCCTCCTCCCATCTATGGGGGAGGTCAAGGAACAAGAAGAAGGTGGGGGTCTCTCCCCCTCACTCCCGATGGCGCCGGAACACCGCCGGGGCAATCATAGTGTGACGGCGATCTACACCAACACCTCCGTCATCTTCCCCAACATCTTCATCACCTTCCCCCATCTATATTCAGTGGTCCACTCTCCCACAACCCGTTGTACCCTCTACTTGAACATGGTGCTTTATGCTTCATATTATTATCCAATGATGTGTTGCCATCCTATGATGTCTGAGTAGATTTTTGTTGTCCTATCGGTGATTGGTGAATTGCTATGATTGGTTTAATTTCCTTGTGGTTATGTTGCTGTCCTTTGGTGCCCATCATATGAGCGCACATGTGGATCACACCATAGGGTTAGTTGTATGTTGATAGGACTATGTATTGGAGGGCAAGGGTGATAGCAGCTTCAGCCTAGCATAGAAATTGATGCATATGGGATTGAAGGGGGACCAATATATCTTAATGCTATGGTTGGGTTTTACCTTAATGAACGTTAGTAGTTGCGGATGCTTACTAATAGTTCTAATCATAAGTGCATATAATTCCAAGTAAGGGATGACATGCTAGCAGTGGCCTCTCCCACATAAAACTTGCTATCGATCTAGTAACGTAGTCAATTGCTTAGGGACAATTCCGCAACTCCTACCGCCACTTTTCCACACTCGTTAAACTAACTTAATTGTTTCTTTATCTAAACAGCCCCTAGTTTTTACTGGCGTGCTCTTTATTATCTTGCAAACCTATCCCACAACTCCTACAAAGTACTTCTAGTTTCATACTTGTTCTAGGTAAAGCGAACGTTAAGCGTGCGTAGAGTTGTATCGATGGTCGATAGAACTTGAGGGAATATTTGTTCTACCTTTAGCTCCTTGTTGGGTTCGACACTCTTACTTATCGAAAGAGGCTACAACCGATCCCCTATACTTGTGGGTTATCACCTGCTAGTCAATGCTTGTATGAATTTGACAATTACATTATTAAGCAAGATCATTTCAATGCGCATGTTATGGAACAATTGAAACATAATGCCTACATGATTGATCACTTGAGTGACTTGTTGTTTCAAATTGGTAATGATGTTAAAGGTGTAGGTACACATACTTCCATTGTCCAAACCTAACTAGAACAAGTTGGTAAATCTCAAAGTGATTTGCTCAATGAAATGAATAATAGTATGAATGATCATGCTGTTAGAGTAATGACTAGAGAGGGTAGAATGACCTAGGAGCCACTTTATCCTGAAGGTCACCCTAAAAGAATTGAACAAGACTCTCAAAGAATTAATGATGATGCACCTAGTCCATCTAAAAAGAAAAAGAAAAAGAAAAATGATAGGACTTTGCATACTTCTAGTGAACCCGAGGTAGAAAAATCTTCAGAAGATAGTAATGATGTTTCTATTTCTGATGTTGAGACACAATTTGGTAATGAACATTCACCTGGTGATAATGATAATGATAATGATGATGTTCATGAAGAGGCTCAACCAGACAACACTAAAGAACCTGATAATGATGTTGAAATAGAACCTGCTGTTGATTTTGATAACCCACCTCCTAAAAATAAATGTTATGACAAAAGAGACTTCATTGCTAGAAAACATGGCAAAGAGAGGGAACCATGGGTTCAGAAACCCATGCACTTTCCTCCTAAACCATCTAAGAATAAGGATGAGGAAGAATTTGAATGCTTTGCTGAAATGCTTAGGCCAGTCTTTTTGCTTACTCGTTTAACTGATTTTTTTTAAGATGGCCCCGTATGCTAAATATATGAAAGATATTGTCACTAAGAAAAGAAAAATACCGGAAGTTGAAATCTCCACCATGCTTGCAAACTATTCTTTTAAGGATGGAGTACCTAAGAAACTAGGAGATCCAAGAATACCAACTATACTATGGTCCATTAAATGAAATTATGTTAAAACTGCTTTATGTGATTTAGGAGCCGGTGTTAGTGTTATGCCTTTCTCTTTATATAAAAGACTTGACTTGAATAAACTCACTCCCACTAAAATATCATTGCAAATGGCTCACAAATCTACTGCAATACCTATCGATGTTTGCGAGGATGTGCCCGTTGTAGTTGCAAATCTTACTATCTTAATAGATTTTGTTATACTTGATATGCCCGAGGACGACAACATGTCGATTATCCTTGGTAGGCCCTTTTTGAATACTGCAGGGGCTGTTATTGATTGCAACAAAAGCAAGGTCACTTTTCATATCAATGGTAATGAACATACATGCACTTTTCAAAGAAACAATTTCAAGTAAATACTCCGACAATTACTATTGGCTGTTTCCAACTCCCTCTTCCTACTGTCAAAAAGAAATATGAAACACTTATAATTGGGGAGATGCATATCCCTCTTGAGGTAACCTAGTGTTATACGAAGATTCTTCGGTTTCATGTTAGTCAAAAACAGTTTGTTAATAAGACTTGATCAACCTTATTAATGGATTATTTTCGAGAGGCATGTGGTAGATGAATTTAGTAAGCACAACCTTCTATACCTACTTTTTGCTCTCTGTTTTTTAACTAAATGCAATAAAATGCCATGATTATCATGTTTTCTGAATTATCTGTGCAATAAAAAATAGCCCCAAAATGAAAGTGCTCAGAATGATGTAAAATTTTAACATGAATTTTTATCAAATATTTAAGAATTTATGGCACTAAAAACATCCCAGGGGGATGCCCCAGGTGCCCACGAGGCACTAGGGCGCGCCCTGGTGGCTTGTGGGCCCCACAGGGACCCCCTCACTTATTCCTTCACCCCACTTCGTCTCTTACCTCTAGATTTTTTTCTAGTAGCTCTCTTTCTCATGTTCTTGCTTCCAAACCTGAGATTTTCGATCTCTTTGCTCGGAGCTCCGTTTCTAAAACTATTTTGGGGCATTGCTACTTGGTATGTGACTCCTCCATTGCTCCAATTAGATTTTGCTCTATTGGATTATATTTTGCATAATTAGTTGCTCTTGGTGCTACTGAAAATGATCTTGCATGTTGAATTCTTTAAGTACCAAGTAGTTTGAATGCTTGATATAGCCTCTAGACATTCATATGAGTAGTTGCTATCAATCTTGTGAAGTTTTATTGATATCATTTTGTGACCCAAAAATTTCAGAAATTTGTTCATAGGAAACATGAATTTCTTCCGGAGTAGTTCCTCGAAATGGAACACTAAGGGAGTCATTGGGGACTCCTTGGACAGCGACCTCAACACTCCGCGTAGGACGTAGGTCTGGCCATGCGGATGGATGCACAATGCTTTCATGAATGAAGCCGGGTTCTACCAAGAGTTCGCACAATTCGTTGCAAATGCTGGATTGACCGACTTCCTCGCCGATGAGTGTGATCAGCACCACATCCTTACAAATTCCTTTGTGCAAAATTTTCATTTCCTGAATAGGCTCGAACCCCCTATGGTGTTTGATTTATATGCTGAACATCACTAGATACCACTTGCTGAATTTTGTGAGATATGTTTGATTCCCTTTGATGGGGAAATAAGAGAACCTAGACTAGAGGGGTTCGAGGGCTTCCTCCGCACTCTAACTGTGGGAGAGGAAAGGGTGTGTCGCATGCCTGAGCTACTAGTTTGCATTTTCCTGCTATGCATTACTTTGCTTTATTCATAGGGAAATGCTTGACTGCTAGAGAGCAAGGTGGCACATTATGCGCCCCTGACTTTGCTATTTTACGTCATGCACTTCATAATGACAACACTTATAATCTTGGAACAGATACACTGTTATGCCATCGAACATCATTGCTTACTGGAACACGTGGGCAACGGTAGAGGATGAGGTCCAAGATTGGGACGCTCATGTGTCGCCGCCTCAACACTTCCATATGGGACCAGATGGCTACTACGGATGGTGATTACCAAGCTAGGCAAAAAGCCTAAGCTTGGGGGAGTACGTATTTCTCACCGACAGTATATTCATGTTCACACATTTCATTCCAGTCGTCGGTGTTCATCCTCTTTCATTGTATAATTCATGTTAGTTTTATTTTCTCTCTTTCTTCTTGTGTGTTTGAATTTTTTTGAGAAAATCCAAAAATATTTCTCGCTTCTTTTTGGTTTTTGTTTCTAGTTTAAATTAGTTGTAGTATTAGAAGAAACCCAAAAAGATTTCCCGTTTCTTCTTTTGCTTGTTGGGAGCTTTCCTGTGTACATAGTTTTTCTTGTTTTTGTTTTCTTTCATTAATTTGCTTTTTTCTGAAAAACTAAAAACTCCAAAAATATTTTGGTGTGTTTCTCTGAAATTCTTTTCTTTTGTTGAGTCGTACTAAGGAGAAGACCACGATGAAAATGTTGAGTGGCTCTCATATGCATTATTGTTGATCTAACAAAGAGTCCATATTACTTTGTCTTCTCCTTTGAATAAAATGTTTGCAGATTCCAACTTAGTCCATGACACTCTTGCACTATTATTATTTTCGTATCATTCGGTCGTGCAAGTGAAAGGCAATACTGACGATGTTTGATGAAGTGACTGTGGCAAATAAAAGCAGGTATGAACTCAACTTGTTTTTGTTTTTGTAAATATGTTTTCAGTATACATGATTTAGCATATTATGATTAAACATGTTTATGATGACAATTAGAGATTATAGTTGCTCATACCATGCTTAAGTAGCTAGGAGTGGATAATGATTTATCTTGGGTGTCAACATGCATTAAAATGGTTATGATGTAGTATGATGATATGGTATCCTCCTCTGAATGTTTCGAGTGGCTTGACTTGGCACATGTTCATGCATGTAGTTGATTCAAAATCAACATAGCCTCGACGATATTTATGTTCATGGTGTTTATATCCTACTCATGCTAGTATTCAATGTTAATTATTCACAATGCATGATTATGACCGTTTCGCTCTCTAGTTGGTCGCTTCTCAATCTATTTGCTAGCCTTCGCCTATACTAAGCGGGAATACTGCTTGTGCATCCAAATCCCTAAACCAAAGTTATTCCAGATGAGTCCACTATATCTACCTATATGCGGTACTACTCTGTCGTTCCAAGTAAATTTGCATGTGCCACCTCTAAATATTCAAATGAACATATGTTTTGTGTGCCCGTACCGCTCATGAAGCGACAACAATCACATCGATTATGAGATTGAAATCATACTTCTGTTCCTCTGTGAAAGCAGGAGCACAGGGACTGGCCTTCTTAGCAGATGCATCAGCTTTTCCTTCAGACTGTAGCTTTCTCTTCTGTGCAGGGTTAGTCAAAGATCTTGGAGCTACAGAACCTGAAGGTTTGTCATTGAAGGGAATGGGTGAACGCCTTGGTGATCTCCTTGGAGAGGGTAAAACTTTCACTGGTGAGGGGCTCTTGGATGGCTTGTTGAGAATGGCACATTGGTCATATATTGGAATTTCATCAGGAGCATCTTCGTTGGATGACTCATCAGACGAGTTAGAAACGGCCTTCTTTAATTTCCTGACAACGGATTTCTTTCGGGGAGCATGAGAGAAAATAAATTTCTCGGACTTGCTTCCCTTGGAGGCAGAAACACAATGTCGGCGTTCTAGGAATGGGGGTACCCAGACCTGCCTACTTGCGGCCCAGCGCGCGACTCCTTCGACGGCCCGGTACGGCCCAGCTCCAGGACCTCAAGGGCAAGACCCTCGCGAGGGCCCCTGGCCTCGCGAGGCGAGCGACACCAGGACCTCCAGGGGGCGGTTCCTCAAGCCCGCCTCCCGAGGAGCGGAGAACTCTATGCAAGCCTCCCGCCTCGCGAGGCTTGCGATGACATGAGCCATGACGACCAAGGCCAGGCGGGTGTCAGCGGGCGCAGAGAGGACAGTTTCTTCTCTGCTGCTGAGGGAGCAAGGACATGCACAGCTTCCTGAGGAAACCCCCAAAGGTTTCCATTCTGTTGCAACGAGACCAAGACCACGAGCTCGGCAGGATGGATGTCATCGCCGAGCCCACTGCTGCATCATGGCCAGAAGCTTTGCAGGCGAAGACCACCTTTCGTCAGGATAAGATGTACCTCTTGTCCCCTTTCAAATTTGGCCGCTGTGGAATCCCTTCCCGCCTAAACTATGAGGGAAGAGGACCAAGGCCACTATAAATATAGGCTAGCCTCCGCTGTAGAAGGGGATCGATCCATCCTCATCACCTGAGCCCTCGCGAGGCCGCTCATCCTCTGTACTAGTTCATCCTCAGCCTCCTCGTGAGGCAATCCACCCAAAGCAGGAGTAGGGTATTACACCGCAAGGTGGCCCAAACCTAGGTAAATCTCTGTGTTCTTCCCTTCTCTACGATCGCGCGTACTCGGTGAGATCAAGCCGTGGGTGTGGCGAGCTGAGCGTCATCGTGAAGCAAGGTCCTTCTTACATGCCCCAGAGTTTGAACCTTATCGGGTCTGCGGAGCCCCGATTCCGACATTTGGTGTGCCAGGTAGGGGCATGTCGAAACTCCCATTTCTTCATCGATCACACTCCGCCCTCGCTTCATCCTCCCCATGGCAGATGCTGTCCCCCGGGCTTGGCAGCTCGTGGCCTATGGGAGCACCGCGGGCTGCCTGGCCTTCACTCTCGGCCTGCGTCAAGTGCGGTGGCCGGCGAGGTTCAGGCCGGCGCTGCCCCCGCGCTACGATGCTGCAACCGACCCCGAGGAGTTTCTCCAGCTGTACACGCAGGCCATCCTAACGGCAGGTGGCGACGACAAGGCTATGGCGAACTGGCTCCCTCTGGCTCTCATGGAGATGCCGCGCTCTTGGCTCCGCGGCCTCTCGGAGGCCTTGATGTCCTCCTGGGAGGAGCTCCGCGATTAGTTCATCGCACGCTTCACAGCCCTGGGACCCCACACGGTCGCTTGTATCCTCGGCGGGTCATAGGCGCCTACATCTGGTCGCCATGTCAAGCAGCTTCTTCGCCAGGCAGGCGCAACTCGGCCACGGCCCAAGACCTCGTGGGGTCATGCGAGGCCGGAAGCCGACATCACCTTCGACTCCAGGGATCATCCTAGGACTGCGGTTGCTGCTGGTGCGCTCTGCATGCCCACCATCAGCAATTTCATGGTCACCAAGACCCTCATCGACGGTGGCACCGGCCTCAACGTCCTCTCCGTGGAGGCCTTTGACATGCTCCAGGTGCTTTACGACAAGCTCGCGCCCACCAAGCCTTTATCGGGGGTGACCAAAGGCTGCGCCACCCCCTTGGGGCAGGTGCGCCTCCCCGTCACCTTCGGCACTCACGACAACTACTGCACCGAGCTCATCAACTTCGACATGGCCCGCATCGGCCTCCTGTACAAAGCCATCCTGGGGTATCCGGCCCTCGCCAAGTTCATGGCAGCGACTCATCCGAGCTACGACGTCATCTAGATGCCAGGTAGCGGCGGCGTCATCACTATGGCCGGTGACACAAAGGACGTGGTCCGGGCCCTCAAGCTCGTCTACAAGGCCGCGGCGGCCTCGCGCCCCGACACCGGGGGCGCCTCGAAGGCTTTGGAGGACGCGCCCGCAAAGAAGAAACAACTGTTCTCTCAGGACCGGGCCGAGACGAAGCAGTGCCTGTCGACAGCGGGGGCTCGGGCCCCACCTTTAGCATCGGCGCCGGCCTTCCCCCGGAGCAGGAGGATGCGCTAGTTGATTTCCTTCGGGCGAACAAGGACGTGTTTGCGTGGGAGGCGTCTGACATGGTGGCGTCCCAAGGGAGGTGATCAAGCACCACTTGGCGGTATGCCCTAGTGCACGCCCGGTGAAGCAGAAAGCACGACGTCAAGCACAGCAGAAGCAAGCATTCATCATCCAAGAGGTGCGCAAGTTGCAAGAAGCCGGTGTTATTCGAGAGGTGCGGCACCCGGATTGGTTGTCCAACCCTGTGGTTGTCCCCAAAAAGGGGGGAAAGGAGCGCATGTGCATCGACTTCACGAGCCTCAAGAAGGCTTGTCCTCAGGAGCCTTTCCCGCTCCCGCGCATCGACCAGATCATGGACTCCACCGCCGAGTGCGACCTGTTGTGTTTTTTCGATGCTTTCTCAGGTTATCATCAAATCAAGATGGCGATAAAGGACGTCGAGAAGATAGCCTTCATTTCCCCGTGTGGCATGTACTGCTACACCTGCATGCCTTTCAGGCTGCGAAACACTGGTGCAACATTCCAACGGCTGATGCGCATCGCGCTGGGGCCACAGCTGGGGAGAAATGCGGAGGCGTATGTCGACGACATTGTGGTCAAGTCACGAGAGGCAAGGACCATAATCGAAGACCTGGAGGAGATGTTCGCCAACCTGCGCCAAGTGAACCTGAGGCTTAACCTAGAGAAGTGCATTTTCAGGGTCCCATCAGGCAAGCTGCTTGGCTTCCTCGAATCACATCGAGGGATCGAGGCTAACCCCGAAAAGATCAAGGCAATTGAAAAGATGCGCCCGCCTCAGACCCTCAAGGAAATGCAGAATCTGGTGGGTTGTGTGACCTCCTTGGGGCGCTTCATCTCTAAGCTTGGCGAGCACGCCCTCCCCTTCTTCAAGCTCATGAAGGGGAGGGGCCCTTTCGAGTGGACCTCGAAAGCGGAGGCTGCCTTCCAGGACCTCAAGAGATACCTCACGAGCCCACCTATTATGGTGGCGCCTCGTCCTCGCGAGCCCCTGGTGCTCTACTTGGCGGCCACCCCCCACTCGGCCAGCGCGGTGCTCGTGGTGGTCCGGGAGGAGCGTGCCAGCACATGCGCGAGGCCAGGCGACCCGCGAGGGGTCGTGCAGCTTTCGCCACCTCAGGGCAGCGCTCCTGAGGCCCTCGTCACTTCACCAACCAATGGGGCGCCCGAGCCCCTCACGCCCCATGCGAAGAAAGGCGCCGTCGACACCTCGCCCCTCGTCGAGCACCCGGTGTACTTCATCAGCACTGTGTTGCGGGATGCGTGCGCATGCTACCCTATGCAGGAGAAGCTCCTGCTCGCTGATGATGTCGCTTGAACTACATCGGTATTTCTCCAAAGAGGAAACGATGATGCAGTACAGCTACGGTAGGTATTTCCCTTAGTTATGAAACCAAGGTTATCGAACCAGTAGGAGAACCAAGCAACACTATGTAAATGGTACCTGCAAACAAAGAACAAATACTTGCAACCCGACATGAAAAAGGGGTTGTTAATCTCTTTCGGGTAACGGTGCCAGAAATTGTCAAGTTGACGGGATAAAAATTATGATAGATTGATAGATGCAAATAACGGCAAATAAAACTCAGTGAGGTATTTTTTGGGTTTTTGATAATATAGATCTGAAAATAAAAGATGCAAATAAAAGAAAAGGAAAATAGCAATATAGATCTGAAAATATATGATGGGAAAATAGACCCGGGGGCCGTAGGTTTCACTAGTGGCTTCTCTCGAGAAAATAGCATACGATGGGTAAACAAATTACTGTTGGGCAATTGATAGAACCTCAAATAATTATGACGATATCCATGTAATGATCATTATATAGGCATCACGCACAAGATTAGTAGACCGACTCCTGCCTGCATCTACTACTATTACTCCACACATCGACCGCTATCCAGCATGCATCTATTGTATTAAGTTCATGGAGAAACAGAGTAATGCAATAAGAATGATGACATGATGTAGACAAGATTTATTCATGTAGGAATAGCCCCATCTTGTTATCCTTAATAGCAACGATCAATACGTGTCTTGCTGCCCCTTCTGTCACTGGGAAAGAACACCGCACGATCGAACCCATCACAAAGCACCTCTTCCCATGGCAAGAAAAATCGATCTAGTCGGCCTAACTAAACCAAAGATTCGAAGAAGAAATACAAGGCTATAAGTAATCATGCATATAAGAGATCAAAGAAACTCAAATAACTTTCAAGGATAGATAGATCTGATCATAAACTCAAAGTTCATCGGATCCCAACAAACACACCGCAAAAAAAGAGTTACATAAAATAGATCTCCAAGAGACCATTGTATTGAGAATCAAAAGAGAGAGAGAGAGAGAGAGAGAGAGAGAGAGAGAGGAAGCCATCTAGCTACTAAGTACGGACCCGTAGGTCTACAATGAACTACTCACACATCATCGGAGAGGCACCAATGAGGATGATGCACGCCTCCGTGATGGTGTTTAGATTGGATCTGGTGTTTCTGGAACTTGCGGTGGCTGGAATTGTGTTTCGTCGACTCCCCTAGGGTTTTTGGATTTTTAGGGTATTTATAGAGCAAAGAGGCGGTGCGGGAGGTGGCCGAGGTGGGCACAACCCACCAGGGAATGCCTGGGCCCCCAGGCACGCCCATGGTTATGCTCCCCTCGAAGCCCCCACTCTGGTACTTCTTTGGCCCAACAGGTGTCTTCTGGTCCAGAAAAATTCTCCAAAAAGTTTCGTTGCGTTTGGACTTCATTTGGTACTGATATTCTGCGAAGTAAAAAACAAGCAAAAAACAGCTACTGGCGCTGGGAACTATGTTAATAGGTTAGTCCCAAAAAATGATATAAAGTTGCTATAAAATGATTGTAAAACATCCAAGAATGATAATATAACAGCATGGAACAATAAAAAATTATAGATACGTTAGAGACGTATCAGCATCCCCAAGCTTAATTCTTGCTCGTCCTCGAGTAGGTAAATGATAAAAATAGAATTTTTGATGTGGAATGCTGCGTAACATGTTCATCACATTCTTTTATTTTGTAGCATGGACATATGGACTTTTATATGGTTCAAAGCAATAGTCTAGTTTTGACATGAAGATTTCAATACTCAAGCATATCAACAAGCAACCATGTCTTTCAAAATATCAACACTAAAGCAAGTTATCCCTAGCCCATCATGCTCAATCATTGATCCATTCATGAAACACACTCGCATATTAGCTACATCCAATGCTCAAGTATGATCATAGTTCACCTTAGTTGGTGCTTTATAAGAGAAGATGGAGAGTCAAAAATAAAAATTGCATAAAGTAAATAGAAAGGCCTTTCGCAGAGGGAAGTAGGGATTTGTAGAGGTGCCAGAGATCAAAGCAAAAAAGAGAGATAAAAACATTTTGGGTGGCATACTTTTCCCGTCAACGAAAACAACCAAGTAATTCCCAACACTTTCCATGCTAGATATATCATAGGCGGTTCCCAAACAGAAAATAAAGTTTATTCCTTTTTCCACCATTCTTTCACAATCCATGGCTAGCCGTATCCACGGGTGCCCTCCATACCAACACTTTCCAAGGAATTTATTATTAGACAACATAAAGTAAATTCATTTTTCATTTTGGGACTGGGCATCCCTAATACCTTGGTCGTACTCTCGTGCAATGACAAGTGAATAAACACTCATCTTGAGAATAACACATCTAGCATGAAAAATATTGGCCACCCCGTGCCGCTTCATGAGCGGTACGAGCACACAAAAAGGAAAATATTTTGAAAATTTAGAGATGGCACATACAAATTTGCTTAGAACGGCATGGGAATACCGCATATAGGTAGGTATGGTGGACTCATATGGCAAAACTGGGTTTAAAGATTTTGGATGCACAAGTAGTATTTCTACTTAGTACAAGTGAAGGCCAGCAAAAAGATTGAGAAGCATCCAACCAAGAAACGAAAAATCACATAAGCGAGCATTAAGCATAACTAACACCGAATAATGCACCACAAGTAGGATGTAATTTCATTCCATAATTATTGACTTTCGTGCTTGCATAGGGAATCACAAACCTTAGCACCAATATTCTTACTAAAGCATAATTACTCACCAACATGACTCACATATCACTATCATCATATCTCAAAACTATTACAAAGAATCAAGTTTATTTTGTCCAATGATCTTCATGAAAGTTTTTATTATATCCCTCTTGAATATGTATCACTTTGGTACTAGTTTCATATGTTGCAATTGCTTTTTGACAAGCTCAAACAAATTTAAGTGAAGAACATGAGCATAAAGATTTTCATCTCTCAAAATAATATAAGTGAAGCATGAGAGAATTTCTTCAAAAATACTAACTCTCAAATAAATCAAAGTGATGTATGAGAGCATTTCTTCAAAATTATAAAAGCACACCGTGCTAAAAAAGATATAAGTGAAGCACTAGAGCAATTCCATAGCTCAAAAAATTTAAGTGAAGCATAAAGAGCAATTCTAACAAATCATAGCATAATTTTGGCTCTCTCAAATAGGTGTGTTCAGCAAGGATACTTAAGACAAACTAAAAAGCAAAACAAGCAAAGACTCATATAATACAAGACGCTCCAAGCAAAACTCATGATATGTGATGAATAAAAATATAGCGCCAAGTAAAATACCGATGGTCGTTAGAAGAAAGAGGGGATGCCACTCGGGGCATCCCCAAGCTTAGTTGCTTGTTCATCCTTGAATATTATCTTGGGGTGCCATGTTGCATCCCCAAGCTTAGGCTCTTGCTTCTCCTTATTCCTTCATCCATCGTGATCTCACCCAAAACTTGAAAACTTCAATCACACAAAACTTAACAAAACCTTCATGAGATCCGTTAGTATAAGAAAACCAATCTTTACTTTAGGTACTGTTACAAACCCATTCATATTTTATTTTTGCATTATATCTACTGTATTCTAACTTTACCATGGCTTATAGCCCCCGATACAAACCATAGATTCATCAAAATAAGCACACAATGCAAAGAAAACAGAATCTGTCAAAAACAGAATAGTCTGTAAAGACGCGAATTTTGATCATACTTATGTAACTCCAAAAATTCTGAAAATTTGGAAAGCGTGTACAATTTTTATATCAATCTTGTGTAAAACTTTCAAAAGTTTTCGTCACTCCTGTGAATTTCAACAATTCTGTTACTGGCACACAAAGTTTCTGTTTTTCAACAAGATCAAATCAACTATCACCCAACATGATCCCAAAGGCTTAGCTTGGCACAGAAACTAATTAAAACATAAAAAACACAATAATAACAGTATCATAATTGTGCAAACACTCAATAATAGAAAAAGGAAAAAATAAATTTTATTCGTTGGGTTGCCTTCCAACAAGCGCTATCGTGGCTTTCTCAAACCCTGGAGGCTCTTTGCGCTTGCCCAAATTCTCAGGAAAAGAAACCATCTTGAGATCTAAAATATCCAACCGTTTATTGCAAAGAGTAATCAAAGTATTCATACGATTGGGATTTCCACTAATGTGCTTGAGAGGTTCGTTATATTTTTGCAACTCGACCATATGTTTATGCAAGTCACTCAACTTGTCTAAAATTTGAACCCCTTCTTGAGTAAAAGAAATCCCCTTTTTGGTTGGTGGAATTCCTAAAATTCCCTCTAGGATCTCATAAGCGGTATTAGCATCAAGCTCAATAAAGTTCCCTTTAGCGGCAAAATCCAAAAGTTGTCTATGATGCAAGGCTAATCCTATAAAAAAAATTCAAAGCAAAATCCTTGCATCCCCTTTTAGGTTGCTTTTTTTTTTGCGATGAATCCCCTTTTAGGTTGCTAATGCGATGGGATTCCATTAGCCTATACCAAGCATCTTTCAAGTTTTCTCCTTGTCTCTGTTTGAAGTATAAAACTTCAAAACTGGAGATAAAGGAGGAGTAGTCATGCTGGCCATAGTGACAAGGTAGGCAAGCAAGATCACACACATAAACAGATCTGACAAGAAAAAGCGAAAAAAAAAGAGGGCGGATAAAACGGCAAATTTTTGTGAAGTGGGGGAGATGAAAATGAGAGGCAAATCGCAAATAATGTAAATTGCAAGGAGATGAGATTTGTGATTAGGAACCTGATAGATGTTGATGATGTCTCCCCGGCAATGGCGCCAGAAATTCCTTTGATGATGTCGCCTATTAACCCATTGCGCCGTTTCCAGCCCGTCCTATATTCTGCCCATTAATGACCCGTTATGCCTGTGACAGAATTAAGCCTTTGCTGTCTTCGGGCCTGTTAACGGCCCGTTACTGTGCTGGCCCGATACCAATTACGCCCGTTTACGGCCCATGTGGGCCCATTTATCTGACGACCCGAGGCCCACTAATTCTACAGCCCGAGGCCCATGGATCCTACGGCCCGTAGCAGGCTCAGGGTTACCACGGTCCGTATATGGCCCATAGTTGTTGAGGCCACTAGAAAACCAAGGAAAAATAAGACTAGGGAAATAAATAAGCCAGAAACTAACGCTAGGCTATTAAGGCGACACTACAGGAATCAGCTTATTTGCCATCTGCCATGGCAGACAGCAAAGGTACCAAAAGCGGATGGCAAAGGTCTTTGCCGTCTGCCACCGACGGCAAACCTGTCCGGCAAAGAGAGCGACGGTAAACATGTTCTTTGCCGTCCGCTTCCTGAAAGCGGATGGCAAAGGCCCTTTGCCGTTGGTGGCAGACGGCAAAGAACATGGACAGCAAAAACCATGCATTAGCCATGTTAGTTGCCTAACGGCAGCCTTTACCGTCCTCCAGCAGATGGCAGAGCTGCCCAGCCCTTTACTGTCTGCCTTGTGACGTCATCAGACGCGTCAGCAGACCCAGCTCTTTGTCGTCTGCCATCGACGGCAAAGTGACCAAATGGGTCAGCTCCCAGGTTGCACAGGTTGCTGCCACGTGGCTTCTTTGCCGTCCGCTGCCGACGGCAAAGGTCTCTTTGCCGTCGGTGGTAGACGGCAAAGTGCCTGTATTGTTACAGTTTTTTCTGTTTTCTGTTATATCCCTGCATTTCCAAAAGATATATATGATATATATAGTTTCAACCTCAAACATAGCCCATGTATCAAACATCCAGCAGTCCATCAATGCAACAGAACACATAGGGTATTAAAAGATCCAATACATACATAGTTTCCCGGAGTTCATCCATATATACATACATAGTTTCACATTGTTCATCAATACAAGTGAAAACAAGAACTAAACACTAGCAGTCCATCAATGCTGCTTCCATGAAGTGAATCAAACCTGCAAAAATGGGAGTAAGAAAGTTAGAAGAAGAAGAAGACTAGAAGAAGCTAATTATATGACATTTAGGAGGAAAATAAGCTAAGTATATGACATCTACGAGAGAACCAAGGTTATTATGCCATTTTTGAAATGAATAAGCTACTTATGTCATAAATGAACTAAATAAGCTAATTATGTCATTTAGGAGGATAATTATCTAAGTACGTCTTTTTTGGGGGAAATAAGGAAAGTATGTGGCATAATAGGGCTAACAAGCATGTACGAAGCTAAGTATGCATTTGTTAAGCAAAACACTAGAGAAAACTTACCCTCATCACAACAAATGCGATGAAGATCGCAACTAAGGTAACAATTGATCCAACGGCATAATGATACCAAGCCTCATTATCGATGGCATATTTTGTAATCTTCTTAATCTTCAAGCGCATTGCATCCATCTTCAAGCGCATTGCATTCATCTTCATCTTGTGATCATCGACGACATCGGCAACATACAACTCCAATTTCATCTTCTCTTCTTCAATTCTTTTAATTTTTTCTTTCAAATACTCATTTTCTTTTTCAACTAAATTTAACTTCTCGACAAGAGGGTCGGTTGCAATTTCCGGTTCACATACCTCCTAGATAAAAATATCTCTATGTCAACTTGATGGCCATAATTGTCATAAATGCGAAATGCAACAATTAGTTATAAAAGAGAATATACCACATCTGAATCATAAATCGGGCGAGGGCCGACGGGGACGGATATCAAGACCATGGCACTATGTATAACAAACAATCATACAAAGTAAGAAAATTATACAAGTAACTATATAAATCATACAATCATACAAGTAACTTTATAAATCAAGTACAACATAATAAAAATTGAATACCTAATAATAATCTTGATCGTCGGGTTCAATAAATGCTCCAGGATCAATAAATGCATCATCATCATCACTATCATGAATGAAGTGCTCATCGGGTTCAGCGGCATCAACATGTGGAAGGCCACCTTTACGTAATCGGTCAAGCATTGACAAGTCATCCGCAGCAGTAACCTCTTCTTATTCAGGCTCTTCTTGTTCCGGCTCAGGGGTGAAGTCAGGTTCACTATCGCTGTCTACTTCAATGTTCTGGGGTGAAGTAGAGCGTTTTTTGGAAAGACGTGTTTCTTGGAAGAATTCACCTTCATATGTGTCTGGGTTAATGTGAGGTTCATAATCCTCTTCATTGGGGGGAGGTGGTCTAACACGTGGCGGCACTTCATAAACGACATCCCAACCATTCAGATTTGGATCAGTTTGGCAGGCCCACGGTAGATAGAAAACTTGGGTCGTCTGTTGAGCCGTAATATAGACATCGGGAACATCTAAATGGGTGCTTTGTTTGATTTCGACTAGCCCTATATGTTCATGAATCCTTCTAGTCTCCTTCGGCTGGAACCAGTAACATTTGAAGACTACGACGTTCGGTGCATTTTGACCATAGAATAGAAGTTCATAAATTGCTTCAACTCTCCCATAATACTCGATACCTCCATCGCCGATAACAGAGACACAACAATTTGTAGACTTTCAGTCGGCCATAGATAGCTCTTTCCCGTAGGTACGAAAGCGATACCCGTTGATGTCGTATTTGTCAAATGAACGGACCTTAAAGTCAAAACGATTAGTGACTTATCTCAATTCGGTATCCATAGACTCTGAATTAGCCTACAAGTTTAATACGAAAGGATTGTTGCATTAGCCGCAAATTAGACGAAGAAATGATAATGGTCTAATGGAAATTACTGTTTGTTTGAACCAAGAGATGAAACCGGGAAAGCCGTCTCCTTGGTTTGCCAGAAGCTCATACTCTTCGATGGATTCCTTTTGGATCACCGCTCCATCTGACAATTTGGCGACGTATCGATTGTATCAAAAAATATCCAGGAATAAGAGCAGTTCAAAGGAATTAGAAGTTGCAAAACAATGTACCGCGAGAACTTACTTGATGTACGGCCGAACTTCTGTTAGGTTGGTGAAGATATACAATGAAATGGTCTGCCATTCTTCGACATCCAACGATATTGGTTTCGAAGCACCGGCTGGTGCAAGATTCCCTTTGAATAGGCTGAGGTTGGATCCACCTTTTTTTTGGTCGCCAACATTGTACCGAGGCTTTGGATTATGCAAATGACGATTTTTGGCTTCGTAGTGTGCTGTCATGAAGTTTGCCGCCTCCTCAGTAATGAATGCCTCGGCCATCGATGCTTCAATTCTATGTTTATTTTTACATTTTGCTCGGAGCGTCTTCTGCATCCTCTCAGTTGCGTAGCACCAATGATTTTGCACGCCCCCCCCCCCCAATCTTGCCTTGGTCGGGAGATGCAAAATCAAGTGTTGCATTGGATTAAAGAAGCCCGGCGGAAAGATCTTCTCTAACTTGCAGATCAACTTCGGCGCCAACTCTTCCATTTCTTCTAGCACGGCAAGCGATACTTCTTTCGCACAAAGAACATGGAAGAAATAGCTCAGCTCTGCCAGTACTAGCCATTCATCCTCAGGGATGAAGCCATGCAACATCACCGGCATTACCCGCTCAATCCATATGTGCCAATCATGACTCTTGAGACCAAATATTTTCAATTTGTCAAGACTCACTCCCCTCTTTAGATTCGCTGCATACCCATCGGGGAACATCAACTGCATTTTCACCCACAAGATAACTTCCCTCATAGCTGGCCTTCCAAGATTGAACCATGCCTTTGGCTTCGTCCAGTTCTGCTTTCCTTTCGGTTCTTGCATGTTTTGTAACGGTCTATGACATAGCGCCTCCTGATCGAATCTAGCCTTAGTATTATCCTTTGACTTCCCCTCTATGCCGAACAATGTACCAAAAACTGCCTCGGCGATATTCTTTTCAGTGTGCATCACATCGATGTTGTGTGGGCAAAGAAGGTCTTTGAAGTAAGGCAGATCCCACAAGCATGTCTTGTGAGTCCAGGCGTGTTTCGAATTATACCCCTTGAAATACCCTGGTCGCTCTGGATCTGGCTCGAGAGCGTTTAACTGATCCAGGGTCTCTTGGCCTATCAACAAAGGTGGTGCAGAGTTTTTGACAACTCTACCTTTCATGAAGTTCTTCTTGTCTTTCCTGAACTTATGGCGAGGATCCAGGAACTGTCTATGCAAGTCAAAGCAAGAAAACTTGTGACCCGCCTACAGCCAACGAAACTCAAGAACTGCCTTGCATGTGGGGCACGGGAACCTTCCATGCACACACCAGCCAACGAATAGCGCATACTCCGGCAAGTCATGCGTCGAGTACATGTACCAGACACGCATTATGAAGTTCTGTTTGTTAAAGGCGTCGTATGTCCTGAACCCATTATCCCAAGCTTCTTGCAATTCGTCCTTAAGCGGCTGCATGTACACATTCATATTCTTCCCCCAATAGTTCGGCCCTGGAATTATCAACATCAGGAAAATGTTCTTTCTTTGCATAATCTGTCCGGGGGGGGAGATTGAGTGGAAAGACAAATACGGGCCAACAACTGTATTGGGTTGCCGTCAGACCAAACACACTGAACCCATCCGTGCTGATGCCGACTCAAGGATGCCTTGGATCTGCCGCTTTTTCTGCATATAATGCATCGAAGCGCTTCCACGCTTCACCATCCGATGTGTGTACCATCATCAGATTCCCATCTGCATTTAGTTCGGTTCTTTTGCCTGTTTTGTGCCATGTCATCTGTCTGGCCATCTCTTCGACCATGAAAAGACGTTGAAGTCTTGGTACAATTGGCATATACCGAAGAACATTAACCGGGATTTTGGTCTGCGTCTTCTCACCCATACCGTTATCTACCACAATATACCTCGAAGACTTGCAAATGGGACAATAGTTCAAGTCTGCATACTCAAGCCTAAATAAGGCACATCCTTTCTCACAGGCATGTATCTTCTCATAGGGCATCTTAAGAGCACGGAGGTTTTTGTCTGACTGGTACAGGTTTGCAGGCAGTACATGGCCTTTGGGTAGAAAGCGTCCAAATACTATCATCATCGCGTCGTACCATTCTCTGCCCAAGTTGAATTGAGCCTTCAGAGCCATTAGTTGTGAGATGGCATCCAGCTGACAAAGCTCAGTGTGCTCATGAAGAGGACATTTTGAAGACTCCAACATTTCATTGAAGGCCTTTGCAGATTCCTCCATCTCTTCGTCTGAATCCCGAGCATCATCAAAGTTTTGCACCATGTCTTCCATACCGGTACCATGCTCGTCGGTGCGACGACGAACCACATCAGCTCTGGCACGTTGGGCAGACTCACCATGAAATGTCCACACCGTATAACCGGGCATAAAACCACTCTTCTGCAGGTGTTTGCCCATTTCATCATGTGTCCTCTTTTCCCAATTATTGCACCGAACACAGGGGCACCAGTTTTTCCTCTGGCCATTTGCAAATGCGGCTTTCACAAACCCCTTGGTTTTTGTTAACCATTCATTGGTAATCTCTTTCTGACTAGTGTGACCGGTGTACATCCACACACGATCACTCATCTTGCTTAGCTACTGGACAGACAAGAAATATATATAATTCAGCATGTATATTCATCAGTTAATCTAGTTTGTCAATTTTATTATGTCCATGCAACCTACACTCTAATAGGTAAAGATAGGTCCTAATCCCACCCGAGTATGTGTAGATTGAGTACGTTCTCCATGCTCTACCGCATTCCGAGACAAAATTTTGGCAGCACCTCCCCGCTGTTCTCCTGATACACGTCTCGGCAAAAAGCCGAGAGAATGTGCATCCGGAGAACAACAGGGAGGCGCTGACGAAATTTTGTCTCGGAATGGGGTAGAGCATGGAGAACGTACCCAATCTACACATACTCGGGCTGTCCGTGGAAATCGCTGGACAATCCGAATGAGTTACGGTGATAAATATGCAACTGAATGCATATTTATCGATGCAACCCTTTCGGACGGGAGATGCATATTGGTTACACAACTTAGCATGAAAATGAAATCTACTGACATGATTAAAAGAGCGTAGGAGGTGCAGGTGGATTCGTAGCTCACCCTCGGCTGTAGAGCAAGTAGTCGAACAACGGCAGGATCATGGACAAAACACTTTGACCAATGATGACTCCAAGGAGATGAAATAGCACAAAGCCTGCAAATTTTACCGATCGAGTCAAGAAAATTTAGGACATCACATCACATAAAGCATCGACACTTCAAACTATGAAAAAAGCTTCAACCCCTCGGCGATCCTCGACCCTCGACCCTAGACCCCTCGGCGACCCTCGACCCCTCGGAGATCCTCGACCCTTGACCTCTCGACCTTCATTTCCTTCTTTTCTTTCTTTTTCTACTTTTTCTACTTCTTCTTTTTCATCTTCTTCTTCCTTCTTTTCATCTTCTTCTTCTACTTCTTTTCTTCTCCTAATAATTTTCTTCTTCTTATTCTTCTTCTTTTCATCTACCCTCGACCCCATTTTCTTCTTCTCCTCTTCTTCTTCTTATTCTTCTTCTTTTCTTCTCCTAATAATTTTTTTCTAGAACTAACCTAACTAACACACTAGTAACTAACCTAACTAACCCTAGTAACTAACCTAACTAACAGTAGAAAAAAAACAAAGGGGAGACACTCACCGGAGTGGGGCGGCGGGGCACCGGGGCGGCGGGGTGGCGGGTGGGGCGGCGAGGCCGCAGGTGTGGCGGGGCGGCGAGGCCGCGGGTGGGGCACCGGGGCGGCGAGGCAGTGAGGCCGCGGGTGAGGCACCCTGGCGGCGGGCGGCGAGGCCGCGGGGCGACGGGTGGGGCGGCGAGGCGGCCAGGCCACGGGTGTGGCGGGGCGGCAAGGCTGC